>JAHRIG010000178.1:101854-486400 GCA_020311275.1 Eira barbara
GCACATGAAAATAGACTCAAAATGGATGAAGGACCTCAATGTGAGAAAGGAATCTATCAAAATCCTTGAGGAGAATGCAGGCAGCAACCTCCTTGACCTCAACCACAGCAACTTCTTCCTAGGAACATCGCCGAAGGCAACAGAAGCAAGGGCAAAAATGAACTATTGGGATTTTATCAAGATCAAAAGCTTTTGCACAGCAAAGGAAACAGTTAACAAAACCAAAAGACAACTGACAGAATGGGAGAAGATATTTGCAAACGACATATCAGATAAAGGGCTAGTATCCAAAATCTATAAAGAGCTTATCAAACTCAATACCCAAAGAACAAATAATCCAGTCAAGAAATGGGCAGAGGACATGAATAGACATTTCTGCAAAGAAGACATCCAGATGGCCGACAGACATATGAAAAAATGCTCCACATCACTCGGCATCAGGGAAATACAAATCAAAACCACAATGAGATACCACCTCACACCAGTCAGAATGGCTAAAATTAACGAGTCAAAAAATGACAGATGCTGGCGAGAGGGGAACCCTCCTACACTCTTGGTGGGAATGCAAGCTGGTGCAACCACTCTGGAAAACAGTGTGGAGGTTCCTCAAAAAACTGAAAATAGACCTACTCTATGACCCAGCAATTGCACTACTGGGTATATATCCTAAAGATACAAACGAGGTGCTCCGAAGGGGCACGTGCACCCGAATGTTTATAGCAGCAATGTCCACAATAGCCAAACTGTGGAAAGAACCTAGATGTCCATCAACAGATGAATGGATAAAGAAGAGGTGGTATATATACACAATGGAATATATACACACTATGCAGCCATCAAAAGACATGAAATCTTGCCATTTGCGACGACGTGGATGGAACTAGAGGGTATCATGCTTAGTGAAATAAGTCAATCAGAGAAAGACAACTATCATATGATCTCTTTGATATGAGGAAGTGGAGATGCAATGCGGCGGGGTTGGGTGGAGGTAGGAAAAGAAAAAATGAAAAGATGGGATTGGGAGGGAGACAAACCATAAAAGACTGAATCTCAAAAAATGGACTGAGGGTTGCTGGGGGGAGAGGGGACGGGAGAGGGTGGTGGGGAAATGGACATTGGGGAGGGTATGTGCTATGATGAGTGCTGTGAAATGTGTAAACCTGGCGATTCACATACCTGTACCCCTGGGGATAAAAATACATTATAAAAAAAAAAAAAGAAATACCTAGAAAATTATGCAAATATAAAAAAAAATAAAAACATAAAATCAGAAATGGAGAATAAATAACAACTGGCAGCACAGAAGTACAAAAGATAGCAAGAAAACATCAGGAGAAATTATATTCTAACACATTTCACAACTTAGAAAAATCGATAAATTCCTAGAAATATATAGACTTCCAAAATTGAATCAAGAAATAATAGAAAATTTGAACAGATTGATTAGTAGCAATGAAATTGAGTCATTAATCACAAAAATCCCAACAACAAAAAAAAAGTACAGGACAAGATTGCTTCACAAGGAATATTACCAAAGATTTAACAAAGAGTTAGTATTTTTCTTCTCAAACTATTTCAAAGAGTTAAAGAGAGAGAGATTCCAAATTTATTTTACAAAGTAAGAATTATGGTGATACCAAAACCATATAAAAGCACTACAAAAAAGAAGAAAATAGAGGCACCTGGGTGGCTCAATGGGGTAAGCCTCTGACTTCCACTCAGGTCATGATCTCAGGGTCCTGGGATCCAGCCCCACATCAGGCTCTCTGCTCGGCAGGAGCCTGTTTCATCCCTCTTCCTCTGCCTGCTTCTCTGCCTACTTGTGATCTTTTTCAAATAAATAAATAAAATCTTAAAAAAAAAGAAATTAAACTACAGCCCAATACAGCTAATGAACATAAGCTAATTAATTAGCTCATGACAAAAGAGGCAAATATAAAATGGATAATTGACAGTCTCTTTAAAAAATGGTGTTGGGAGACTGGACAGCTATATTTAAAAGAATAAAACTGGAGTGCTCTCTGACATCATACATAAAAATAAAGTCAAGTTGGATGAAGACCTAACTGTGAGACCAGAAAGCATAAAACTCCTAGAAGAAAACATTGGCAGCATTTCTTTTACATTGACCTTAGCAATATTTTTTAAATAGATATATCTCCTCAAGCAAGGAAAAGAAAAGTAAAAATACGCCAATAAAAAACTTTTGCACAGCAAAGGAAACCATCAAGCAAACCAAATAAGCAACTTATGAAAAGGGAGAAGATATTTGCAAATGGTATAACCAATAAGGTTTAATATCTAAAAATATAAGGAAATTATACAACTTCGCACCATAAAATCAAGTAATGTGATTTTTTTAAAAAATGGACAAGGGACCAGAAAAGCATTTATTGAAAGAAGACAGGGAGATGGTCAGCAGACACATGAAAGAATGCTCATCATCACTAACCATCAGAGAAATGAAAATCAAAATCACAATGGGATATGACCTTGCATCTCTCAGAATGGTTAGCATCAAAATTGAAAGATATAGGAGTGTCCATAAAACACAGATAAGGAGAACCCTCTTGAACTGTTGGTGAGAATGCAGATTGGTTCAAAGACTTTGAAAAACAAGAGGGGGTTCTAAAAAATTTAAAACAGAATTGCCATGTGATCCAGTAATTGCACTTTTGGGTATTTTCATAAAGAAAACAATTACACTAGTATCAAAATATATATGCACCCTATGTTATCTCAGCATTATTTATAATAATGAAGATATGGAAGAAACTCAACTTCCCATCTATAAATGTAAAGATAAAGAAGTTGTATGGCTTATATCGATATAAGATGACCAAGATGATACATAGATAGCTGGTGGATAGAATGATAGATATAATGGACTATTAGTCATAAAAAAGAATGAAATGCTGTGATTTGTAACAATATGGTTCGACCTAAAGGGTAATCCTAAATGAAACAAGACAGTCAAAACCAAATACCCTCTGATTTCACTTATTGGAACTTAGGAAACTATTGGAACTATTAGGAGCTATTGGAACTTAGGAAAAAGAACAACAAATAACAACAAAAGAGAAAGAATTAGCTAGGTAGCTTTCAAATAATTCTGAACACCTGCGACCTCAACCAGAGATCTGAGAACAGAATAGCCGCAACTTTACAAATAGACAAACAACCACTTTCTGCATTTAGGATGTACAGGGAAGTGATTCTGAACCAACCTTTAGTAAGATAAACCAGGGAGGGGAGGGAACATCCAGAAGCCAGCCAACAAAAAGTGATACAGCAGTAGAGCTCAAAATTATAACTTTCAGATGTCTGCTCCAGTGAGGAACATCCCTGTGTGAAAACACCCAAGTGGCAAAGCAGGGTGGAATGCTAAATGGGACAGTGCAGTGTCAGGATCCCCAGGGTCACAGGAAGACAGGGAGTGACATAGTGAGGCAGAGATCCTAGTCATCAGAGCCAGGAAGCCAGTGCTCCATGCAATCCATGCCCTCCTTAATTCCCATCACCAGGCTAACCCATCCCCCCATTTTCCTCCCCTCTAAAGCACTCAGTTTGTTTCTCAGCATCCACAGTTTCTCATGGTTCATTTCCCTCTCTGATTAGCCCCTTCACTTTTTGCTTCCTTCTCCTAATGTCCTCCAAGTCAGTCCTTATGTTCCAAGTAAGTGAAACCATATGATAATTGACTTTTTCTGCTTCACTTATTTCAATCAGCATAATCTCCTCAAGTCCCATTCAAGCTGATGCGAATGGTGGGCATTCACCCTTTATGATGGCTGAGTGATATTCCGTTGTATATATGGAACACATGTTCTTTATCCATTCTTCTGTTGAAGAGCATCTTTGTTCCTTCCACATGTTGGCTATTCTGGATGTTTCTGTTATAAACATTGGGCTGCACGTGCCCTTTCTTTTCACTACATCAGTATCTTTGAGGTAAGTACACTGTAGTACAATTGCTAGGTCATAGGATAGCTCTATTTTTTTTTTTAATTTTTTGAGGAATCTCCACACTGTTTTCCAAAGTGGCTGTACCATCTCGCATTCCCACCAACACTGTAAGAGGGTTCCCCTTTCTCCACATCTTCTCCAACATTTGCTGTTCCCTGTCTTGTTAATTTTAGCCATTCAGACTAGTATAAAGTCATATCCAAATGTGCTTTTGACTTGAATTTCCTCAATGGCTAATGATGTTGAACATTTTTTCATGTGTCTGTTAGCCATTTTTATTTTTTATTTTTATTTATTTTTTTAAAGATTTTATTTATTTATTTGACAGACAGAGATCACAGTAGGCAGAGAGGCAGGCAGAGAGAGAAAGGGAGAAGCAGGCTCCCTGGTGAGCAGAGAGCCCGATATGGGGCTCGATCCCAGGACTCTGGGATCATGACCGGAGCTGAAGGCAGAGGCTTTAACCTACTGAGCCACCCAGGCGCCCCTGTTAGCCATTTTTATATCTTCTTTGGAGAAGTGTCTGCTCATGTCTTCTGCCTTTTTTTTTTTTTTTTTTTTTTTTTACTTGATTACTTGTGTTTTGGGTGTTGAGTTTGAGATGTTTTTCATAGATCTTGGATACCAGCGTTTTATCTGTAGTGTCATTTGCAAATATCTTCTCCCATTCTGTGGGTTGCCTCTTTGTTTTGTGAATATTTCCTTTGCTGTCCAGAAGCTTTTTACCTTGATGAATCTCCAAATTTCATGTTTTGCTTTTCCTTTCCTTTGGACACATGTCTTGAAAGAAGTTGCTGTGGTCAATGTTGAAGAGGTTACTGCCCATTTTCTCCTCTAGGATTTTGATGGATTCCTGACTCATTTTGAGATATTTCATCCATTTAGAGTTTATCTTTGTGTATGGTGTAAGAGAATGGTCAAGTTTCACTCTTCTGTATATGGCTGCCCAATTTTCCCAGAACCATTTATTGAAGAGACTGTCTTTTTTAGCTACTTTGTCAAAGAAGAGCTAACCATGGGGCACCTAGGGGGCTCAGTGGTTTAAGCCTCTACCTTTGGCTCAGGTCATGATCTCAGGTTCCTGGGATCGAGCCCTGCATCAGGCTCTCTCTGCTCATTGGGGACCCTGCTTCCCCCTCTCTTTCTGCTTGCTGCTCTGCCGATTGTGATCACTCTCTATCTGTCAAATAAATAAAATCTAAAAAAAAAAAAAAATAGAGAGAGAGAGATGAGTTAACCATAAAGCCGATGGTCCATTTCTGGAGTCTCGTTTCAGTTCCATTGATCTATGTGTCTGTTTTTGTGCCAATACTGTCTGCTGTCTTGGTGATAATAGCTTTGTAATATAGCTTGAAATAGGGCAACAAGATGTTCTCAACTTTGTTTTTATTTTTCAACATTTCCTTGGTGATTTGGGGTCTTTTATGGTTCCATACAAATTTTTGGTTTGTTCCAGCTTTTTGAAAAATGTCATTGGTATTTTGATCCGGATGGCAATGGAACTATGGATTGCTCTGGGCAGCATAGACATCTTTACAATGTTTATGCTTCAGATCTACAAGCATGGAATATTTTTCCATTTCTTTGTGTCTTCCTCAATTTTTTCATAAGTGTTCTGTATTTTCTAGTATATAGATCCTTTACCTCTTTGGTTAGGTATATTCCTAGGTATCCTAGGAATTCCTATGGTTTTTGGTGCTATTGTAAATGTAATGGATTCCTTAATTTCTCTTTCTACAATTACATTGTTTGTTTATAGGAAAGCAACTGATTTCTGTGCACTGATTTTGTTTCATGCCAAATTACAAAATCACTTTAAGAGTTCTAATAATTTGAGGGTGGAGTCTTTTGGGTTTTCCCCATAAAGTATATCATCTGCTGAGAGAAAGTTTGACTTCTTATCTGCCAATTTGTATATATTTATTTATTTTTGTTTTCTAATTACTGATGCTAGGACTTCTAGTACTATGTTGAACAACAGTAGTGAGAGTGGGCATCCTTGTCATGTTCCTGATCTTAAGGGAAAATCTCTCAGCTTTTCCCTATAGATAATCATATTCCCTGTGAGTTTTTCATAGATGACTTTTATAAAATTGAAGAATGTTCCCTCTATCTCTACACTCTAAAGAGTTTTAATCAGGAAAGGATACTGTATTTTGTTAAATGCTTTCTCTGCATCAATTGAGAGGATCATATGGTTCTTGTCTCTCCTCTCATTAATGGGTTCTATCACATTGATTGATATGGAATGTTGAACAGCATTGAATCCCAGAAATAAATTCCATCTGGTCAGGATGAATAATCCTTTTAATGTATGCTTGCATCCAATTGGCTAGGATCTTGTTGAGAATTTTGGCATCCATATTCATCAGGGATATTGGTCTATAACTCTTTTTTTTTTTTTTTTTTTTTCTTTTTTTTTTTTTTTTTTTTTTAATAGGATCTTTGCCTGGTTTGAGCAACAAGGTAATTTTGACCTCACAGAAGGAGTTTAGAAGTTTCCTTCTGTTTCTAACTCTTGTCACTTCAGGAAAATAGATATTATTTCTCCTTAAATGTTTGGTAAAATTATCCTGGAAGTCATCTGGCCCTTCACTCTTGTTTTTGGGGAGGTTTTTAATCACTGCCTCAATTTCGTTACTGGTTATTGGTCTATTCAGATTGTCAATTTCTTCCTGTTTCAGTCTTGTTAGTTTATAGGTTTCTGGGAAGGTGCCCATTTCTTTTAGGTTACTATTTTACTGGCATATAGTTGGTGGTAATAATTTCTAATAATTGTTTCTATTTCCTTGGTGTTAGTAGTGATCTCCCACCTTTCATTCATGATTTTACTTTCTTTTAAGTAAGTCTGGCCAGATATTTACAGATCTTATTAATTATTTCAAAGAAGCAGCATCTAGTTTTATTGATCTGTTCTACCGTTTTTCTGGTTTCTAGTTCATCAGTTTCCTTTCTAATCTTTATTATTTCTATTCTTTTGCTTGATTTAGGCTTTATTGGCTATTCTTTGTCCAGCTCCATTAGGTTTATGAATACCTTCTGCATTTGGGATTTTCCTACTTTTTTTGAATGAGGCGTGGATGGCTATGTATTTCATCCTTAGGACTGTCTTTACAGTATCCCATATGTTTTGGACCAATATGTTTTCATTCCCATCAGTTTCCATTAATTGCTTAAATTCTTTTTTTAATTTCCAGGTTGGCCCAATCATTATTTAGCAGGATGCTCCTTAACTTCCAAGTGTTTTAATTCCTTACATTTTTTTTTCTTGTCATCAAGTTCCAAGTTCAAGGCTTTGTTTTCTAAAAATACACAGGGTATAATCTCAATCTTTTGGTATCTGTTGAGACGTGATTATTGACCCAGTATGTGGTCTATTCTGAGGAAATTTCCATGTGCCTTGAAAATGTGTATTCTGTTGTTTTAGGGTGGAATGTTCTGTATATATCTACAAAGTCCATTTCTTCCAATGTGTCATTCAAAGCTCTTGTTTTTTAAACTTCTATTTAGACGATCTGTCCATTACTTTGGATAGAGTGTGAAGGTCTCTTACTATTAATGCAGTACTATCAATATGATTATTTATTTTGATTACTATTTGGCTTATGTAGTTGGCTGCTTCCATGTTCGGGGCATATATATTTACAATTGTTCGATCTTCTTGTTGGTTAGACCCCTTAAGTATGACAGAGTGTACCTCTGCATCTCTTACTAAAGTGTTTACCCTAAAATTTAATTAGTCTGATATGAGAATTGCTACCCCATATTTCTTTTGAGGCCCGTTGGCATGAAAGATGGGTCTCCATCCCCTCACTTTCAATCTGGAGGTATCTTTAGGTTCAAAATGAGTCTCTTGTAGACAGCATATGGGTATGTCCTCCTTTTTATCCAATCTGCAACCTTGTGTTGTTTCATGGGAGTATTTAGGTTGTTCATGTTGTGAGTGACTTCTGAAATATATGATTTTAGTGCCATCATATTGCCTGTGAAGTCCCTGTTTGTAGAGATTGTATCTGCAAATGTCTATTCTATATGACTCTCAGGGTCTTCCTTCTTTTACAGATGTCCCCTTAATATTTCTTGCAGGGCCAGCTTGGTGGTCACATATGGTTTCAATTTCTGCCGGTCATGAAAGGTTTTTGTCTCTCTTTTCATTCTGAATGTCAGACTTGCTGGATAAGGTATCCTTGGCTAAATGTTCTTCTCATTTATTACCCTGAATATGTCTTGCCAGCCATTTCTGTCTTGCTTGGTTTCTGTGGACAGATCTGACATAATTCTTATGTTCCTCTCTCCATATATAAGAAGTCTCTTCCCCTTAGTCGCTCTCAGGATAGAGTCCTGGGTTCTAAGATTTGAAAATTTTACTACTATATGTGGGGACTTTGGTCTGTTCTCATTGATTTTTGGGAGGGGTCTTCTCTGTTTCTTGGACAAAAATGCTTGTTTCTTCCCCAGATTAAGTAAGTTCTCAGCTACAATTTTCTCAAATATTCCTTCTAGTCATCTCTCTTTCTCTCTCTCTCTCTCCAACTCCTCAGGAATTCCAATTATTCTGACACTGAAACACCTCATGATATCACTGATCTCTCTAAGTCTGTTCTCATGGGATTTTAGCTGTTTATCCCAGGCTTCCTTACCAACCTTCCTTTCTTTTATTTTATCTTCTAGCTCACTAATTCATTCTTCTGACTCATTTATCCTGGCTTTCAATGTATCCTGTTTAGACCATATCTCATTCAGAGCATTTTTCATTCAGCCTGATTAGATATCACTTCTGCCCTTAGAGATTCTAAAATGTAGTTAATATTTTGTTTTTGTTTTTTTTTTTTTTCTCAAACCTAGCTATTGACTTCGTAATTGCTACCCTGAAGTCTATCTCTGACATCTGGCTTATATCCATATCCCTTATGTCTGTGGCAGAGGCCATAGTCTCCAGTTCTTTGCTGGGGATTCCTCCTCTTAGTTCTTCTGCTGAGGGCTAGTTGACGGAATGTACAGAGTTCAAAGTACTAACCACTACACAGACACGATGCATCCATTTTATGGGGACTTAGGGTTGTTTTCCTCCTGTTCTTCCTGCCTGTCTTCTGGGGTAGGTGTCTGCTGCACTTTATGTGACCCTACTTGGGCCGAGTTGTACTGTCCCCTGTCAGTGAGGTTAACTCAGTTAGAAGCCCATTTCTTGTGCTTTTGTTCTCTGGTGATTTTCTGTGTCTCTTCCAAAAATCAGAGCAAAAATGGCCACACCCAAACTTCTGAAGCCGAGCAGAGAAATTGTGGTCTGCTGTTCACCGAGACTTCCAGGACGCACAGTCTCCATTTTTGTGTGCACTTCTAATAACTGCAGCCTCCCTCTGTGGTGCTTGCCCAAAGCAAGTCTCCCAGAGTTCTATCCCAGGGCAGCAGCGTGTTTTGCCCTTTGTCCTTCTTAAACTGCAAGCTTCCCTGGATTCACATGTACACAACCACAGTTCCTGGACTGTCTGGGAGCTTCTCTAAAGCTTTTTACCTTCAACTCTTGCTCTGTGAGTTTGTTCCCAGTCTCCAGTGTAGACTGTTTTGCACTCCAGTGTTATATCACTTTCCTGGTGCCAGCTTCTGGCAGCTCCTTCCCCCTTCTGTTTGTCTTCTTATATCAGCCCACAGTATCATGATTCTGTCCTTCATGCTTCATGACCTCCACATAATTTTCTGCTTGTAGAGATCCAGGTATTTATGTATATATTCTTATATCTCAGGCTGATTTCATGGGTGTTTGGAATGGTTGGTAGATATCCAACTAAATTCAGAGGAGTAGGGTTCCCTAATCCTCTGTCATCTTGTCTAATTCAGTAGCTCTTGAACAATGAGCCCAGTCATAAAAGGAAGATGGATGGTTTTTATTGTTCAGCTACTTTTTAATTATAAGGATTTAATGAATTAAGAGTGTGTTAAAGTTCCTCTAAAATGTTGATTCTTAATACATTTGGATTTTAACAATTTATTAAGTTTTATAGTTAGAATTAAAAATGCTAAACCTTCAATAATATTAAAGTTACATCCTTATAAAACATTGGTATGAGCACAGAAACTGAAGCAGTATTATGCAGAGTGCCTTACTTATAGGAACATTATAGAATTTAATATATAGGAAAGCACCTAGTACTCTGACTGACTCATAGAAAGTGACCAATAAATATTAACAGTAACTTGATATTTTACAGAAACTCACATTAGAAAAATCCTTGCCTCATGCTAAAATCAACACTAAATCAAATTAATCTCACCTTGTGACCTAATCCTAAGTAACCTCATCATGTGACCTATTTCTCCCAGTAACCAAACTTACCCAAATTCATCCTTTGAGATCAAGCTCAACTTTTAAGAAACATTAGATATCTCTTCTTCTTTTTCCACATGCAGAAAACATGGGCATCATTTTGGAATTAGAATGTTCAGGGAAACATTAATGAAATATATGTAATCACATCATAAATGGACAAAAATGACAATGATACATGTATATTTCTGATTGAAAAAGGCTCTGGAAATATGATGTTAAGGTATGGAATCACACATATCATTCAAAAGTACACACTGGATTTTATACATAAACAATAAATCTTGGAACACTACATCAAAATCTAACGATGTAGTGATAATAATAATAATGAAGAAGAAGAAGAAGAAGAAGAAGAAGAAGAAGAAGAAGAAGAAGAAGAAGAAAAAGCTTTTAGAATGGGAAAGAAGAGGAGCTACTATCTGAAGGACATCTGATGGTTCAAAACATGGTAAATGTGAGAAGGCAAAAAAGAAATGCCTTTCAAAATCAGAAGGAAACTGGTTATTAACTTTGAATTCTCCTTCAAGCCAAACTAGAAATCAAATATAAAGATAAAGTGAGAATATTTTGCACATAAGTGGACCAAAAACATCAATATGCTATGAAATTCCCTGAAGAGGTGTTTTAGCAATATGAGATGAAGCCTAATATCTTATGAGTAGTGGCTTCACTTAGGAGATTGACTAGTTGATAATCTCAACTGATAATATCTGAAGTTGGGAAATCAAGAGATAACAGCACTAGCATTAATTTAGACATGTGTCATAAATACAGAATAAATAGCAAAAAGAATTTTAAGTGATTGGATTTGGGCAGCAAGACTGGGAGAGGAGAGATTTGAGCAAGATTATTGTTATTTTTATTATAACCCTTTTAGAAGTATTTGAAGTTCAAATTCTGTACATGAGTACTGCGATAAAAATTAAAACTATATTAAGTTTAGTTCTGTGAAAAAAATATACATCTTAAATGTTATAAAAACCTCTAATTTGGATATTTAATATTACTAGAAAGTGAAATATAATTATATATTATAGATCAATTCATACTCCTAATAATATTTATTCATGAAGTTTAAATTCCATTCCATCTGGAAACTTTTAGTATTTTCCATGCATCTGGCATTATCCAAAAGAATTCTTATAGTCAATGAACTCTATACTCACAAAACTCTACACATGCATCTCTTTTTATACATGAAGAGTCAAAAGAAATAAAACTTAGTTAATGTGGGAGGCCGCACAGTAGCTTGAGAGTGAACCAAACTAGGCCCTGACTCGCACCTCCTTGAAACCTAAGGGTTAAAGCAATCCTGTGGTTAATAAGTTGAGGTGCTTTTGAGAATGGGCCTGTGCTATGTGTCTCATGCTCTCCTACGCGACCACCCTCTGGGGCTTATCTGGAACAGGACATGCAGGCCTAAAGCCGTGAATCAGTAACTTGACTTGCTGTTACTGCAGGGGCCATAAACCACACCTGATGCCCTTTTGGCCCTTCTGTCTACTTATCTATAGGGAACTCATCTTTAAACAGCCCTCTTGGCGTCAGGATGTTTGCACATGAGCCTTAAGAAACTTTCTAAGGGGAACCTGTGGAAACTATTCTAAGAATGCAATGGATCACTTCTTCCTTGTGATTGTCTCTGTACGATATTTATATCAGAGCACTCTTCTGAATAAACTGGCATTGCTTGGACATCATTCACTTTGCCCCTCCTGTTCTCATCACTTTGCGACTTCGTTCTTCACCATCCTCTTATCCTCTCGACCCTGGTGGTGTTGTCGTGCTGGCAGTGACAAATTAACACATATGAGATCATTAAAAAATGGTGAAGTCAGGAAAAAAGTCCACTTTCTCTGAATCCTAAGTGATAATTTTTCTGTAAGTGACAATTACTAAATTCTGAACTGAAATTTCAGTACAGCAACTGTTAAATTCTCAATATGGTGCAGATAAATAAATGCTTATGCAACTGAATTATATTTGTGTTTGTTTTGAAGGAAACATACTTGTTTAATTGGAGCATTTGAAGGACAATGTAATAATTGTGCTAATGTGTACCCAAGGCAACAAAGAGGCATACAAGGGACATTTACTCTGAGGACAGTGCAGGTAGAATTGTAATTTGTCACAAGTCTGTTTGGTAAAGAGATTTTGTGTTACTATTTAACCTCCTTAGTTTGTTAGTAATGTATGGCCCTGACAGCAAAGGAATATGAATCACTCTGGATAATTTTATGCATAACACTTCCATTCATGTAAATAGTTTCCTGGTGATACCTTGAAGAAAAAGTAATAAAAGGTAATTATTTTATTAAGAATTTCAGAAAAAAATAGATTTAGTTGATACTAAAAATTTAATTGAATATTAGGCTTTATGATGACCAAAATATTGTTTGACTTATATGAATAGTTATCTTGTTCAACATCATCAGCCTTGCGCTTGCAACACAATGAAAAGTAAAGTTACAAAATTATTAATTTATCATACTGTTCCCTTTCAATTCATAGATAATGTATATATTTGTTTATTTATACATATATTTTTTTCTGTGTAGGTTTCCTCATTTTTATGACATGTTTTTATTGATGTAATTTCAGAAGAAAAATAATGGGTCTAAGGAAATGATTATTTTTCTTTTTATTTATTTTCTTGTCAAGTTGATCAATCATGTACACTTACAACATAACAAATAAATGTGTAAATATGATGTTTATATGTTTTTTGCTTTTCATTTTATTTATTATATTAGCATGTGATAGGGACCTCATAAAAATTGCAATGTATATTTATTTGATGAATGTCAATTGATTGTGAAACACTTTCTTATGTGTATATGCTATGTTAATATTCTCGTTTTGAAGTGAACAAAAACAGAGAGAGAGAAAAATCAAGAAACACACTCTTAATTATAGAAAGCAAAATGATGATTACTGGGAGGGTGGGGAAGATGTGTTACATAAGTGATGGACTTTAAGGACTTCAGTTGTGGTAATTAGCACAGAATGAAGTATAGAAGTGTTGTATTACCCTACTATATAACTGAAATGCATATAACACTGTATGTAAGCTAACTTGAATTAAAACTAAAACTTAAAATTTTTAAAATCTTGTTTTGGATTTTTTCATATTACTCTTCTCCAAATATTATTTCAGATACTCTATTTTCATATATATTTGACTGGTTTCTTACCTTTAATTAATTAATGGGTTCTTATTTTGTTCAGTTAGCCACCATATAGTACTTAGTTTTTGATGTAGTGTTCAACAATTCATTACTTTTGTATAGCACGCAGTGTTCATCACAACATACACTCCTTAATACTTATCTCATGGTTACTTAATCCCCTCACCCCTCTCCCTTCTGTAACCCTCAGCGTGTTTCCTTGAATTCAGAATCTATCATGGTTTTTCTCCCTCTCTGATTTGCTCCCATTCAGTGTTCCCTCAATTTCCTATGGTCCTCTGTGGTATTTTTTATAGTCTATATATGAGTGAAACCATATATGGTTTATATATGATAATTGCCTTTCTCTGCTTGACTTACTTCACTTAGCATAATCCCTTCCAGTTCCATCCATGTTGATGAAAATGGTATGTATTTATCCTTTCTGATGGCTGAGTAATATTCCATTGTATATGTGAACCCTATCTTCTTTATCCATTCATCTGTTGAAGGACATCTTGGCTCCTTCCACAGCTGGGCTATTGTGGACATTGCTGCTATGAACATTGGGGTGCAAGTGTCCCATATTTTCACTAAATGTGCAACGACATGGGTGGAGCAAGGGACTATTATGCTAAACAAGTCAGCCAGAGAAAAATACATGATTTCACTCATATGGTATGGAATCACTCATATGGTATTTAAGAAAGAAAACACATAAACATGGGGAGGAGGAAAGAAAGGTAATCAGAAAACAGACTCTTAACTATAAAGATCAAACTGAGGAGTCCTGGAGGGGAGTTGGTCAGGAAGATGGGTTAAATAGGTGATGGGTATCAAGGAGGTTACTGGTTGTGTTGAGCACTGAGAATTTTATCTAAGTGATAAATCACTAAATTCTACTAAATTCTAAATTATTATTCTGTGTTAAATAACTGAAATTTATTTTTTTAAAGATTTTATTTATTTATTGGACAGAGAGTGAGAATGAGCACAAGCAGGGGTAATGAGAGAGGGAGAAGCAGGCTCTTCTTCAGAGAAATTTTGAGAAATATACTTGAATATTGACAGGAAGTGCACTGTGTATTCTTCCAAGATCAGCTGAAGACTTTTCTCATAAAGGGGATGGTAGTGTATCCAAGAGAACAAGTGATCTTTGTTCCCTGGTTCAGTTATAGTGTCATTAGAGATGGAGTAATTAAGACGTGATGTGTTTATTTAATTCACTTGATTTGCTACTTTGTCACTACTTTCAAATTCAGAATTATTTTTTTTCTGTTTGAGAGAATTAAAATCCAGCAAAATATTTTATTTTATTTTTTTAAAGATTTTATTTATTTATTTGATAGACAGAGATCACAAGTAGGCAGAGAGGCAGACAGAGACAGAGGGGGAAGCAGGCTCTCTGCTCTGCAGAGAGCCTGATCCCAGGACCCTGAGACCATGACCTGAGCCAAAGGCAGAGAGTTTAACCCACTGAGCCACCCAGGCGCCCCCAGCAAAATATTTTAAATAAATCTTGTCCTTCTGGCAATAGGGCTGAAGGAAATAAGGAGAAAAAGAAGCCTATCTCTAAAAAAGGCCTAAACCTAAGGAAGTATGTTTAGAAACAAGACCTTTTGAAGTTTATAGGAGACCCCAGTATTTTAACTACTTTAGTACTCTCAGTCAGGTAGGGGCTGCTTTATAGCAGTGGGGTTGAACACTGAGTATGTAGCCTCAGTGTCAATAAGAACACAGATTCATCCCCAATTTATTTTTCCTAGTTAGTTAAGAGGGAGGCTTGATAAAAGCTATGTTGTTACTTGGAACCTCATATTTGGTAATTAGAGCTTCGCAAAATCTGGCTAGAGGGCTAAGAGAGCCTGGAGCACTCACCTTTGTGACATTTCCCCCATCCCCCATCCTGGCTCCTTTCAGTAATAGCAGAAACCACACACTTTGGGGTTTTGTGTAAAGTCATCAATTTGCCAGGGATGAATGTTAAGAATTTTAGTGTTCTTTGTTTTAGTTGAATCCTCTAAGATTCAGGTAACTTGATTTGCCAAGTTAACTAAATCTGGAGTGCACATTGATTCTTATTTTATCCTTTTACTTTTAACTAGGCTGGATTGATCATGGTTTAGCCCATTAATGGACATGCTTTTAAAAGTTACCCCAGTGGATTCAATATTTCAAAGACCAGAACTTCATTTTAAAAATATCTGGGGCTGGCTCTAATAAATTTACATTGGGCTTTCGAGTACAAACCTGAATCTTATTTTTATTTTATTATGGTATAATTTATTTTAATTCAAGTATAGTTATCATACAGTTTTATATCAGTTTTAGGTGTACAATATAGTGATTGAACAATTCCACACATCACCCAGTGATGTCATCATGACAAGTGCATTACTTAATCCTCTATCTTATTTTTTTTGTTGTTTATTTGTTTGTTTTATTTAAATTCAAGCTAGTAAACCTAGAGTGTATTATTAATTTATGGTTGGAATTTAGTGATTCATCTGTTGCATATAACACCCAGGGCTCAATATATAGAGTGCCCTCCTCAATGCACATCAACAAACCACCCCATCACCTTATCCATGTCCCCTCCAGCAGCTTGCAATTTGTTCTCTATAATTGATTCATTATGGTTTGTCTGTCTCCCTCTCTGTTTTTATCCTACTTTATTCTTACTTCTTTTTCCTTATGTTCATCAGTTTTGTTTCTTAAGCTTCACATAACAGTTAAATAACATGGTATTTGTCTTTCTCTTACTGACTTATTTCATTTAGCATAATGTCCTCTATTTCCATCCCCATTGTTCCAAATGCAATATTTCATTATTTTTTATGGTTGAGTAATATTTCATTGTCTATACACAACATCTTTCTCCATTCATCCATTGAAGTACATTAAGCTCTTTCCAGTTTGGCTATAGTGGACAATGCAGCCATAAGCATTAGGGTGCTTGTGCCCCATCAAATCACTAATTTTGTATCCTCTGCACAAGGATCTACAAGTTCAATTGCTATCTCAAAGACTAGTTCTATTTTTTAACTTTTTGAGAAGCCTCTGTACTGTTTTCCAGAGTGGCTGCACCAGGTTGCATTCCTACCAACAGTGTTAGAGGGTTCTCTTTTCTCTGCATCCTTCCCAACATTTGTTGTCAATTTTAGCCATTCTGATTGGTTTGGGGTGGTATCTCATTGTGGTTTTGATTTGTATTTCCCTGATCCTAAGTGATGTGGGTCATTTTTCCAAGTGTCTGCTGGCCATTTGTATGTCTTCTTTGAAGAAATGTCTGTTCATGCCTTCTGTCCATTTCTTCACTGGATCATTTGTTTTTTTAGCTGTTGAGTTTAAGAAGTTCTTTGTAGATTTGGGATACTAGCCCTTTATCTGATAATGTCATTAGTAAATATCTTTTCCCATTCTGTAGATTGCTTTTTAGTTTTGTTGACTGTTTTCTTTGCACTGAAAAAGCTTTGTATTTTGATGAAATCCCTATAGTTCAATTTCCCTTTGATTTCCCTTGCCTTTGGAGATGTGTCTACCAAGAAGTTGCTGTCTCTGTGGTCAAAGAGGTTGTCTCTCTTCTGCTCTTAAGATTTTGATGGATTCCTGTTTCACATTAAGGTCTTTCATCCATTTTCAGTTTATCTTTGTGTATAGTCTAAGAGAATAGTCCAGTTTCATTCCTCTCGACATGGTCCTTCATTTTTCCCACCAGTTTGGATGGTGTGCTTTGTGAAATGCTTCTTCTGCGTTTATTGAAAGGATCATATGTTTCTTATACTTTCTTTTATTAATGTGGTGCATTATGTTCACATATTTCCCAATATCAAACAACCCTTGCAACCCAGGAATAAATCCCACTGCATATGATGAATGATATTTTTAATGTACTGTTGGATTATATTTTCTAGTATTTTACTGAGAATTTTTGCATCCATGTTAATCAGAGATATTGGGATATCATTCTCTTTGTTACTGGAGTCTTTATGTGGTTTTGTTATCAGGGTATTGCTGAGGTAATGCTGACCTCATAGAATTAATTTGAAAGTTTTCCTCCCATTTTGATTTTTTAGGATAATTGGAGAATAAGTATTAACTTTTCTTTAAATGTTTGGTAGAATTATGTAAAGCCATCTGACCCTAGATTTCTATTTCTGGAGAGTTTTGATTAGTGCTTCATTTTCTTTGCTGGTTATCAGTCTTTTCAATTTTTTTATTTCTTTCTATTTCAGTTTTGGTAGTTGATATTTATGTAGGAATTTATCCATTTCATCCAGGTTGTCCAGTTGTTTGGTGTATAGTTTTTCCTAATATTCTTTTATAATCATTGTATTTTGGTGGTGTTAATTGCTATTTCTTCTGTCTCATTTGTGATTTTATTTATTTTGGTCCTTTCTCCCTTTCTTTAATGTGTCTGGCTAAGGACTTAGCAATTTGATTAATTTTTCAGAGAACCAGTACCTGGTTTCATTGAATTCATTTATTCTTTAAGCTTCTATATCATTTGTTTCTGCTCTAATCTTTATTTTTTCTCATCTTCTGCTGGATTTAGACTTTATAATACCTATCCTAGCTACTTTAAGTGTAAAGAAAGTTGTTTATTTGAGATTATTGTTGCTTTTTGAGGTAAGCCTGCATTGCTATTTAATTCCCTCTTCTGGCGACTTTGGCTGCATCCCAAGTTTTTGGACTATTGTTTTTATTTTCATGTGTTTCTAAATATTTTTTTTTTTTAATTTCTTCTTTGAATTCCTGGCTGATCTATTCATTGTTTAGTAGCATATTGTTTAACCACCATGCATATATGAACTTTTCATTTTTTTGTGTGGGTGTGGGGGGTTTGCCCTCAAGTTTCATTGCCTTGTAGTCGGAAAATATGCATGGTATGATCCTGTTTTGTTTTTTTTTTTTTCCTTGTTGTGGCCTGATTTGTGACCTAGTATTCTTTTCTGGAGAATTTCTCATATGCACTTGAAAAGAATGTGTATTCCGCTGCTTGAGGATGTAATGTTCTGCATATAACTGTTAGGACTATCTTATCCTGTTTGTCTTTCAAAGTCATTGTTACCATGTTGATTTTCTCTTTAGCTGATTCGTCCATTGAGGTAAGTGGGGTGTGAATGTCCCTTATTATTATTTTGTTATTATCAATGTTTATGTTTCTTAATGTTTTATATATTTGGGTGTTCCCATGTTTGGGGTATAAACATTTATGGTTGTTAGATCTTCTTCTTGAATAGTCACTTTTATTATGATAGTGTTCTTATCCACATCTTGTTATAGTCTTCTGCTTAGTATCTAGATTGTCTGATATAAGTATTGAAAATCTATTTTTTAATATATCCATTACATGATAAATATTTTTTCATCCTCTCACTTTCAATCCCACAGGTGTCTTTAGATCTAAAATGAGCCTTTTGTAGGCAGCATATAGATCAATATTTTTGTTTTGTTTTGTTTTATGGATTTTATGAAAAGACACACTATCTTTTCATTGGAGTGTTTAATCTATTTAAATTTAGAGTGGTTATTGATGGATATGTATTTAATGCCCTTTTATTACTTGTTTTGTCATTTTTCTCTGACGGTTTTCTCCATCTAGTCTTTAACACCTTTGGTCTTGTTTTTCCACTCAGAGTTCTCTGTATTATTTTTGTAGGACTGGTTTAGTGGTTAAAAGGTCCTTTGGTTTTTGTGTGTCTGGGAAACTCTTTATTACTCCTTCTATTTATCCAGCCTTCCTGGATAGAGTATTCTTGGCTATAGATTTTTCTCATTCAGCAGGATGAATATATCCCATTACTTCCCAAGTTTCTGTTCAGAGATCCAGAGCTAGCTGGATGTTTCTTCCCTTGTAAGGTTGAGACTTGTTTTCTTTGTTCTTTTAACACTTTTGTCTTTATCACTATAGCTCACAAATTTAACTACAGCATATGTTGGTTTGGCTTGCTTTTTTCTTGCTCTTGTTAGGATTATTTGTGCCTTGTGGGTCTAGATGTCTGTTTCCTTCATCAAATTATGGAGTTTTTCAGCTATATTTTTCTCAATATACATCTGCTCCATTTTCATTCTTTCCTCAGAGACTTCTATGTTATGAATGTCATTATGCTTGATGGAGTCATTAAGTTCCCTAAGACTGTTCTCAAGTTCTATAATTCTTCTCTCTCTCTCTCTCTCTCTGTTATTAAGCTTCATTACTTTCTAGTATTTTATTTTTTATTTCACTTAGTCATTTCTCTGCTTCTTCCATCCTTGTGTTCATTGCATTCAGTGTGTTTTGAATCTCAGTTACTGTAGTTTTCATTTCTTTCTTTTTAAAAATAATTATTTATTATTGAGAGGAAGAGCACAATCAGGGAGAAAGTTAGAGGGAGAGAGAGAAACAAATCCCCCACTGACTGTGAAGACCTACACAGACTTGATCTCCAGACCCTGAGATGGCGACCTGAGACAAAATCAAGAGTTGAACATTTAACCAACGGTGCCACCCAGGTGTCCCAAATTTCATTTCTGACTGTTTCTCTTTTTTTAACCATTTTATCTCTGCAGTAAGGGCCTCCCTTCCATTCTTTTCTCAAGCCCAGTGAGTGACCTTATGGTTGTTGCTTCAAATTCTCTATCAGGACTATTACTTATATCAATTTCACTCAGGTCTCTCACTGTGACCTTGTGTTTTTTCATGTGTGATTAGTTCCACTATCTTGGCTTTTGTAAATGTCTCTGTCTTCATCTCTGTGTTAAAAAGTCCTGTTTGATTCCTTCCCCTGAGAGTAATGGCTTTATGATAAAGAAATTGTATAGTTTTCATGGCCTCGTGTTTCAGGGGGTATCTCTGGTGTGTGGTGCATGCACTCCATTGGAGTGTTTTGGCTGCTATATACTTTGGACCAGTCATCTGAAGAGGTTGTCCTTGCCTGCAGTAGACAGTTTGGTTCTTGGTCAGAGTGTGGGAATTTAACTAGGTGTGATCTGGTCTGCTTGTTAAATGAGACCTGGTATTATTAATATTAGAACTGAAGCCTAGGAGAGCTCTATGATCAGTAGACTTGGTGTGGACAGATTCTTCTGCTGGTTTTGTGTGAAAGGGGCTTTCCATGCTGGAACTAAGGCTATTTTGACCAGGAAAGGTAGTATTGCCAGAATGCAGGGGTGTAGGACCCAATGTAAACAGGTTAGGGAGACAGTGTAGTCCCTGTGCTTTTTACCTTCAGTTGTCTACCCCAGAAGTGGGGGAAGGAAATTGTTCCAGCCATCTCCTTTTTCTTGGGAGAGGGGTCTCCATGCTTGCTGCTTTCAGGGAAGCACTCCTAGAAGAGTCAATGATTTCCCCTCTGTGTCCTGGAACTTTTTCAGTCATTGTTTCCATCTTCTCTGACTCTGGGTTATTTATCTCCCTTCTCTCCATGATCGGCACAGTGCCTCAGGGCTCTATCTCAGCCAAGCTTGCTGAATTTTTTGTTTAAATTTAATTAATTAACATATAATATATTATTATTTTCAGAGGTAGGGGGTCAATGATTCATCAGTATTATATAATATCCAGTACACATTAATTCACGTGCCCCCTTAATGTCCATCACCCAGGAAATCTATCTTTCCAATCCCCTCCCCTCCAGCAACCCTTTGTTTCCTATGTTTAAGAGTCTCTTATAGTTTATCTCTTTCTCTGATTTTGTCTTGTTTTATTTTTCCTTTATTCCCCTATGATCCTATGTTTTGTTTCTTAAATTCCACATATCGGTGAGATCATATAATTCCCATTACCTAATTGAGTTTTTTTTTTCTCTTAGCATAATACCCTCTAGTACCATCAACAGCATTGAAAATGAAAAGATTTCATTTCCTGATGACTGAGTAGTATCCAAATATATATATATATATATATATATATATATATATATATATATATATATATATCACATCTTCATCCATTCCCCAAGCTTGCTGACTTTTTAAAACTGAAGGCTTTGGGGGCACCTGGGTGGTTCAGTCAATTAATTTTCTGATTTCCGATTTTGGCTAAGGTCATGATCTCCAGGTCTTGAGACTGAGCCCTGCATCAGGCTCTCTGCTCAGTGAGGAGGTTGCTTATCCCTATCCCTGTACCCCACCCCTTGCATTATCTCTCTCTCTTTTTTCTCTCCAATGCTAAATAAAATAAATAAAACAAAACAAAACAAAAACAAAACAAAGCAAACAAACAAAAATCCAGGCTTTAGGAATATAATGTGAGCAGGGACCTGCAGTGGATTTCTGGGAGAGGGTCTCCTTTTGTTGGGATTGAGTCAGGTTTTACTTAGAAGTTCAGTTGTGCCAGAGTGCAGGGATATGAGATTTGGAGCTAGCAGGTTCAGCAGCCAGTGTTGGGGTGCAGCTGCCCTGGTCAGGTGACTCTACATTTATGCTGAAGTTCAGGGGATGAAAATGGTGCCTGCTGGCTCCTTTGTCTCCAGAGTGGTGTCTTCATGAAAGTTACCTTTCATGAACATGTTCCAAGAATGAATAATCTCCCCCCATGTGTCCCAGGTAGCCCTCAGATCATTGTCTCTGCCTCTGGCTGTTTGCCTGCCTTCTCTGCATGAGTAGGGTAGCACATGGATGGCTCTATCTCAGTCAAGTTTGCAGACCTTTAAACTCTAGTCTTCAATCCCTAGCTGGTTGCAAAAACTGAGCCCCTCTCCTTTCCCCAGCCAATGGGTTTGAGGAAGTCTTCTCCTTGAACATTTCCGTGAACATTCTCTGTGAACAGGGCTTTCTCCCTTCCATAGCACTCATGATCCATTTGCCTTGCAAACCACAACTCTGTACACCCTACCTTCCTCAATGCAGCTTATTCTTTTATTTGTGGAATTTGTTCGATCAGTCCTCAAGTCAATTTCTAGGATATTAAGAATGATTTGATAGACACCTAGTTGAGTTTAAAGAATGAGGTGAGCTTAGGATCTCTTACTAGAGTGCCATCTTAGCTCCTCACCCTTCACTTTTGTTTAATATAGTATTTTATTCTTAAGTTGGACTGAATTTACTTTTGTTAAAAAATGAATTCACTTTAGTTAAGAACCTTAGATAATCACATTTCAAATCCCAAAATAATTTAATGGAAAAAGCTTGCTGGTAAATGTTTAATGAGCATTTGCTCCCTGAAATTAAGCAGTGAATATCTTCTTTTTGGCAGATTTGAAAATTATGTTTTTTTTTGTGATAAGAAATGTTCCATCTCTAGCAAATGCTTACTTTTGAAAATATTACTATATAGTTTCTTTTTCTTTTAAAGATTTTACTTATTTATTTGACACAGAGAGATAGATCACAAGCAGGCAGAGGGAGGCAGAGATAGAGAATGGTGGGAAGCAGGCTCCATGCTGAGCAGAGAGCCTGACACAGGGTTTGATCCCAGGACCCTGAGATCATGACCTGAGCTGAAGGCAGAGGCTTTAACCCACTGAGCCACCCAGGTGCCCCTATCATATAGTTTCTTGTGATGAGAATATTTTCCATTATATATTTTAGGGAAATTCATACTTATGCCGTTGCAAATCAAGCTCATAATCAGTTAATAGTCTATAAATCTCTAAAGGCTCACTTAGTTTTAGTATAAAAATATCCAAACTTATATATACATTCTAGAATGTGGATCTTTATTTTCGAAGAAAATTCTTATTTCCAATTCGAATATATCAGTGATAAATCACTGTCAAGTCTGGGATAATACAGGGCTTCTTGCATTTTTATTCTAGCTTCCTTATTTATCTCTTCCCTCAGAAAATAGAGAATATATCAGAATTATCCCATTAACAGTGACAGATATATATATATATATATATATGACTTATTAATATATAAATAAAAATATATAAAATTATATAAAACCGTGGTACATAATTCACCCAAATCGAACCCCCAATTCTGGTTGATTAGAGTTATGAAAATACAAAATGTATAATTAAATATCCATATCAGAAATTATCTTCAACAAAGGTCAACAATGTCTTTGGGGGATGTAAAATTTCAGTGATTAGACGAATCCTTTGGAAGTGGCTCTGATTTTTTACTCAGCACTACATAGTATGTAACTTCCATCAATCCTTTGATACTATGGTTCTTATTTTTTAATAATCCATTTTGCATCTTCCCAATCATAATTATTTATATGTGGTACACCAGTAATAAGTTGTTTTCTTAATGAGTCATCTAGATTTCCTCAGGGTCCCTTTCATAAGATATATAAACTTAATATCCTTTCTAATCTGGGAGGACTTCTAAGTTCATGTTTATAAGTTTATAAGTTTCATGTTTATAAGTTTATCCTTAATCTCTATATCTATCATTTTCTCTGACAACTGGGAATTAGGAGAACTAGTGTTCATTATTTAGAGTAAACTTTAATAGAAATAAAACAAATAATCATCTATCAATATTGATAAGTAGATACAAGATATATTATTTTTCTTTATAGAAATCTGGCAATGGTATAACATGTATTGTTGTCTTGTTCTCTTTTAACTATCTTAAGGATATATACTATGTATATTTAAAGTAATGTACTGGATAATACAATCAAGCTGGATTGTTTCCCTTATCACTTCTACATATTAGCAAAACCTTATTGCCCACAAGTTAGGAGGAAATAAGGACCTTTTTCTTTATTGAAAAATTATCACAAAGAAAATAGAAAGAGTGATAAAGAATATGCATTTTGTCTAACCTCAATTATTTTAATCTTCTAAATTATTTTAGTCCCTGCCTTTAATCCTGGAATAATATTACTAAGGACTATACAAGGTGCAAGTAATCTACTTCTGACCAGAGAACTAATGAGAATTTCCTCTACATTTTTACAGAGCATATCCTCTGAATAACTCTTCTCAGGGCCCCTATCACCTCTTTGTTTCTCAGACTGTAGATGATGGGGTTGAGCATGGGGGTCAGGATGGTGTAGAAGACAGCCAAAACCTTGTCCTCTGTTGGAGATCGGAAGGATCTTGGACATAAATAAGTGTAAACAAAGGGTGCATAGTAGAAAGTCACCACAGTGAGATGGGTGCTGCAGGTTGAATAGGCCTTCTTCCTGCCCTCTGTTGACCTCATGTGGCAAATGGCAAAGAGAACCCGGCCATAGGAACATACAATACCAATGAAAGGAAACACAAGGAACAGGGTGGTGCTCACAAACACTGTGTACTCATAGACCCAGGTGTCCATGCAGGCCAGAGTCAACATGGCAGGAACATCGCAGAAGAAATGGTTGATGGTCCTGGATTGACAGTAAGATATATTGAGGACATATGCAGTGTGGGCACAGGAGTTGATGGAGCTCATTATCCAACATCCTATTATCATCAAAGCACATATTCTTCTATTCATATGAATGGGATAGTGGAGAGGAAAACAAATAGCCACATAGCGATCATAGGCCATTGAAGCCAATAGTAATCCCTCTCCACCCGCTAAAGTCAAGAAGAAGAAGCTCTGAACCCCACACCAAATGAAAGAAATAGTCTTATTCCCAAAGAGATAATCAAAAGCCATCTTGGGGACAATAGTGGAGATGAAGTTCAGGTCCATGAGGGAGAGCTGACTAAGTAGAAAATACATTGGTGTGTGGAGATGGGTATCCAAGAGAATAAGGATGATCATGGACAGGTTGCCAAAAAGAGCCATTAGGAAAATGAGAACAATGAGAATGAAGAAGAACAAGCCAGTTCTTGATGGTGGAAACAACCCCGATAAGAAGAAATCTGTAGAAGTTTGGTTATTATATTCCATGGGGCATTAATTTAGTTTCCCCTAAAGACAGACACACATAAAGTATAAAAAACAAATTCTTATTAATTTGTTATTTTAATTACACTGTGATTTATTCAGGAGACACTGCAACTTAAAATAGTAAAATAAAATAATTTTAAAAAGTAAAATAAAATAATTAAAAAATAAATAAAATAAAATAGTAATAATAACCAGGGTGGCTCAGTCTGTTAAGAGGCTGCCTTTGGCTCAGGTCGTGATTCCAGGGTCCTGGGATCAAACTTCACAATGGAATCCCTTCTCATTGGGGAGCCTGCTTCTCCCTCTCCTACTGACCTTCCCTCTGCTCTTGCACTCTCTCTCAAATGATTACTCTTTTTAAAAAATCTAAAAACAATAGTTAACACTTATTTTTTAAAAACTCACATTTTTTCCTCATAGATAAAATTTTATGAGTCAAACATCTATGTCTAAATATTTAAAAAATATTTTATAGAAATATGTAAATTTGTGAGTATTAGTCATTTTTGTAATGACTTTATTAAGATATGTATATTTTATTTCACTACATAAATTTAACAATTAACAAAATCATAAGTTGTACCTTATATATAGTCATTATAAATCAATATAAATGAATTAAATTACAGACTCGTTTGAATACAATTTTATGACTCTTAGGGGATGCTTGTTTAATAAGTAAGCCCAATATTTCTGAAATTATAGTAGCCTATCAAGTCATGCTGCAGATATATATTCATGTCCTTTGATTTCTGCTCAAAAAGCCTGCCAAATCAAGCTTTTTAGCAAGCGTCATTTTTTCCTCCATTTTTTTCTGCAGAAATATACAATGAATTATTTTTGCCAAATACTATTTTCACAGAAACAATTTTATTCTTCCTTCTCACATAACTTCCAAAAACACTAGTTTAAGTAAACACTTTTCAAAAGAACTTACTCTTTATTTTTTTGTAATTTCCATGACTCTGTTCAAGTTCTTTGAAAAAAGATTTGTATTCTGTTCATCTGTTTCCCAATAGTCACATGATATTATGCACTGTATTATGACACATCTTTTTTTTTTACTTATTCATTTTTTGTTTGTTTTTGTGTATTTAAAACTCATTTCATTCTAAATAAATGTGAGTTCAACAAATATATGTGTCCCCCCTCTGTCATAAAACTCAGTTAACATAATATTAAATAAGTAGAAGGAGGACTTAACATGATGGAGAATTAGGGGGGCCTTAAACTTATCTCATCCCTTGAACACAGCTATATAGTTGTCAAATAATTCTGAAAACTGAATAAATCAATTGAAGGTCTGAAAGAACAAAAACTGCAAATCTACAAGTAGAAAAATGACCAGACATATAGCTGTGAATAAGGCAGTGGGGGGGGGATCCTGATTATGGAGGCTATAGAAAAGTATTAGTAGCAGTGGAGGACAAAATCTGAACTTTTAGAAGATTACTACAGTGGGATATGTGTCCTGCTTAAGGGTGCTTAGGTTTCAAAGTGACGTGGACTCACAGGTGTGACACTATGGTCTGAGGATTCCCTGGGTTAAAAGAATGGCTGGCTCCTAAGAGCTGCAATGTTCCCAGAGATAAGAGAGTGAAAGCCAGCTGAGAGCAGCAAGTATTGGTGCTGGATTTCTGCTGTTTTGTTATAAACTAAGAAGCTACACAACGGTGTGACCACTTCTCTTGAGACAACTCAGCAAACAGCAAAAGCATTGTGAGACCCTCTCCTGAAGGATCAGCACTGGTCCACATGATGCCAGGCCGTAAAATACGGAGATGTGAAAGTTAGCCATATGCCTGAGATAAAAACCTGTCACAGGCAAAGTGAAGGTGGGGTTCTAATGGAAACAGACAGCACAGGAGTGATTGATTGCTCTTATGTGGGGCTCCCTGAAGAGTGGTGTGGCACAAACTTTCATCTCCAAAGCTAGAGAGCAAGGCACCACAATATTCATCCCACCCATCAGTTCTAAACAGAGAAAAACAAAACAAAACAAAACAAAACAAAAAGAAACAGCACAACATTGTGGAGACCAGAGCTGCTTACACAAGGCCCTGCCCTAGGTGCATTTCGACTAAGGCAAATCCACTGAGAATCAGCACAACAGGTCTTTCCTCCCAAAGATCACAATGAACAACTTGCTCACAGAAAGTTTATTTACCATAAGTGCTGCAAAGCTTCAGGTCTAGGAGAAAATAGTATCTAGGTGCTATTTTACTTTACTCTTTGTTTTTTAATATTATTTTTCTCCTAGTTTCTCATTTTTAAAAATTCATTTTATTTTTATTTATTTTCATTTTTATTTAATTATATACACTTTGTATATCTATGTAATTTATGTTTATTTTTACTTTCTTATTATTACATCATCATCATTATTATTTATGTTGGAATCTAGAGGTGTTTTTTGTTTTGTTTTGATTTGTTTTTTTGTTTGTTTTTTTTTTAACAAGTAGCCCAAAACATACCAAGGACATAGGTTTTTATTTTTCCCCTTTGTTTTTGTTGTTCTTTTCTTTTTCTTTCTTTTTTTTTTCTTTTTTCCTTATTTCTTCTTTTCTCTTCTGGACCAAATGATGAGAGAGAAAAATGCATCCCAAAAGAAAGAGCAGGAAGCAGAACTCATGGCCAGAGATTTAATCAATACAGATATAAGTAAGTTGTCTGATCTAGAATTTAAAACAATGACTGTAAGTATAGTAGTTGAGTTTGGGAAAAGCATAGAAGACACTAGAAAATCTCTTACTGCAAAGATAAAAGAGCTAAAATCTAGTCAAGCTGAAATTAAAAATGCTATAACTGACATGAAATTCCAGGTGGAGGCCATAAAAATGAAGATGGACAAAACAGAGGGATGACTTACAAATCTAGAAGAGAAAATTATGGAAAATAATGAAGCTGAAAAGAAGATGGAAACAGAAGTCATGGAACACAAAGCTAAAGTTAGGGAATTCGGTGACTTATTAGAATGTAATAACATTAATATCATAGGAGCCCCAGAAGATGAAGAGAGAGAAAAAATGGTAGAGAGTTTATTCAAACAAATTATAACTGGATGCTTCCCTAATCTGGAGAAAATACAGACCTCAAAATCTGAGAACTCCCATTAAATTGAACAAAAGCTGACCATTACCAAGGCACCTCACATTCAAATTCACAAGCTTTACAGACAAGGAAAGAACGCTGAAAGCAGAAAAAAAAAAAAAGTCAATATCTTTACAGGGAAAACAGATCAGGTTGGCAGATCTGTCCACAGAAATATGGCAGGCCTTGAAAATAGTGGAAGAAATATTGAATATGTTGAATGGGGAAAATATACAGCTAAGAATTCTTTATTGAATAAGGCCATCATTCATAATAGGAGAGATGAAGTTTCCCAAACAAATAAACATGAAAGGAGTTCATGACCATTTAAACTAGACTTGCAAAAATTTTAAAGGTGACTTTTTGAGTTGAGTGGCAGAAAACAAAACAAAACAAAACAAAACAAAACAAAACAAAAATAAAGACAAGAAAGGACCATAGAACATCACCAGAAACCCCAACTCTACAGAATACAAAATAGAACTAAATTCATACCTATCAACAATAATTTGGAATGTAAATGAGCTAAATTATCCAATCAAAAGACAGAATGTCAGAATGGATTGAAAATAGTACATCTATATATTGCCTATAAGAGATTCTTTTTATTTTATATTTTATTTAATTATATTCAAATTTGATTAATTAACATATACTGTATCATTAGCTTCAGAGGTAGAGTTCAGTTATTCATCTGTTACATATAACGTCTAGTGCTCATTACATCATCTGCCCACTTTAATGCCCATCATCCAGTTGCCCCATCACGCACCAACCTTCTCTACATCATACTTCAGTTTGCTTCCTATAGATAAGAGTCTCTTATGATTTGTCTCCATCTGTTTTCATCTTATTTTATTTTTTCCCATCCCTAATGACCCATTATTTTGTTTCTTAATTTCCACATATAAATAAAATCATAGGATAATTCTCATTCTCAGATTGATTTATTTCACTTAGCATAACATCTATGTCACTGCAAATGGTAATATTTCATTTTCAATGGTTGAGTAATAGTCCATAGTGTGTCTACACACAAATGTGTGTGTATATATAAATACAAATATAAACACACACACGCACACACACACACACCCCTTCAGACTGAAAGTAAGGGGCTGGAGAATAATCTATCATGATGATGGACATCAAAATAAAGCTAGAGTAACCATACTTATATCAGACAAAATAGATTTTAAGCAGACACTGTAACTGGAGATGAAGAATGGTATTTTGTCATAATTAAGAGTTTTATCCAACAAGAAGATCTAACAATTGTAAATATTTATACCCCCAAATATATAAATCAATTAAATATAAATAAAAACAAATTCACTAATAATAATAAAATAATACTGGGGGTTGTTAACACCCCCTTACAGCAATGAACAGATCATCTAAGCAGAAAATCAACCAGAAAATAATGGCTCTGAATGACACCCTGGACCAGAAGGACTTGACATATATTCAGTACATCACAGCCTAAAGCAGCAGAATACCCATTCTTTTTGAGGACACATGAAACGTTCTCTAGAATAGATCACAATCTGGGTCACAAATCAGCCCTCGATATGTACAAAATGATTGAGATTGTACCATGCATTTTTTTCAGATCACAACACTATGAAACTTAAGTCAACCACATGAAAAAAAAAATTGCAATACCACAAATGCGTGGAGGTTAAAGAACATCTTATTAAAGAATGAATGGGCTAACCAGGAAATTAATGAAGAAAAAGAAAAAAAAAATGGAAGCAAATGAAAATGAAAACACAAAGTCCAAAAGTTTTAGGATGCCGCAAAGCAGTTGTAAGAAGGAAGTATATTGCAATACAGGCCTACCTCAAGAATTTAGAAAGGTCTTAAATACACAGCCTTACTTTATACCTAAATGAATAAGAAAAAGAAAGGCGTATAAAGCCTAAAGCCAACAGAAGAAGGAAAATAATATAGCCAGTGCAGAAATAAATGATACAGAAGCAAACAATCAAAACAACACAAAAAACAATAGAAAAGATTAACAAAACTAAGAATTGGTTCTTTTAAAGAATTAATAAAATTTATAATCCCAAGCCAGACTTATCAAAAAGAAAGCAGAAAAAAATAATTAAAATCACTAATGAATGAAAAGAGATTGCAATCAACACCACAGAAATACAAATAATCATAAGGGAATACTATGAAAAATTATGTCAACTAACTGGGAAACCTGAAAGAAACAGACACATTCCTAGAAACCTACAAACTACAAAAACTGAACCAAAAAGAAATAGAAAATTGGAACAGACCCATAACAAGCAAAGGAATTGAATCAGTGATCAAAAATCTCCCAATAAACAAAAGTGAAGGACTGGATGACTTCCCAAATGAATTCTACCAGATATTTAAATAAGAGTTACCTATTCTTCTCCAACTGCTCCAAGAGATAGAAATGGAAAGAAAACTTCCAAACTCATTGTATTAAGTCAGTATCACCTTGATTCCAGAAACAGAGAGAGACCCTGTTAAAAAACGGTATTAAAGTTCAATATCACTAATGAACACCAATGCAAAAATGTTCAATAAAATCAAATCCAACAATAAATTAAAAGAATTATTCACCAGGATGAATTGGGATTTATTCCTGAGATGCAGGGATAGTTCAACGTTCACAAATTGATCAACATCATAGATCATAATAATAAAAGGAAGGAGAAGAACCATATAATCCTGTCAATAGAGGCACAGAAAGCATTGGAAGAATTAGAGAATCATTTTTTTTATTATTTCTTAATAAAAACCCTCAACCATCCAGGATATATAGACCATACTTCAACATCATAAAGGGTATATATAAGTCACTCACAGCTAGTATCATCCTTAATGGGAACACACTATAATCCTTTACCCTAAGGTCAGAAACAAGTTGTTCAACATAGTACTGTAAGTCTTATCATAAATAATCAAAGAACAACAGAAAGAAGAAACTCCAAATGGGCAAGAAGACATAAAACTTTCACCATTTACAGCTATTCTACCAGAAAATTGCTAGAACTAATACATGAATTCTGCATAGCCACAGTATATAAAATCAATTTTCTGAAATCTCTTGCATATCTATAGATCAGGAAAAAAAGAGCAGAAATAATAGAGCATGGTGGATAATCTTTTTAATGTGCTGTTGGATCCTGTTTGCTAGGATCTTGTTGAGAAGATATTTGCAAATGACAGTACAGACAAAAGGTTGATATCCAAGATCTATAAAGAACTCCTCAAACTCAAAACACACAAAATAGACAATCCTATTAAAAAATGGGCAGAAGATGTGAACAGACACTTCTCCAATGAAGACATACAAATGGCTACCAGACACATGAAAAAATGTTCATCATCGCTAGCCATCAGAGAGATTCAAATTAAAACCACATTGAGATACCACCTTACACCAGTTAGAATGGCCAAAATTAGCAAGACAAGAAACAACATGTGTTGGAGAGGATGTGGAGAAAGGGGAACCCTCTTTTACTGTTGGTGGGAATGCACGTTGGTGCAGCCACTTTGGAGAACAGTGTGGAGATTCCTCAAGAAATTAAAAATAGAGCTTCCCTATGACCCTGCAATTGCACTACTGGGTATTCACCCCAAAGATACAGATGTAGTGAAAAGAAGGGCCATCTGTACCCCAATGTTTATAGCAGCAATGGCCACAGTTGCCAAACTGTGGAAAGAGCCAAGATGCCCTTCAACGGACGAATGGATAAGGAGGATGTGGTCCATATACACTATGGAGTATTATGCCTCCATCAGAAAGGATGAATACCCAACTTTTGTAGCAACAATTGGAAGAGATTATGCTGAGTGAAATAAGTCAAGCAGAGAGAGTCAATTATCATATGGTTTCACCTATTTGTGGAGCATAACAAATAATATGGAGGACATGGGGAGATGGAGAGGAGAAGGGAGTTGAGGGAAATTGGAAGGGGAGGTGAACCATGAGAGACTATGGACTTTGAAAAACGACCTGAGAGTTTTGAAGGGGCGGGGGATAGGAGGTTGGGGGAACCAGGTGGTGGGTATAAGGGAGGGCACGTATTGCATGGAGCACTGGGTGTGGTACAAAAACAATGAATACTGTTACACTGAAAAGAAATTAAAAAAAAAATTAAAAGAAAGAAAAAAAAAGAAATAATAGAGCAGAAAAATTAAAGCAGAGAAAAAAGAAATCGAGGAATTGATCCCGTTTGAAACTGTACCAAAAACAATAAGGTAACTAGGAATGAACCTTTCTAGCAAGCCATAAAAGACTCTTAAATATAGAGAACAAACTGAGCATTGATAGAGGGTTGGGGTGGAGGATGGGCTAGTTTGGTAATGCATATTAAAGATGGCACATCTTGTGACGAACACTTGTTTTAGTATGTAAGTAGTTAAACACTGAATTATACTCCAGAAAACAATACTGTGCTCTATGTCGACTAAGTCAAATTAAAAGAAGAAGAAGGAGAAGGAGGAGAAGGAGAAGATGAAGCAGGAGGAGAAGGGGTGATCTGTATAAGTGTAAAGAAATTGGGAAAGAGACCAGAGGAGGAATTCATAGATGGAAAAAAAAAATAAGACATTTTTGGTAGATAGAAATTTTAAGATATGATCAATTGAAAGGAAAAGGAGAAATGACATTTTGAGAGTAGTCTATATGGGAATTAGTGGTGAGGATATCCAGAAGAAATATCATCAGTGAGTAAGCCCAGCATGCTGTGATAAAAAAGGATTGTAGTGCTTCATTTTCTAATAGTCTTTTAGGTTCAAAGCCATCAGACTGTTGGGGAAGTCATTACATGAAAGACAGAGGTACACACACACACACACACACACTCATCAAGATAAAAATGATCAGAATAAATTCATGAAAACTTTACAAAATATATCTTTTTAGATAAATATGAGAAGTTGTTACATTCAAAGTAAAATCATCATGGCTTATGTAAAATGAAAATGCCAGATAACAATAAAGGGATTTTGAAAATTAAAAGGATAATAATTATATACTTAATGTAATGAGAGTTTCAAAAGATAAGTTGAGGAAAACTAACCATAAAGAAAAAAAAACAATAATGAAACAAAATTTGAGATTCAGAACAGATAAGAGAATGAGAGGATTAATATAAGATGATTCAAAATAAGAACCCTTGGTTGGCTCAGTTGGTTAAGTTGCCAACTCTTGGCTTTGGCTCAGGTCATGATCTCACGGGTCATGGGATTGAGTTCTTAGTCAGCTTCGACACTCAGTTGGGACTCTGCTGGAAAAATTATCTCCCTCTTTGCCCCCCAACTCATGCAAGCTCTCTCTTTCTCTCAAATAAATAAATCTTTAAATAATGATAATAATATTTTTAAAAATATGGCCTAATATATACTTCTAGTCAATCCTGAAAATGAATGTGACATGAATATTTTCAAGTGAATACTACTAAGCAAAAACATTTTCTCAGAGCCATTATATATGAGATACAATATTCAAATAGTATGCAATAAATATAAGAAATAAATGAGAAATAATCTATTAAATAATTTATTGAAAATACAATTATCTTTTTGAAAAAAATTCTTAATGATTCTCAATATCTCCTAAAAAGAGATCTTAATGTCTTTTTGAGTGAAAGCATAGTAATATGAAAAGAAAGATATACAAAAATGTAAATAAATTAGCATCAGTAGTTATATATTACATATGCAACCAATAGGTTCTAAAGATGTAACAATGCTGTCAATGCATGTATCTGAAAATAAAATGGGATGTAACTATGTTGAATGAGGCGGGGGGAAGAAGGAGGAAAGTGTGGTAACATAGGGAGATGGCAACACATAATCCATAGTGACCTGAGGTACAAATTATGGTCTCGTCTTTGGGCTTAGAAATCAACCATTAGATGGTAAGCATATTGCTTAAAGTATCAAAAAAAAAAAAAAGAAAATTATAAAATAATTTAAAGTTTTTGTCTTGAGCTTCTGGAGGAGTTGGTGGTGGGACCATAATTTTACCTGTAGTTTGTTGATTCCCTATCCATGCATTATTTGGATAAAATATTAAAGTGATGTTAAAGTTATTTCAGTTAATAACTCGCATGTACTCAAATTACTGCATATGTCAATCTCTAAATCTATTGTGAAAAACCTAGAGCATTTTCCTGGTTGTATACAGAGCAATTAATTTTCAGTTACTATGCAGTCATAGTCAACTTTCAGAGGAAAACTTGAAGAGTTATTTCAGTGTATCATTTGGCATTTGGATAAGAATGGGACCAGCATATTGGACTGATGTCATAGGATATAATTTCCATTATTAGTTTCAATTATTGACAGGATTAAAAATGAATTATTTGTAGTTACCAAAGAAATTAACATTGGTAGTATTACTACCATTTGCACTTTCTACTTGACCAGCTATGGCAAAGATTTCATGAGGTACAACTAATGAATCATTGATCGTTTTATCAAAAAATAATGATGCGTTATGTCTTGGCTAATTGAATTTAAATTAGAAAAAGATTAAATGAGATAGATGATATTATCTCTGCTTAATCACGAGAAAAAAAAGCACAGAACAGAAATCATGAATGGCAATTTTTTTTTAATCTTTGATGTCACATGACTACTAATACAGCATCATTTTGACGATCTAGGCCTCTTTGTTCTTACATGCTAATAACTTGCCATGTGATGTCACTTAAAGAAGTATTGCATCTGACATGGAAACCTAGTATGGTATTGAATACCCGCTTCAAGGTGTAAAGTAAAGAGCACTGTTTTTTGTATGTAAAAATTAATTAGATTTTCCCCTTTATTTTGATTTTACCCAATGAAATAGTAATCTATTTAAAACCACTTACAAAAGATTTTTACCTGTCTTTATCTTTTAAATTTCACTAAAACTTTTTGGCTTTGTAATCAACATTATTAACAATATACAGTGGATAAAAAAGAAAGAAATGATTTCTTAGTGAATTGGAGAACTAAGCCTTAAGCCTGAAAAAAGCCCATTCATGGAAGAGAAGATAGAACTGTACACTTTTACTCACCATCTCCACTGGGAGAAACCTGATATGTGTCAAGAATTTGTACCAGGAATAAATTCTATTTAAAATTTGAGGTTGATATAACCACCCATCTGGTTTGGAAATGTGTGCAAACGATAATAAATCAAGATTCAGAGATGTAAGTTACTTTCCCTGTTTTTCTGCTAGTAAATTGGTTGCCAGATATGGAGATACAGACATTTTTATTTTAAATTTGTATTTAAGTTGATCTTATTTTATCCCTCAAAAAATTTAGGTAACAGTTCCGAAATAAAAGTAATTATTTTAACTGCTCAAAATTTTAAAAAGGTAGAGAAAAGAAAAAAATAAAAGCTATTAAAATAAAAAAATCAATATAGATAAGAGTCAAGAATGTGTATGAGTTCCTTCACATCCAAATAAATTGGTTTACTATTTATATTTTGCTCACTTCAAGATCCTTGTCTGTTTCCTCTTATTTGATGTCTTAATCATACTATGACTTTGTTACTGCAACTTTAATAAATGACTTAGAGAATACAACTCCTAGATCCTCTAAATGAACTCCAGTTCCTGTTTTGGCCCAATACCAATGTGTCCCTAGGTTCTTTTGTTCAGAAAACAAAACAAAACAAAACAAAACAAAAAAAACAAACCAAAAAAACCCCACTCTTCTCTGTATTATCCCTTCTGTAAAGTAGGTTGTAAATATGTATATTCAGTTCATTCCAACATCATAGTGAGGAAAAGCCATCGACTGATGCCCAGTTCAAGAATAAAATTCATGTTACCATCACATGCATTTAATAAACATTATTTTCCTTAACATGTTATTTTTCTATGTATCCATGTTACTGTTCAATTGTAAACAAAATCTGAAAAAAAGTCACATTTGGGATTCATTTGTATACAGAAGAAATAGATTTTTCATATATACACTCATTATTTTAAGGATAAAAAACAGATTCCCAGTGATTGGAAGTAAATTATTTAAAACTATATAGTGATCTAGCAATAGATCTGGAGAGGTATCCACTAGATACCAGATGATATAGAAATTCATTCTGAAGCAAACTAATCTCATATGTATATGTGTGTGTGTGTGTGTGTGTGTGTGTGTGTGTATCACTGAATAAGTCTGGTCACATTAGATTTGGCATGAGGATTTGCATAGTTGTAGCAATGATGTGAATTTACAAATCATGAGAGACTCTGGACTCCAGAAAACAAATTTCAGGTTACAGAAGGGTGGGTGGAGGGATGGGGTAACCAGGTGATGGGTATTAAGGAGGGCATGTGTTTTGATGAGCATTGGATGTTATACACAACAAATGACTCCTTGAATACTACATCAAAAGCTAATGATGTACTATATGTTAGCTAATTGAACATAAATAATTTTAAAAATCTAAAAAAAAAAAAAGATTCATTGTACACAAAAAAAATAAAGTTCAAATGAATTTTCCATAAATAAATGTTACAGAAACACAGACAAACCCATAAAAATGTTCCTTTACCAAAGAAATCTTACATTGCTTTGCTGGAAATTTTATAAGGAATATCATCAAACTTTTCAAAAGAATATGAATAGGGGTGCCTAGGTGGCTCAGTTGTTAAATGTCTGCTTTCAGCTCAGGTCATGATTCCAGGGTCCTGAGATTGAGCCCCATATTGGGCTCCCTGCTCAGCAGGAAGACTGCTTTTCCCTCTCCCACTTCCCCTGCTTGTGTTCACTCTCTTGCTGTGTCTTCCCCTGTGAAATAAGTAAATAAAACCTTTTAAAAAATAAAAGACTCTGAATGCAAAAAAAAAAAAAAAGTCTCTACTAGTTTTCATATAAACTTGTAGTGTTTCCTCTCTTTTCAAGAACTGACATAGATGAGAGTGCTGAACTTTACCAAAAGTGAATTTCTTACTCATTATAAGGGAAGGAGTCTATAAAACATCTATCAAATCAGATTTTCCAGGACAAATTTGAACCTATTGTCTCCACACAGTCTATCTTAATTTTTGAAATGTTTGGTCATACTTGTATCTCCATGTTGATAGATAGTAATTGCGTCACATTGCTCTCAGTTCCCTAGAATTTACATAATTGTAAAATGGCTTTCATAGACTCTGAAAGAGATGATTGTGAGGAGAATCCTATAGCTAAGCACAGTTCTTTGTGGTATCTGCATGGAGTCTTATATTATTTTTTTCATCCTTTCACATTTGTCCACAACAGATTCTTCTGTAAAGGGACCAAGAGCATATAGTTCATAATATGTGGTGACTTAAGAACTAATAATCTTTTTAAATATTTAAGCAATGTATGTTTTTAGTTGTTTAATAGGTTATAGAGCTTGTGAACTATAATGATTTTATTGTAAAAAAGTATCTAAAATGTGGGGCACCTGGGTGGCTCAGTGGGTTAAAGCCTCTGCCTTTGGCTCAGGTCATGATCCCAGTGTCCTGGGATTGAGCCCTGCATCGGGCTCTCTGCTCGGCAGATAGCCTGCTTCCTTCTCTCTCTCTGCCTGCCTCTCTGCCTACTTGCGATCTCTGTCAAATAAATAAAATCTTTAAAAAAATGTATCTAAAATGTGCAGTATTTATGTGTGCATATATCCATGTGTTTCTTAATATAATTTCATCGAATTCCACAATGTGATTCAGCATTGATACATAAATAGGAGAATAGGCAGACAGATATCGAGAAATATCTAATTTATCCAATACACTTTGAATTTGGATTCAGGTGATTGAAAATATATCTATTTTACTGTATTACACAAGCATGTTGCAGAAAATCTGGAGTCGATACTAGATCTAATTCTAGTTCTGCCACTTACTGAAAATGTAAGCTTGGATTAGTGAATTCAACTCTGTGAGACTTTGATAAGTAGAGCAAATCAAAGTCACAGTGAAATATAATCTCACACTTGTTAGAATGGCTATTAACAAAACAAAACAAAACAAAACAAAACAAAAAACAAGTATTGAAGAGTATGTGAAGAAAAAGACACACTTGAGTACTATTGATAAAAATGTGAATTGATACAGCCATAATGGAAAGTAGTATAAAGGATCCTCAAGAAGTGAGAAATAAAACTATCATATGATCCAACAATTCCACTTCTGTGAATATACCCAAATAAAATGAAATCAGTTATAAGAAGAGACACTTGAACTCCTATAATCATTGTTATAGTATTATTAATAATATCTAAAGTATGGAAATTACCTTACATGTCCATTGACAAACGAATTGATAAATGAAATACATCATAACAACCACAACAACATAGATGAACCTAGAGGACATTAAGCTCTATAAAATAAGTCGGACACAGAAAGACATACAAGCCAAATTACATTGGTATGTGGAATCTAAAACAGTCAAAATTTAGAAATAAAGAGTAGAATGGTGATCATTGGATAAAGGGAGGAAGACAGAGGAAGATGTAGGTCAAAGGCCACAGTTTACATTATACAAGATAAATAAGTTCTGTAGATCTAATAATCTAAAGCTATGTAAACAGTTAATACTGTGTATTTGAAATTTGGTGGGAGAGTAGATCTCACCATTTGGTGGTATTCTCACAAGCAAAAATAAATAAAATAAGTAACTATGTGAGGTGGTGTGAGGTGATGGATGTTGTTAACTAGCAGTGATTATTTTAACTTAAATCAGTTAAATCACTTAAATCAGTGATTATTTTAACTTAAATCATCAAGTTGTGATATCTATATATCTATATAGATATTGATATATATATATCATATATATATATATATTGATGATCTATATAGATATATAGATATAAATATATAAAATCAGTTATACCTCAATAAATCTGAAAAAAAAGTTATTACAAGATTGAATGAGATCATTTATACTGGATATGTCATATGTGAGTTATATGAGTGACCAGTGAACAGTAGCTGGGACATTTTTACCATCTTCATCATCATCACTGCCCATAAAATTAAGGTAATTAACATTGTATCAAATTCTTCCATACACCTGTAATCCTTAGATTTCTCAGTGACATTGTTCCCAAATTGTTTGACTGAACTATTTGATTTTCAGAAAGTATCCTATGTTGTTAACACAAATGTAATGATTATTTCAAGAGAAGGTTAAGGGTATTTGCAGAAAATAAAGATATAATGCAAGAGTTAAACACAGAATGTAGTACAATTGTGTAAAATTTATGCTGAAAAAAATAACCATAACATATCCATTATTTCTATGAATGCCTGAATTATTTCCAGGTGTCATTTACATTGAGAAAATATATTGCTGCCTCCACAGGCAGAAAAATTTAGTCATTTCTGTATAACATTTATTATAAATTCCCTTTGATACTTTTGAATAAAATCTGAGCAAGAAAATATTAAATTAGAAAGAGCAGATTCATATGAAGTGTGAATAAGCAATTTTATTGAATTTTACTGAATTTATGAAGTGTGAATAAGCAACACTGCTAGGTTTATTCATTTTATTTCATGTGATCCCATTTAAAGCCTACCCCAATATGACTCAACCCTGTCTCTTACAAAGATCCTCATCTTCTTCCCATCTAAACGAACAGTTATATAGTAACTTCAAAATCACTTTTTTTCTTTTAAAAAGTGTAGTTAGTCCCACCCAAACTCCACTTAAGATACTCTGACTCTGAACTTGACCAATTATTATATAGATTATGTAACTCGTTTTCTAAACTTCTCGTCTTAAATCTGGAATGATTTCAATCCAGTAAATAATATACAATGTCAAAATAATTAACTCCAGAAAATCAACAGCTATCTCATCATATCCCATGCCTGCATAGAAAACAGCTGTACTCTTGTAGGGTAAAACACATGTTACATATGCCGTACTAAAACATTCTTTATTTAGCTGAAATATCCTTAACCTGTAGAGGATCCATTACAAGCTCTGGATACTATGTTCCTTTCTCAATGGATAATATATATCTCTCAAATTCAGTTATTTTTCTAGAAGTGTCTTGCTTCAAACAAATAAAATGTCACATGTGAAGGTCCATTTGCATTCATATATTTAATATATATTTTGTCACACAGAATTATCATTTTAAAGTGATCATATTATTATTTTTAAAGTGATCATGAGTCTAGTATCATTTAGTGTAGATCTTAGTTTTATTCAGCAGAAGTCTGGGAAAGATGTTCATACATGCTCATAGATAACATCAGCCATTGATTATATTCTCAAATTTAGCATATTTCATGGTTCTTTCAAAATATATTGTAAGGAATAACACCATTTCTTTAAAGAATTATTTAAGGATTAATGTAGGTTTCAAGATAATTTGTTTAAGTATAGAGACGTTTACACATCAATTATTTTTTACAATTCTATATAGAAATGTAACATATATTACATATATATTTTATTTTTTGTATAGTTAATCTTTTAAACTCACTTTTTCACATACAATTTTGTTTTAAAGTTCTGTCATTAATGAGATGCCTGGATATAACAATTGCTTATTCTATTAGTTTATAAAAGGTAGATCTTAATTAGTTCTAAACAAAATTATCTTAAAACACTTACAGAAGTATCTCCACTCTTAAATGAGAAATAAAAATACAATTAAGACATGTATCTTTTATTATCTCCAACTTTTACAAACTTACTGGTTTGACATTGGTCCTCCACTTATATGGACAGAGTCATTTTTCTGAGTAGACTTCTTTCAGTGTTTTCAAACCAATATATATACTACTTTCTCATCCCTGCAGTTGACATTTTAGATAATTCCATAAAGACTAAACAACAATCACGATTTTAGGACATCTTTGAAGATTAAGGAAAACACTTGGTGTTTTTTGTGTGTGTTCACTTGGGAATGTCCACTGAGACTTGAATAATGTAGGTTAAATGAACATTAGGCCAAAGTTGGAAAATGAATTATGATAATTGGTTTAGATGTTTTCACAGATGTGTTAAAGGTCAATTCAGTGGGGAAACTAATATATTTATTCAGACATTGTGAATATTATATCTCTAAAATTTTATGAAGTCATATATTTTATATTTTGTTATTTAGTAAGTACATAAAAATAATGAGCCTACATATTAATTTATTTTGGACACTGGAGTATATTCCTATAAAATTTCATACAGTGAAATGGGATGTGATATATGCGATATAAATGCATAAAAAGCAATTTTTATAATACCACAATTTACATGTGATCTTTGTTTTGATATTATTTATTTTCAATTATTGCCACTATGCTAGAAATTACTATCAAATTATAAAACATTTAAAAATTTTAAATACTAATTATTATTATTGATATGGTTGTATTATTACTTTCTTTGTTGGTATACTATTTAAATAATATTCAATAACAATGTCTTTTATACAGATAATGCTTAAATATTTTTAGATTTCCTATACTCTCCAATATTTCCTTTGACTATATGGGGTTTTTTGTTTGTTTTATTTTTAAGGAAAGGATACTCTCAGTCTAGTTTAGATGCTTTTTTAAAAAGTTTTTCCTGTAATAAAAATATATGTAACAGCCGATTTACTATTTTCAACTGTACAATTCTGCATATTAGGTACATTCACATTTTTACAGAACCATCAACAAAATCCATGATGAAGATTTTCATCATTCCAAACCATAGCTTTTCATCCTATAAACAATAAATTCCTGGGGCGCCTGGGTGACTCAGTCATCAAGCATCTGCCTTCTGCTCAGGCCAGGATCCGATGGTGCTGGGATCGAGTCCCACATCGGGCTCCCTGCTTGGCAGGAAGCCTGCTTCTCTCTCCTTCTCCCTCTGCTTGTGTTCCCTCTCTTGCTGTGTCTCTCTCTGTGAAATAAATAAATAAATCTTTTAAAAAATTAAAATAAAATAAATTCCCGTTCTCTCCTCTTCATGTTCCTTCTAACCATGATTCTACTTTCTTCTTCAATGAACTTCCCTATTCTAAGTACCTCATAAAAATAGAATCATGACACTTGCCGTTTTCTGTCTTATTTAACTTAGAAAAATTGGGGCACCTGGATAGCTTACTTGTTGAGTGTTTGCCTTCTGTTCAGGTCATGGTCTCAGGGTCCTGAAATTAAGACCTCCATAGAGCCCCCCATCGAGCTACCTGCTCAATGGGAAAACTGGTTATCCCTCTCCCACTCCTCCTGCTTGAGCCCTCTCTCACTGTCTTTCTCTATGTCAAATAAAGTAAATAAAATCTTAAAATAAAAGTATTGTCAAGCTTCACCAATGTGTAGCTTGAATAAGAATCGTTTTTTTTTTCCAATTTTTATTTAAATTCTATTTAATTTACATATAGTCTAATATTGATTTTAGGTATAGCTTAGTGATTCACCACTTACATGTAACACCCACTGCTCATTCCAAGTGCCCTCCTTAATTCCCATCAGCCATCCAACCCAACCCCCACCCAACTCCATCCATCAATACTCAGTGTGTTCTCCGTAGTTAAAGTCTTTTATGGTTGGCTTCCCTCTATTTCCCCCTTACCCTATTTTTATTTGTCTTCTTTCTTAAATTCCACATATGAGTGAAATCCTATGGTATTTATCTTTCGCTACCTGGCTTATTTCACTTAGCAAAATATATTCTAGTTCCATCCATGACATCACAAATGGGAAGAGTTCATTCTTTTTTTTTTTTTTTTTTTGGACCAAATAATAGTCCATTGTACGTGTATATCACATTGTGTTTATCCATTCATATTTCTATGAGGATTTGGGCGGATTCCATTTTTTTTTTTTTTTGGTTATTGTGAATAATATTGCTGTGAACACTGGTGAACAGATATATGTTCAATTTCCCTAGCTCAGTTCTTGTATGTATATAACTTGAAGTGAAATTGATCATATGGTAGTTTTACATTAAACACTTAGAGGAGAGAGACAAGATGGAGGGAAAGTAAGAGGAGGCGCTGTTTCAACCTGTATGCTAAAGTGAGCTGATTACCTACCAAAGAACTCTGATCACCCATGAAATCAGTCCGAGATCAGAATTACACATGTCTGGATCTCTACAGGGGCAGAAGACACCAGTGGGTAGGTAAAGCAGAGTGGGAATATCAGAATGATATCAGAAGAGAAACAAAAGGGGGAGGGAGCCACCAGAGGTGACCCATTGGAAAGTAATACACCAGTATGAGAGTGCCCTGCATCTGGGGACCAGCATTAACTTGGAGTCTGGTTGAAAGCACTCAGAGCAAAGGATCATGGGGGGAAATTGTGGGAATTGGGGCAGCTAGGGATAGGGGGTTAAGTCCCCAGATTCAGGACAGCCACCCCTGGCACTGATGCAGAAAGAGTGCAGCAAAGAAACCAGGTCTTGTTACCTGAGCCACCAGCACGCTTGAGAGTGCATGGGACCCCATAAGGGGCTGGGAGCCTCGCCAGCCGGAAGAAGCATAGCCTTTTTGCAGTCTCCATGCATGTGCCATGCCCTGCTATCAGAGCCTGAGACGCGCATGCCCCACACCCTCCCCTGAGAGAGGTGTGTGCAAACTCGGCACTCTAGGACCCGGAAAGACCAGGCGCTCCCAGCCCGGGCCAGCGGGAAAATCTCAGTGTGCGATTGTTGCTTGGAACCTCTCTGGCAGTCCAGAGCTGCCCAGACAGTCTCCGCTGTTGTGGTTTTGGGTACAAGCAGGAGTTCTTGCCTTCCCAGGGACCATGACTCGGAACGTGCTCTGCCAGTGGCCGAAGGGGAACTTATGTGCTCCACAGCACCTAGAGGGGAACAGACTGAGGCTGCTCTCTAAGAGGGAGGTTGGGGTGCAGTTTGCTTTCCTCTAAATCTCAAAAAAACATCAAAAGCTGTCAAGGCAAGAGAAAAAAAAAAAACCACGAAAAAACAAACATAAAAACCTCCAGAAAACAAAAGCCTGAAAAACAGGTTTCCTCAGAGCCCACCCTCTTGAAGGTGGCGGGAGGACTTAACTCAGGGAACACTGCCTGAAAGCCCACGTGGCAGGCTCTTCCCCCAGAAAACCAACCAGGGAGAAAACAAAACAAAACAAAACAAAACAAAACAAACAAACAAACAAACAAAAAAACGACAAGAGAAAAACCACCACTACTTAATAGATACAACTTTTATTTTTAATTTGTTCCCATTATTCTGGTACATTTTTTTATATAGATAATTTTTTAACCTATTTACCATCACAGTGAGATGTCCAGTACATCAAATTCCATAATAACCTTTTAACCTGAACTTTTTGATACATATACCCGTGTTTTTCTTTTGCTTTTCTATTTTTTTTTAATTTTTAATTTTTTTTAGTTTAGTTTAGTTTAGTTTAGTTTATTCTTTTTTTTATTTTTATATTTTAATATTCATATAGAGTTAAACTACAAGGTAATCCCCTTTCCCCAATCAATGCAACCCCTATATGTAAACCAATTTTTAATCCCCCTTTATCTTAGGAAAGTTGAGTCCTTTAAAAAAGATATCAAGATACATCCAGGAAGAATCAAAATAAACTTCCTCACCCACATTGAGAATTTATAACCACTCTCCCATCTTTTTCTTCTGCCAGTGTTTCTGTGTTTTTGCATTTGTTCTGAGAGTATAAATCTTACACTTGGGGTTCTCTTCGACTAGGTTCTTCTTTTTTTTTTTTTTTTTTTTTTTGCTTTTATATATATATTTTTTTCTCTTTTCATATAATTTTATCAGTCTATTTGTTTGTCTGTTTTTGCTTGTATACATCATAAATTTTATCATGGGGTAGATTTGGGCTGAGCCTTCTCTTTTATCTTTCTCTCTCTTTCTCTCTCTCTCTCTCTCCCTATTTCTTTTTTCTTTCATTTGGGTGGGGAAGCCTGATTGCTCAGAAGTGTTGCAGGGTGCACCTTGGCTGCTCCACGGTCGATACAACCGGCCACATCCATTCAGCAATCTCTCACCAAAATGACTAGGAGGAGGAAGGCCTACAGATGAAAAATTCAGAGGATGGGCCTTCTGCAACAGAGCTATTAGCTACTGACATAGACAATATGTTGGAAAGGGAATTCAGGCTAACAAATATCCAGGCAATAGCTAGGTTGGAGAAAGCCATGGATGACCAAACGGAATTGATTAGGGCAGAACTAAAAGCCACCAGGGATGATGTTCACAATGTTAGGGCATAACTGAAAGCCAACAGAGATGAAGTTCACAATGTTCTCAATGAGTTCCAATCTAATCTAAATTCTCTAAGAGCTAGGGTAACTGAGACAGAAGATAGAATTAGTTATCTGGAGGACAAACAGATAGAGAGAAAGGATCAGGAGGAAGCCTGGAACAAACAGCTTAGAAGCCACAAAAACAGAATCAGAAATAAATGACGCCATAAAATGTTCCAGCATCAGAATTATTAGAATCCTTGAAGGGGAGTAGAAAGAAAGAAGTCTAGAAGATATAGTGGAACAAGTTCTCCATGAAAATTTTCCCAATCTCGTGAATGGAACCGGCGTTCATGTACTAGAGGCAGAACGGTCTCCCCCCCAAGATTAGAGATTCTTAAAAGTCCTCGAGATACCTAATAGCAAGAATGAAGAATTATAATTGTAGGCAGACCCTCTTGAAGGCAGCAAGGACAAAGAAGCTCCTTACATACAGAGGAAAGCCCATCAGAATAACATCAGACCTGTCCACAGAAACTTGAAAGCCAGAAAGGGCTGGCAAGATATATTCAGGGTACTATATGAGAAGAACATGCAGCCAAGAATACTTTATCCAGGAAGACTGACATTCAAAATGGATGGAGAGATAAAGAATTTTCCAAGACCAGCAAGTCTTAAAACAGTATGCGACCACCACACTGACACTGCAGGTAATATTAAGGGGGGGGGGGGTGTTCCATAAAAGAGGAAAAATCCCAAGAATAGCATTGAACAGAAATATAGAGACAATCTGCAGAAAGAAAGACTTCAAAAGGTAACACGATGTCAATAAAAACGTACCTATCAATAATCACTCTCAATGTGAATGGCCTAAATATGCCCATAAAACAACACAGGGTTGCAGATTGGATAAAAAGACAGGACCCATCCATATGTTGTCTACAAGACACCCATTTCAAACCTAAGGATACACCCAGACTGAAAGTGAAGGGATGGAGAAGAATCTTTCATGCCAATGGGCCTCAAAAGGGGGCCGGGGTAACGATTCTCATACCAGATAAATTAGATTTTCAACTAAAGACTCTAGTCAGAGATACAGAAGGACACTACATCATTCTTAAAGGGACAATCCACCGAGAAGATCTAAAAACTGTAAATATCTATGCCCCAATACAGGAGCAGCCAATTACATAAGAAAACTATTAATCAAGATAAAGAGTCATATTGATATGAATACATTAATAGTAGGAGATCTTAACACGCCTCTCTCAGAAATAGACAGATCATCGAAGCAGAAAATCAATAAAGAAACAACAGCATTGAATGACACATTGGACCAGATGGACCTCATAGATATATATAGAACATTCCACACTAAAACAGCAGAATACTCATTCTTCTCGAATGCACATGGAACCTGCTCCAGAATAGACCACATACTGGGTCACAAATCAGGACTCAACCGATAAAAAGACTGAGATTATTCGCTGCATATTCTCAGATCACAATGCTTTGAAACAGGAGCTCAATCACAAGGAAAAGTTTGGAAGGAACTCAAACACGTGGAAGCTAAAGACCACCTTGCTTAAGAATGCTTGGATCAACCAGGAGATCAAAGAAGAACTTAAACAATTCATAGAAACCAATGAGAATGAAGACACTTTGGTCCAAAACCTATGGGATACAGCAAAGGCGGTCCTAAAGGGGAAATACATAGCGATCCAAGCCTCCCTCAAAAAAAATTGAAAGATCCAGAATACACCAGCTGTCTCTATACCTTAAAGAACTGGAGAATCAACAACAAATCAAACTAACTCCACACACAAAATGGGAAATAATCAAGATTAGAGCAGAGATCAATGAGGTAGAAACTAGAGATACAGTAGAACGTATCAATGAAACCAGAAGCTGGTTTTTTGAAAGAATCAATAAGATCAATAAACCATTGGCCACCCTAATCCAAAAGAAAGGGAGAAAGCCCAAATTAATAAAATTATGAATGAAAAGGGAAAGATCACAACTAACACCAAGGAAGTAGAAACAATCATCAGAAGTTTTTATCAACAGTTATATGCGAATAGGTTAAGCAACCTAGATGAAATGGATGCATTCCTAGAAAACTATAAACTCCCAAAATTGAACCGGGAAGAAATGGACAACCTGAATAGACCGATATCTAGTAACGAGATTGAAGCAGTGATCAAAAGGCTCCCAAAAAACAAGAGCCCAGGACCTGATGGATTCCCTTGGGAATTCTACCAAACTTTCAAAGAAGAAATAACACCTATTCTCCTGAAGCTGTTTCAGAAAATTTAAGCAGAAGGAAAACCTCCAGACTCTTTTTATGAAGCCAGCCTTACCCTAATCCCCAAACCAGGCAAAGACCCTACCAAAAAGGAGAATTTCAGACCAATATCACTAATGACTATGGATGCTAAGATTCTCAACAAGATCCTAGCAAACAGGATCCACAGCACATTAAAAAAGATTATCCACCATGACCAGGTGGGATTCATCCCTGGGTTACAAGGATGGTTCAACATTCGCAAATCAATCAATGTGATAGAACAAATCAATAAGAGAAGAAAGAAGAACCACATGGTCCTCTCAATTGATGCAGAAAAAGCATTTGACAATATCCAGCATCCGTTCCTGATTAAAATGCTTCTAAAGTATAGGGATAGAGGGAACATTCTTGATCTTCATAAAATCTATCTATGAAAAACACACAGCAAATATCATCCTCACTGGGAAAAAGCTTGCAGCCTTCCCATTGAGATCAGGAACACGACAGGGATGCCCACTCTCACCACTCTTGTTCAACGTAATATTAGAAGTCCTAGCAACAGCAATCAGACAACAAAGAGAAATAAAAGGTATCCAAATTGGCAAGGAAGAAGTCAAACTCTCTCTCTTCACAGCTGGCATGATCCTTTATATGGAAAACCCCAAAGACTCCACCCCCAAACTTCTAGAACTCATACAGCAATTCAGTAACAGGGCAGGATACAAAGTCAATGTACAGAAATCAGTGACTTTCTTATACACTAACAATGAAAATAAAGAAAAGCAAATTAGAGAATGGATTCCATTTACTATAGCACCAAGAACCATAAGATACCTCGGAATAAACCTAACCGAAGAGGTTAAGGATCTGTACTTGAGGAACTACAGAACGCTCATCAAAGAAATTGAAGAAGACACAAAAAGATGGAAGACCATTCCATGCTCTTGGATCAGAAGAATAAACATTGTTAAAATGTCTATACTGCCTAGGGCAATTATACTTTTAATGCCATTCCGATCAAAATTCCACCGGTAGTTTTCAAAGATCTGGAGCAAATAATCCTAAAATTTGTATGGAATCAGAAGAGATCCCGAATTGCTAAGGAAATGTTGAAAAACAAAAATCAAACCTACGACATAACGTTACCTGATTTGAAGCTTTACTACAAAGATGTGAACACCAAGACAGCATGATACTGGCATAAAAACAGACACATAGACCAGTGGAACAGAGTAGAGAGCCCAGATATGGACCCTCAACTCTATGGTCAGATAATCTTCGACAAAACAGGAAAAAATATCCAGTTGGAAAAAAGACAGTCTCTTCAATAAATGGTGCTGGGAAAACTGGACAGCTATATGTAGAAGAATGAAACTCGACCATTCTCTTACACCATACACAAAGATAAACTCGAAATGGATAAAAGACCTTAATGTGAGACAGGAATCCATCAGAATCCTAAAGGAGAACATAGGCAGTAACCTCTTTGATATCAGCCACAGCAACTTCTTTCAAGATATGTCTCCAAAGGCGATGGAAACAAAAACGAAAATGAACTTTTAGGACTTCATCGAGATCGAAAGCTTCTGCACAGCGAAGGAAACAGTCAACAAAACAAAGTGGCAACCCATGGAATGGGAGAAGATATTTGCAAATGTTTAAGTTCTTTTTTGATTTACTGGCTGATCCAAACATTCTTGGGAAGGATGGTCTTTAGCTTCCAAGTGTTTGAATTGTTTCCAAACTTTTTCTTACAGTTGAGTTCCAGTTTCAAAACACTGTGGTCTTATAATATGCAGGGAATAATCTCAATCTATTGGTATTGGTTGAGCCCTGTTTTGTGATCCAGAATGTGGTCTATTCTCAAGAAAGTCCATGTGCACTCCAGAAGAATTTGTATTCTGCCATTTTAGTGTGAAATGTTCTGTATATATCTATGAGGTCCATCTGGTCCAATGTGTCATTCAAAGCTCTTGTTTCTATGTTGATTTTCTGCATAGATGATCTGTCTATTGCTGAGAATGTGTGTTAAGATCCCCTATAATTAAGGTATTCATATAAATATGATTCTTTATTTTGATTAAAAGTTGGCTTATGTAGTTGACTGCTCCCATATTGGGGGCATAGATATTTACAACTCTTAGACCATCTTGGTGGATATACCCTTTAAGAATGACGTGGTGCCCTTCTGTACCTCTGACTACAGTCTTAAATTTAAAATCTAATTTATCTGATATGAGAATCACTACCCCAGCTTTCTTTTGAAGTCCATTGTCATGAAATATTCTTCTCCATCCCTTCACTTTAGTCTGTATATATCTTTAGTTTCCAAATGTCTCTTGTAGACAGTATATGGGTGGTTCTTGTCGTTTTATTCAATCTGCAATCCTATGCTCTTATATGGGAGCATTTAGTCTGTTCACTTTGTGTGTGATTATTGGAAGATATGTTTTTATTGACATCATGTTGCCTGTGAAGTCCTTGTTTCTATAGTTTGTCTCTGTAAATTTCTGTTCTCTGTCACTCTTGGGTTCTTTCTTCTTTTATAGAACTCCCCTTAGTATTTTTTTTTTTTTTAATGCCAGCTTGGTGGTCACATACTCTTTTAGACCTTGCCAGTCTTTGAAGCTCTTTATCTCTCCATCCATTCTGAATGTCAGCCTTGCTGGATAAACATATTTTGAAAATTATTTTGAAAATAATGAATTTCACATAGTTCTCACACACAATGTGTCATGTAGGAAGATATCTGAGACAGTTATCACTGAGGCAGAACCACTGTTTTAGCAGAGGTCTAGAGTCTACGGTAGAGGGTTTTTTGTTTGTTTTGTTTTGTTTTGTTTTGTATCTGATTTTTCTTCTGACATATTTGATTTTAATAAAATTTCTGTTATCTGTGTTAAGACCTAAGTACACACTCCCTTGTTAACTCTTAATTTTTGTCCAGGGAAAATACACTGCACCAAATTATTTTATTACAAACATTAGCTTGGTGTAACTTACTCAAGGTAGAGAATGTGCAACAGCAGTGTATTCACCAGGCTCCCAGAAAAGAACATCATGTGGTTCTGGGACTGTGAATGGTGCCCAGGAGGGGCAACAATGAGGTTTCCACGTGAAGAAATTTTGGAAATTGTTTGTAATCATGGACTCTTAATATCTAATTGGCCAGCCATTCTGGAGAATCCACAAACCACTTACTCTTTTTTTAATCATAATTGTTTCTAATTAAATTTTTGTTAGTAAATAAATATACTTCAGCTTTGAACTTTAGCTAATCATATTCTGAATATTTTAATTAAGTTATAAAACAGTAAATACTTAGAAGTATTTGGTTATTGATACTAAGTCATAAATAAAATATTTTCTCCATATTTGAGACTTAAATTTTGTGGCATGAGGCAATTATTTCAGAAGCATGAAATTGTTTCTTTTTAAAATTTTGCTATAATATCATGCAATCCTTTGTAATGAGAAATTTTTTATTATGTATTAGAAGATAAGCAGTCATACTTTTGTCATTCCAAAATAAAGCTTTTAATCAGTTAATAATCACAAATTTTCTAAATGTTAAATTGGTTTTAGTATAAAACATAAAATTTATATCATGTCTTCTAAAATATGGATTTCCTATTTTGGAAAAAAATGATAATTTGCAAGTCTCATACATTACTCATCCATCATTGTTCTTATTGGGCTAATCCATGGCTTCTTAGATGATAATTCTAGTTTCCTTCTTCCCACATGTCCTTAGAAAATAAAGTGTATGGTAGAGTCTCTCCTGATAGTAATGGACCTTCATCCATTGTAAAGTTAAACTGAGATTAATAATAGGAACTTTGTAGGGAAATGACCGAGCAGGTATAGCTGCTCAAAATACTGAAGTGGAAATGATGATGCCAAACAAACCCCCAGAACTAGTCTTCTAGAATTATGAGAATAGCAAATGGAAAATAACATGTTCATTGCAGGTGTTAAATTATAAGTTTATAACAGTGGTTACTTGAGACATACAATTTTACCATATATTAAGGTATCATTTAAGTTTTTCAGATTGATTAATTTGCACAGACTAGTTTTTTTTTTTAATTTCTTTTCAGTGTTCCAGAATTCATTGTTTATGCACCACACCCATCATATTAAAGTAGCTGTCATTCTTCTACAGCCCATTTTTTATTTCTCCAACTCTAATTATATATCCCTAAGATTTCTTCCTTAAGAATTAGGGGCACCTGAGGGGCTCAGTCATTAAGCACCTGCTTTTGGCTCAGGTTATGATTCCTGATGATATGGGATTGAGGTCTGCATTGGGCTCCCTACTCAGTGAGATGTCTGCTTCTCCCTGTCTCACTCCCCCTGCTTGTGTTCCCTCTCTCACTGTGTCTCTCTCTCTGTCAAATGAATAAATCAAATCTTAAAAAAAAAAAAAAAAGAATCAGTTTGAGTGTGCCTCAGTGGCTCAGTTGGTTAAACATCTGCCTTCAGTTTAGGTAGTGAACCCAGGGTCCTGGGATCAAACCCAGCATCAACCTTCCTGCCCAACTGGTGTCGGGGGGTTCTGCTTCTCCCTCCCCACCCCCCAATTGTGCTATCTTTCTCTTCTCCACTCTCTATCTCAAATGAATAAAATTTTAAAAAGAAAAGAATCATCCAGATTGGGATGCTTGGGGTGGCATCGTTAGTTAGCTATCTGGCTCTTGGTTTTGACTCAAGTCAATATCTCAGAGTAGTAACATCCAGCCCTCATGTTGGGCTCCACACTCAGCATGGAGTCTGCTTGTGTTTTCTTGTGTTTTTCTCCCCTCTACCTTTGCACCCTGACCATTCTCTCTTCCCTTCTCTCTCACTCTCTTTCTAAAATAAACAAACCTTAAAAAACAATCACCCAGACTATCCCAGAGATCCTCTCATCAAAGATAGAAACTTTTTCTCAGGGATTTTATTTTATTTTATTTTATTTTACTATTTTTTGACAGAGAGAGAGAACACATGCAGGGGAAACAGCAGGCAGAGTGGGAAAAGCAGGACCTTAAGTTCAGGGCCCTGGAAACATGACCTGAACTGAAGGCAGACACTTAAATTACTGAGTCACCCAGGTACCTCAGAAATATGCAGACTTGTTATATTTCCTCTCTAGCGATGTGAGAAATTCTAATTTATGCAGAGGTCTCTGACAAACCTCTATATCTATCACCTATTCCGAAAACTGGGAGATAGGAGAACTAATATGTATCAGTTAAGAATACCCTATGATAGAAATAAAACAAATAATATTTTGGTTATCAATAGAATGACCAAATTTATGGGATTTATTGCTCCTTGTATTATTTTAGTCATTTTGGGATATATATTAAATATAGTAGAAATATATATATATATATATAGTATATACTATACTATATATAGTTAAATTAAAATTGTAATTGCCCAGCTTGATGGTATAGTTCTACTATATATATACTATGTATATATTATATACGATTATATACTATATATAGATATATCTATATATAGTATAGTGTATATATATATATGTATATAGTATAGTGTATATATATACACTATACTATATATAGATATATCTATATATAGTATATAATCGTATATAATATATACATAGTATATATATAGTAGAACTATACCATCAAGCTGGGCAATTACAATTTTAATTTCTACATATTAGAAAAACCTTCTGCAAACAAGATAGAGGAAATACTATGTCCTTTCTATTTACTAAAAATTACCATAACAAAAATAGAACAAGTGTTTAGAAATGTACAATTATTTGGTCAAATCTCAATTATTTTAATTTTCTAGATGTTTTAGTCCTTCTCTTCAGTCTTAGGATAATAGTGTTCTTAAGGAGTATACAAAATACAAGTAATCTACTTCTGAGGCCACAGGACTAATGAGAACTTACATTATGGTTTTATAGAGCACATCCTCTGAATCACTCTTCTCATGGCCCCTATCACCTCCTTGTTTCTCAGGCTATAGATGATGGGGTTAAGCATTAGGGTCAGGATGGTGTAGAAGACAGCCAAGACCTTGTCCTCTGTGGGAGATGGGAAGGATCTTGGGCACAGGTAAGTGTAAGCAAAGGGTGCATAGTAGAAAGCCACCACAGTGAGATGGGTGCTGCAGGTCGAATAGGGCTTCTTCCTGCCCTCCGTTGACTTCACGTGGCAGATGGCAAGGAGAACCCAGCCACAGGAACATGCAATCCCAATTAAAGGAAACACCATGAAGAGGGTGGTGCTCACAAACAGTGTGTACTCATAGACCCAGGTGTCCATGCAGGCCAGAGTCAATATGGCCAGGACATCACAGAAAAAATGGTTGATGGCTCTGGATTGACAATAAGAGATTTGGAGGGCATATATAGTGTGGGCACAGAAGTTGATAGATCTTATTGTCTATGGTCTTATTATCATTAGCACACAGACTTCTTTGTTCATGCAAATAGGATAGTGAAGAGGAAAACAATTAGCTACATAATGATAGGCCATAGATGTCAAGAGTAGTGCTTCTGTAATTGCTAAAGTCAAGAAGAAGAAGCTCTGAACCCACAACCAATAAGTGAGATAGACTCATTTCCAAAGAGATAATTGAAAGCCATCTTGGGGACAATGGTGGAAATGTAGTTCAGGTCCATGAGGGAGAGCTAAGTAGAAAATACATGGGTGTGTGGAGATGGGTGTCCGAGAGGACAAGGATGATCATGGATAGATTATCAAAAAGAGCCTTTAAGAAAATAAGCGCAATGAGAATAAAAAGAAAGAGGCCAATACTCAATGGTGGAAACAATCTCAATAAAAGGAAATCAGTTAATGTTTGGTTGTAATTTTCCATATTCTATTGTTTGGTTTCCCTGGAAAAAGAGAAAAACACATATAATGTGTATATATATATATATATGCTTATATATTGTAGATATATAAGCATATATGCCTATACATATATATATACACATATATGCATATATATATATATATATATATATATATATATATATACACTTTTTACATTAAAAAAATACCGTAATGTGAAGTTTTCAGGAAATACCCAATTCCTTAAGTAAATAAAGCTTCCTATGTTGAGAAAGCAGTTCTATGTTGTTTCATAAATCTGCAGGCTAAGGTGGTAAGCATTTACATTCAAAATATTCTATAAAGAATTAATGAAATAATGAAAAGAAAATATCTATATCTACCTTAATAGGATATTAATAATTCTATGCACTTCATAAAATCACATATTAAAAATACCAAATATTTTAATTAAATATAAACATAATTCTTTTGCAAAGAATGAACACGTTTGTATCAGTTCAAATACTCATTTGGTTCATAATAGGAATAAGTTTAGTAATACATGGAAAATGTTTATGTTTTCATTCAAGGTTATATTACACTTTCATATATATATATATATGTAAAACATATATATATATATATATATATATATATATATACACACATATATGTAAAACTATAACTTTTTTCTTTCATGTCGATAAGCTGGATTTCCTTCTTGTCTCTGTGTTCTAACTTGTTGAATAAACCTTCCTGAAAATCAGTTACCAGTTCATGGTGTGGACTAGAAAAGTACAAGTGTTTATTTCCTAATAACATCAGGTATAAATTAATAGAAATAATTATTACATTCCTCCATTACCATTACTTTCAACCTTCCATTTTAATTTCTTAGTATAGAGCAGACCCTTCTCCAGAAGTCTTCTATAAACCATGTCTATTGCAGCCCTCACTATTTTGCTTGAGCATCCCCAAATAGAAGAGTAAAAGTTTAAAATATCTTAAGGAGGCTGGGAAGATGGCAAAGTAAAAGGGCCATTAACTGATTTCATCCCATGGATACAACTAGGTAACACTCACAAAAGTATAAATAACCCAGAGAAGGACCCACAGAGTGGCAGAGGAAACTCCACAAATAAAGGTAGAAAAGAAGCCACTTTAAAGAACATAGCAAAGCCAGGGAGATGTTTGATGAGCAAAACAAACCATGACAATCCATAATAGGGAAGAAACGATTATCATGGGGAAGAGTGATTAATAGCCTATCCCACTGGTGTCCCACATGGGGAAGACAAATTCCCATAACATTTGACTATGAAAGAAAGAGGGGCTGTTTTTCATGAGTTCTTTCAACTAGTAGAAATTAAAGCCTGGGATTTTAAAAATCAGGCTCAGCTCTGTGAAAGCTCCAATGGCATTAGAAAGCAGAGCACCTGCTCTTAAAGATATAGCATGCCAACTAGCCCATGCAGATACAGCATAGAAGCAGCAGTTTGAAAAATACCTGAACATATGGGAGTGAATTATTTACTCACATTGAAGTGTTTTCTTTTCCTCTCTGTCTCTCTCTCTCTCTTTTAAAATATTGTATTTCTTTATTTATTTGACATAGAGAGAAACACAGCAAGAGAGGGAACACAAGCAAGGGGAATGGGAGAGGGAGAAGCAGGTTTCTTACTGAGCAAGAAGCCCAATGCAAGGCTCAATCCCGGGACCCTGGGATCATGACCTGAGCCAAAGGAAGATGCTTAAAGGCTGAGCTATGTAGGTGTCCCATCATCTTGAAATGTTTTCCAGAGAGGCAGGCAGGGGTTGCAGGAAGATCCCTCCATGAACAAAGGAGCTGATAGGTTACATTTCCTTCTCCTGCTCCTCCCCAGCATAACCATAGGGTCACCCGCAGGAATGACTGTGCAGACACTCTATTGCCTAACTTGATTATAACAAACCTGACTGCTGCCTACATTTTTGTGGTTTCATCTTTTCCAGTCAAGCGTTCCTCAGTCTTACATTTACTGGTAACCTCCCAAAGACCAGCACAAATCCCTGCCTATACTGAGTCTCTACACCTATGAGTTTTGCAGGGCCTCACTTCCAGTGGCAGTGGTGGCAGGTCGCATTTTGCAAGCAGACCAGTGCACACATGGTAAACGTAAACTCCACCCTAAACAGAGACAAGACAGTGCCCAAAACAGGAAAATAGAGCTTCTACAGGAAAGTGGACTGAAAGAAAAAAATGGCCAGGACACAATGGCAAAGCACATTCATCGGAGACACTTTGTCAAGTGTCAAGCCCTGGAGAACAGGGGACTCTGAACTACATGATACTACAGGAATTTTCATTATAAGACCATTACCTATGAGAGCAGGAGATATACCTGACTTATCTAGCAGAAACTAATAGGCTCTGAGAGTTAAACAAAATGAACAGAAAGAAGAATATGTCCAAAATGAAAGAAAAGGACAAAGATCCTGCAAAACACCAAAGCAAAATGGATGTAAGTAAAATGACTATTAGAGAATTTAGAATAATGATTATAAAGACACTGACTGGATTTGAGAAAAGAGGGGAGGGCATCAATGGGGCCCTTAATAAAGAGATAAAAGGGAACCAATCAGAAATGTAGGACATGACAAATGAAATTAAAAATGTACTTGATAGGGGCTCCTGGGTGGCTCTGTGGGTTAAGCCTCTGCCTTTGGCTCAGGTCATGATCTCAGGGTCCTGGGATCGAGCCCCGCATTGGGCTCTCTGCTCGGCAGGGAGCCTGCTTCCCCCTCTCTCTCTGCCTGCCTCTCCGCCTACTTGTGACCTCTCTCTGCCAAATAAATAAAAATCCTTAAAAAAATGTACTTGATAGAACAAATACCAGACTAGAGAAACCATAGGAATGAACAAATGACCTGGTATACAGACTAATGGAAAATAATCATGTTGAGCAAATAAGAGATAACAATTATGCAAAATAAGAAAAGACAAAGCGAACTCTGTGACTCTATTAAGATTAGTAACAGTAACATGATAGGAACCTCAGAAGAAGAAAAAAAGGAGGGCAGAAAATTTAATCTGAAGAAATAATTCCTAATCTGATGAACGAAACATATCCAGATCCAGAAAGGAAAGAGATTCCTGAAAAAACAAAAATCAACCTAAAGATATCCATACCAAAGCACAAAGTAATTAAAATGGGAAAAAAAAGGAGGGATAAAAAAATAAAGCAAAAAAAGATAAAATAACACTATTACATATAAGGAATATACAAGAAAATAATACTCTTACATACTATTACATACAACAACCACACAATGCTGTTGGGATTTTTCAGCAGAAACGTTCCAAGTCAGAAGAGAGTGCCATAACACGCTCAAAGTGCAAAAATGGAAACATCTGCAGCCAGATAAACTCTATTCAGCAAAGCCATCATTCAGCATAGAAGGAGAGATAAAGAGCTCTTAAGAAAAACTAGTACTAAAAGAGTTCATGACCACCAGACCAACCCTGCACAAATATTAAAGGGAACTCTTTGAGTGGAAAGAAAAGACCATACATGACAGTATGAAAGCAGGAAACACACAAAAATGATGAAAAATAAGTATTTCTGTAAAAATCAGTCAAGGTTTCAGAAAATAAAGGTTGTGAAATATGACACAATATACATAAGTATGCCAGGGATAGAAGTAAAGAATGTGTTTAAACTTAAGTGATCATCAACTTAATACAGACTGGTACATACAGAAAATTCTATATACAAACATAATGGTAACCACAAATAAAAAGCCAGCATTAGATATACAAAGAACAAAGAGAAAGACATCCAACTAGATCATTACAAAAAAACACCAAACCATGAAAAACAAAAAGACAAGAATCAGAGAAAAACTACAAATACAATCATAAAACAAGTAAAAAATGGGAATAAATACATGTATATCAATAATTACATTTTTAAAAAAATTTTTTCATGTAATGCTAGTCACCATAAAGTACATCATTAGTTTCTGATATAGTGTTCCATGATTCACTGTTTGTATATAATATCCAGTGCTCCATGTAATACATGTCTTCCTTAATACCCATGAGTGGGCTAGCCCATCCCTCCACACCCTTCCCTTCTGAAACCCTTGGTTTGTTTCCCAGAGTCCATAGTCCTTCATGGTTTGTCTCCTCCTCTGATTCTTCCTCTTCATTTTCCTAATATCGTCCATGCTATTCCTTATGTTCCACATATGACTGAAACCATATGATGATTGTCTTTCTCTGCTTAACTTATTTCTTTTAGCATAATCCCCTCCAGTTCCAACCATGTCGATGCAAATGGTGGGTATTCATCCTTTCTGATGGTTGAGTAATATTCCATCGTGTATATGGACCACATCTTCTTTGTCCATTCATCTGTTGAAGGATATCTCAGCTCCTTCCACAATTCGGCTATTGTGATTATTGCTACTATGAGCATTGGGGAGCATGTGTCCCTTCTTTTCACTGCATCTGTATTTTTGGAGTAAATACCCAGTAATGCAATTGTCAGGACATAGGGTAGATCTATTTTTAAATTTCTGAGGAACATTCATACTGTTTTCCAAAGTGACTTTTCCCCCTTGCATTCTAACCAACAGTGTAAGAGGGTTCCGCTTTCTCCACATCCTCACCAACATTTGTTGTTTCCTCCTGTGTCAATTTTGGCCATTCTAACTGGTGTAAGGTGGTATCTCAATGTGGTTTTGATTTCAATCTTCCTGATGGCTAATGATTATGAGCATTTTTTCATGTGTCTGTTAGCCACTTGTATGTCTTCTTTGGAGAAGTGCCTGTTCATGTCTTCTGCCAATTTTTTTTACTTCATCATTTGTTTTTTGGGTGTTGAGTTTGAGAAGTTCTTTGCAGATCTTGGATTTCAGCTCTGTAGATGAAATATCATTTGCTAATATCATCTCTCATTCCATAAGTTCCCTCTTAGTTTTTTTGACTGTTTATTTTGCTATGCAGAGGTTTTTTTTTATCTTGAAGTCTGAAAACCTGATTTTTACTTTTGTTTCCCTTGCCTTTGGAGACATGTCTTCAAAGAAGATGCTATGGCCAATGTCAAAGAGGCCACTGCCTATGTTCTCCTCTAGGATTTTGATAGATTCCTTCCTCACATTGAGGTCTTTCATCCATTTTGAGTTTATCTTTGTGTGTGGTGTAAGATAATGGTTGAGTTTCATTCTGCTATACATAGCTGCCCAATTTCCCCAGCACCATTTATAATTCTCAATTGGAAAAAGCCGAGATATTTTCTCTTAAGATAAGGAACATGATAAGGATGTCCACTCTCACCCATGTTGTTCAACATAGTACTAGAAGTCTCAGCATCAACAATCAGTTATTTAAAAAAAAAAAAAAACAACATTCAAATTGGCAAAAAAAAAAAAAAGTCAAACTATCTCTCTTTGCAGGTTGCATGATACTTTAACTGAAAACCTAGAAGACTCCACCCTCGAATTACTATAATTCATACTGCAATTCCATAGTGTGGCAGGATACGAAATCAGTTCATATAAATCAATTGCTCTCCTACACACCAAGAATGTAATTGTAGAAAAGGAAATTAGGAAATCAATTCTATTTACAATAGCACCAAAAATCACAAGATACCTTGGAATAAACATAAGCAAATAGGTGAAGGATCTATATTCTGGAAACTACAGAACACTTATGAAAGAAATTGAAGACACGAAAATATGAAAAAACATTCCATGCTCATGAATCAGAAGAATAAATAGAATTAAAATGTCTATGCGGCTCAGAGCAATCTATACTTTGAATGACATCCTGATCAAAATATCAATGACATTTTCAAAGTGTCGGAACAAACAATTCTAAATTTGTTTGGAACCAGAAAAAGACCTCGTCAAGGAAAAGTTGAAAAAGAAAAACAAATCTGGGTCATCACATTGCCTGATTTCAAGCTTTATTACAAAGCTGTGATCACCAAGACAGCATGGTACGGGCACAAAAACAGACACAGACCAGTGGAAAAGAGTAGAGAGACTAGATATGGACCCTGAACTCTATGGTCAACTAATGTTTCATAAAGCAGGAAAAAAAATCTAATTGAAAAAAAGACAGTCTCTTCAAAAATTACTTTGAATGTAAATGGATGAAATGCTCCAATCAAAAGACAGGGTGACAGTGTGGATTAAAATAATCTATATGCTGCGTACAAGAATCACATGTCACAGTCAAATTTACCTGAAGATTAAATGTGAGGGAATGGGGAAATATTTAGCATGCAAATATATGTCAAAAGAAAGCTAGTATAGCAATACTTACAATGAACAAAAAGGTATTTTTAAAAGATTTTATTGATTGATTAGAGAGAGAGAGAGAGCATAAATACATGTGCATACACAATGTGGGTCAAGGGAGAGGGACAATAAGACTCCTTACTGAGCTCAGAGCCTCATGCAGGGGTTGATCTTAAGACACTGAGATCACGACCTGAGCTGAAATCAAGAGTGGGACATTCAAGTGAATGAACCACCCGGGTTCTGCAAACTGAACAAAATTTCCTGTAAAACAAAGACTATAACAGGAGACAAAGAAGAACACTATATAACCATAAATGGAACAATCCTACCAGATAATATAACAATTGCAAATATACATGCACCCACTATCAGAGCCTAGAAATACATACAACAGTTAACAAAAAATGAATTATTTCCTAATAACACAATAAAACTAAGGGACTTTAATTTCTGACTTACATGAATTGACAGATCACCCATACAGAAAATCAAGAAGGAAGCATTGCCTTTGAATGACAAACTGAACCATATGGATTTAAGACACATATTCAGAACAATCCACCCTACAAGAGCAGTAAACATTCTTTCCATCTCACGTTCTCCAGATAACATCATATATTAGGTCATGAAACAAGTTTTGACAAACTAAAAAGATCTAAGTCATACCATTTCTCTTTTCAGACCAAAAAAAAATTAGAAAACATAAATCAACCAAAAGAAAAAACATACATATATATATATATATATATATGTAAAGGTCACAAGTACATGAAGATTAAAAAATACACTACTAAACAGTGAATGCATCAACCAAGAAATCAAAGAAGAAATAAAAACATACAAGGGAGGAAATGAACAATGAACAGAAAAGTCCTAAAATCTGTGGGATGCAGCAAAAGGAGTTCTAAAATGGAAGCTTATGGTAATCCTAGATTATCTTAAAAAGCAAGAATAGGGGCTCCTGGGTGGCTCAGTGGGTTAAAGCATCTGCCTTCAGCTCAGGTCATGATCCCAGGGTCCTGGGATCGAGCCCCACATCGAGCTTTCTGCTCAGAAGGCAGCCTGCTTCCCCCTCTCTATCTGCCTGCCTCTGCCTACTTGTGATCTGTCAAATAAATAAATAAAATCTTTTTTTTAAAAAGGCAAGAATAATCTCAAATAAACAACCTAACATTTTGCCTAAATGAGCAAGAAAAAGAACAATAAACAAAACCATTTAAAACCAGTTACCAAATTGTGGAAGGAACCAAGATGCCCTTCAATGGACAAATGGATAAAGAAGATATGGCCCATATATACAATAGAGTATGATCCCTCCATCAGAAAGGATGAATACCTAACTTTAGTATCAACATGGATGGGACTGGAAGAGATTATGTTGAGTGAAATAAGTGACACAGAGAAAGTCAATTATCATATAATTTCACTTATTTGTGGAGCATAAGGAATAACACGGAAGATATTGGGAGTTGGAGAGGAGAAGCGAGTTGGGGAAATCAGAGGAGAAGACAAATCATGAGACACTGTGGACTTTGAGAAACAAACAGGGTTTTGGAATGGAGGTTGTGGGGGATGGGTGAGCCTGGTGGTGGGTATTAAGGAGGTATTTATTAAGGGTATTTATTGCGTGGCACTAAAAAATTAAATTAAATTAAAAATAAATAAAATAAATAAAAACAGTAGAATGAAGGAAATGATAAAGATTAGTGCAGAAATAAATGATATATAATCTAAAAAGTCCCAGAATACTATATATACATATACATATACATATATATACATACATATATATACATATACATATACATATATATACACATACGTGTGTGTATATATGTGTGTATATATATATATATATATATATATATAAATTCATTTTATGAGGACAATATGAACTTTATACAAAACCAGATTAAAATTTATATGGAACCACGAAAGACTTGGAATAGCCATAGAAATCTTTTTTTTTTTTTAAAGATTGTATTTATTTATTTGACAGAGGGAGATCACAAGTAGGCAGAGAGGCAGGCTCGCTGCTGAGCAGAGATACAGATGTGGGCCTTAATCCCAGGCCTCCAGGATCATGACTTGAGCTGAAGGAAGAGGCTTAACCCACTGAGCCACTCAGGCACCCCTAGCCATAGATATCTTAAAAATGGAACACAAACACACAAACAAAGACATTGTAGGTATCTCAATTTTCCCAACTTAAAGTTATATTTCAGAGCTGTAGTATTCAAGAGAGTATTGGTACTGTCACAAAAATGGACTCATAAATGAATGGAATAGATTAGAAAACCCAGAAATAAATGCAAAATTATATGGTCAGTCAATCTACAAAGGAAGAAAGAATATACAATGGGAAAAAGACAATCTCTCCAACAAATGGTGGTTTAAAAACTGACAACAACATGCAAAATAATGGTATTAGATCACTTTTTAACACAAAATACACAAAATATACTCAAACCAGATTAAAGACTTATATATGAGACCTGAAACTAAAAATCCTGTAAGAGAGCACAAAAATTGATTTATCATACATCAACCATAGCGACATTTTTCTAGATATTTCTCCTGAGGCAAGGGCAAAAAAGGCAAAAATAAACTATTCATACTACCACAAAATTAAAAGCTTCTGCACAACAAAGGAAATGGTCAACAAAACAAAAGCCAACATACTAAATGGGTAAAGATGATTGAAAATGACTTATCTGATAAAGGCTTAGTATCCAAAACATATAAATGAACTTATAAAGCTCAACACCCAGAAAACAAATAATCTAATTAAAAATGGGTAGAAGGCATGAACACACAATTCTCCAAAGAAATCATCCAAAAGGCCAACAGACACATGAAAGTATGCAACATCACTCACTATCAGGGAAATTCAGGTCAAAACTGCAACGAGGTATCATCTCATACATAACAGAATAGCTAAAATCAAAAACACAAGAAACAACTTGTTGTAGAAGATGTGGAGAAAAAGGAACCCTCTTGCACTGTTGGTAAGAATACAAAGTGGTGCAGCCACTCTGGAGAACAGTATGGACATTCCTCAAAAAGTTCAAAATAGAAATAGCATATGATCGAGTAATCATGCTACTGGGAATTTACCCAAAGAATACAAAACCAGTAATTCAAAGGGATACACACATCCCTATGCTTATTGTAGTATTATTTGCAATGGCCAAATTATGGAAACAGCCCAACCGTCCATCAAGAGATGAATGGATTAATAGATGAAGAATGTTTGAGATAAATATACATATATATAAATATAATATATATACACATATGTTATACACACACACACACACACACACATAAGATACATAAAGTATCACGTCATCTGTGAAAGGAGAGAGTTTGACTTTTTCTTTGCCAATTTGTATACCTTTTATTTCTTTTCGTTGTCTGACTGCCAGGACTTCTAGTGTTATGTTGAACCACAGTGATGAGAATGGGTGTCTTTGTTGTGTTCCTGATATTAAGGGAGACTTTCCTTTACTTATTTCTTCTACTTCTAGACCCTGAATAAACATAACTAGCCTATGTATAGTCTAATAACAAAAACTCTCACCTATATTGATGACTTCCAATCCCCTGAAAACTTTGACATTTAACTATTAGCATGAATTTCACTGCACACAGGTGAGAATTGATAGCATCTGTCTGAAATGACAAACTGGATGAGAAAGAGCTTATTTTGCTCCTCGGTCATTTCCATATGTGGAAGGGAACACACACACATGAACTTTGTTGACCGTCTCACTAGCAACCTGGACAAGGGTCAGAAATTGTCAACTTGACAACAAGCTTCTGAGATGGGGGTCACCATCCACACTTGTAATATTAAAGACATTCACAGAACTTAAGTGTATTATCCTGAGCTAAAAAGATATCTTTATCCTTTACACTATGAGGAGCAATGAATCAGAAATAAGAACATCTCACATATTAGCCAACCCCCATTTTCATTAAAGTATCTATTTAAACATGAACTCTATTCCTACAAGAGAGTTGATGGCTGTGAATGCATTTTATAACTTATTTTATGTTCTAAAATAATTTAAGTATATAATTTAAGTAATTTTATTTAAATAAATTTAATTTTGTTAATGAATTTATTTAAATTGTTTTAGAGATTAAAGTTACATATTTGACATCTTCTCCTTAGAGATGTGTTTCCTCTAATGTGTTCCTCAGTGCATTCTCACTGGCTCCTTATAATGACTGAGTAGTTCACATCTGGCCTCTACTAAATGAAAGAAGGGAGGCCTGGCAATATCATTTACCAACATGTAATATCTCAGGACCTCGAAATGAAGCCTAAAATATGGTTTCTTTCAGTCAAAAGGTATCACTATACAGAATGATATGTTTATCAAAGAGCACTCATATTATCTCTTTAAGTCAGGTTGTAGATATGCATAATCTATCGTCCAGTTGCTTTGCAAGTTTGAAAGTGGTTCACATACTAAATTTCTGTAACTGTTCTCCTTGCATTAGTTTTTTTTTTCTATCCTTTTCTTCAGAAATTTTGAAGTAAAATTTTGAGAAAATGTGACTCAATTTTAAAATTCATGTACTTATTATTCGTATAGATGCTTAAAACGTGCTCTCATTGTTACACGGAATAGAAAACTAACACACAAATATTAACAGTCATTTATTTAAGAATACACCAACCTGTTTAGGGTTAGGTCTAGAATTTGCGTTTTCTGATTCTCCATTCAGGGATTTATCCCCAAGTCAAAACTATTTCAAAATTCTGCTTTCTTTCTTTTCTGTAGTGACCAGCAAAAATATTTACCAGAAGTTAGTCTGCTGTAGAAAGGTATGTTTTCTGTAGAAACAATTTTTGGTTTAGGAAATGCTTCAAGGAACCAACCTGGGCAAAGTTCATGTGTAGATGGGAAGGAAGTTCCCCAGCTTTGTTACAATATCTAATTCTTCATCCATATATGGGAACCTGTATGAACTCCCTCTTTCCACTAAGGCCTAATTCAACCAATCCCAAGATAGGAGATTCAAAGAGAACCTAACGTTTCCATACTGTGCATTCCTTGAATGTTTTAAACATTTAAGTATTTAACTTAGTATTTACACAAATGAATTTGTCAATAACCAGTGCACACATTGTTAATTTATATTTGTGTGTGTGTTTCCATAAAATTACACAAATTGAAATCAATTAGATACATATATGTGCCCTTGCCCACAGATCACTAAAATGCATCCTTCTTTTTGTTATTTTTCAGGCTGGGTTAATACTGCTACATTTCACAAGTAAATTGCTCAGAATTTGGTGCTAAACCTTCAATTTCCTTCTAGTATTGTCATTTATTGGAAATGTGACATTCATCTGGTGAATTTACATCTCTCAACTTGTTGCCTGCACATTAAACAGGCATAACTATTAAACAAGGATATATAGTTACTGCTTAGCACAAGTGACATAAGTGATGAGACATTATGTGATGTAAGTTATCAGTTAACAAGCTGGAACTGATCTATGCCCCGCAGCATCCTGCAATGTCTAGAGATTTTGATATACTGGTGCTCCTGGCATCTAGTAGATGCCACAGGACACTTACAGAAAAAAAGGTTATATAGCATGACATATCACATTTGCTGAGGCTAAGAAACTCTGAATTAATGGCAGCTTTGATCTTCTTTTCCATCTTTTCTTCATTTGCACACTCATCATCTAAGATTACACAGTGATTTTTAATTTTTTTCTTTACACTCTTATTTAATTCTCACAAACACAAAGCCAGATTGTCTGTACTATTTCTGTTATGCAAGTTTCTCTAAAGGTGAGTCCCCAAGGTACCATGTAGCCACTTCCCCTCTCTGGCAGAATTAAATAGAGGAAACAACACTCTCCTGTACATTTCCTGAGGACTTGACTTTGGTGTTATCTTGGTTCCCGGGATCATCTGTGCTTCCACTTGAATTCAGCTGAACATCGCACACACCTGTTTCAGTAAGTCTCCATCTGACTCTGACCTTTTCTCCAATGTGGGCATTGTGTCTGCAAATTGGCTCTGAAGGCAAATAAACATAAAACTGTTATCTGTGCTTCTTCTCCAGACCCTCTGCCTAGCATTGTTGTATTAAGCCATCAGCGCTGACACCACCTGTAAAATTATTCTGAACTCTGTCTCTTAATTAACCCCCTGAATGGCAGCATCATCTCCTTCCAGACATTCAACCAACATGTTGGCAGAAGGGTAATTGAAAATGGAACTAAATGTATATAATCATTTGAGTTGCCTACATGTGCTCATCTTCACTGACTAGAATATAAAGTCCATATGAAAATGTCACAAGACAAACATTCTCATTTTTGCTGTCACCCTCATCTGCTCCAGGTCAGAGATTCTTCAGCAGACTTGGGGCACATCACGCTATTAAAATCACCTGGAGTTCCCCTCCTTGAGTCATTCAATGTGCTATATCTTACTTAAATTTTAACTATCTCTTAAATAAATCCTACTGTATAAATTTATTTGGTCAGCTCAGGATAAACACATTTTTCTGTCCTTTGTCAATCTATTCTAGCTCACCTATACTTTTATTTTAGCATCCGTCACCCATATCATCAGGTTTCAATGGTCCCTATTTCATGAATGTGGCAGTCTTGAGAGTAGGGCTATGTCTTATTCCCCATGATTCAGGTAAGAAGGTCATGCATAGCATCAACCACTTTACTGTTTTCACCTTCCTTCTATGACGGATTATTTGTGATCACAATAGTTCTTCCCAGAATTGAAGACAATGTAAGTTTTAGGCACAAATATAATTTTGCTTTAAAAAGTTCACAAGTATCCATCTGATTCTTTGAATTTAACTTTATTTCTTGAAGATCTGTTTAAGTAAATTTATACACATTTCAATCAAAATATAACTTTCTTCTTGAAGTCCTATACTTAATGAGTTGTGCACTTATAAGTGACTTACCCCAGTGCTTACAAAGAACAATTCTTTATTAATTGTATTCAAAGTGTTCTTACAGCATTTGCACATCTCTTCATAAAAACACAAATTAAAACCAATAGGTCACTGTGTTTCTCACTTCTGGGCATTGACACATGCATTTCCTTCATAAAATTCCTAGACTGCTTTATGTGAAAATGTACAACTCACCTCTCACTTCTGTCCTGGATATTTCAGATATATCCATACAGATTCATCTACAACCATAACTATAGGCTTCCATACTTGGAGGTTAATCTTAGCATTTGTTGTTTTGTTTGTGTTCATGTGGCAATGCCTCCTGAGAGCAGGATGGAGACAGAATCATTAATAACGCAGGATGACCTCAGGCCAGGCTGGTGGGAGGGGTAATGAAAACTTCCCAGATGTTTTCACAGATCTTTATTTCTTCCAGATCCCTGGACAAAAACCAAATACTGTTTATGTTAATATTTTTATTATTGAAAAAATAATTTTATTTAGGTGTTCTGTATTTCTCCAGTTTATCTACAAATATCCAGTAAGTATATGGTTATACAATACTCACACATATTAGTTTGTTTTTATTAAATTGGCCAGCACATCTAGTATATTAAAATGGGACAATTTGGCATACATATTTATGAATATGCTTATTTAATAATGTAAACTAATTTATACACATAATTATATGTATACATAGTGCATATATTCTATGTGTATTATATATATAATTACATATAATTAAGCATATATAATTGTATGTACTTTATATGTATATGTTCTTTAAAATTTTATATATATATATATATATATATATATATATATATATATATATTTTATTTTCAGTGTAACAGTATTCATTGTTTTTTCACCACACCCAGTGCTCCATGCAATCTGTGCCCTCCCTAATACCCACCACCTGGTTCCCCAACCTCCCCCCCCGCCCCTTCAAAACCCTCAGGTTGTTTTTCAGAGTCCATAGTCTCTCATGGTTCACCGCCCCTTCCAATTTCCCTCAACTCCCTTCTCCTCTCCATCTTTTATTTATATTTAAAATTTATTTTCTGTCCCAGAATTCATTGTATATGCACCACACCCAGTGCTCCATGCCATACATGCCCTCCACAATAAGCATCACCAAGCTCACCCAACTTCCTGCCCCCAACCTTTCTAAAACCCTCACATTGTTTTCCAGAGTCCACAGTCTCTCATGGTTTGTCTCCCCCTCCAATTTCCTCCAACTCCTTTCTCCTCTTCATATCCCCATGTCCTCCATGTTATTCCTTATGCTCCACAAATAAGCAAAACCATATGATAATTGACTCACTCTTCTTCACTTATTTCACTGAGCATAAACTCTTCCAGTCCCATCCGTGTTGATACAAAAGTTGGGTATTCATCTTTTCTGATGGAGGCATAATATCCCATAGTATATCTGGACCACATCTTCCTTATCCACTCATCCATTAAAGGGCATCTTGGTTCTTTCCACAGTTTGGTGACTGTGGCCATTGCTGCTCTGAACATTGGGGTACAGATGGCCCTGTACGCTGTGAATATCTTACAAATATCTTGAGAATATGGACGCTTAACTCTATGGTCAAATAATCTTTGTCAAAGAAGGAAAAATGTACAGATGAAAAAAGACAGTCTCTTCAATACGTGGTGCTGGGAAAATTGGACAGCTATGTATAGAAAAATGAAACTCAAACATTTTCTTACACCATACACAAAGATAAACTCAAAATGGATAAAAGATCTCAACATAAGGCAGGAATCCATCAGAATCCCAGAGAAGAACATAAGCAGTAACCTCTTCGACATTGGCCACAGCAACTTCTTTCAAGATATATCTCCATAGGCAAAGGAAACAAAAGCGAAAATTAATTTTCAGGACTTCTTCAAGATCAAAAGCTTCTGCAAAACAAAGGAAACAGTGAACAAAACAAAGTGACGACCCACGGAATGGGAGAAGATATTCGCAAATGACGATACAGACAAAGGGCTGATATCCAAGATCTATAAAAAACTCCTCAAACTCAACACACACAAAACAAATAATTATGTCAAAAATGGGCAGAAGACATGAACAGACACTTCTCCAATGAAGACATACAAATGGCTAACAAACACATGAAAAAATGCTCATCATCATTAGCCATCAGGGAGATTCAAATAAAAAATACATTGAGAGTGAGACAAGATGGCGGAGAAGTAGGAGGAGGTGGCATTTCAACCTGTCCCCTAAAGTGAGCTGATTGCCTACCAAAGAACTCTGATCACCCATGAAATCAGCCTGAGATTAGAATTATACACTTCTGGATCTCTATGAGGCAGAGGATGCCAGTGGGCAGGTAAAGCAGAGTGGGAACATTGGACCGGTATCAGAAGATAAACAAAAGGGGGAAGGAGCCACCAGAAGTGACCCATTGGAAAGTAATACCCCAATATGAGAGTGCCCTGTGATTGGAGACTAGCATTAACTTGGAGTCTGATTGAAAGCACTCAAAAAGAGCATAGGATTTTAGGGGGGAAATTGGGGGAATCAGGTAGTTAGGGACAGGGACTTAAGGCCGGCAACCCAGAGCAGCCACCACTGGTGCTGAGCCAGAGAGAGTGCAGTGAAGAAGCCAGGTCTTGGTCCCTGAACCACCAGTGCTCCTGAGAGCATCTGTGCAGTGGTACCTGTGAGGGTGAGGGAGCCCTGCCAGCCAGCAGAACCACAGTCTTTTGCATTCTTTATGCACACATACTGCCTGACCAGAGTCTGAGTTGTGCCCTACACTGTCGCCTGAGAGAGATCCGTGCAGGCACCAGCCAGCCAGCACTCTCAAGAACCAGAGAGTTGGAGCACCCCCAGCCCGGGCCAGCGTGAAAATCTCGGTGCGCTATTGCTGCTTAGGACCTCTCTGGCAGTCTGGAGCTGCCCAGACAGCCGAGGCTAGTATTTCTCATGGTTTTGGGTACAAGAGGGAGTTCCTGTGACCCCAGAGACCATGACTGGGAACGTGCTCTGCCAGCAGCAGAGGGGGAATTTATGTGCTCTGGAGCACACAGAGGGGAACAGACTGAGGCTTCTCTCTGAGAGAGAGGTAGGGGTGCAGTTTACTTTCCTCTAAACCTACAAAGAACCGCCAAATGCCACCAAAGGGAGAGAAAACAAATGAAAAAACAAACAAAAAGCCCCCGAGAGAACAAAAGCCTGAAAAAAAGGTTTCCTCAGAGCCCAGACACTTGATGGGGGCAGGAGGACTTAACTCTAGCAACACAGCCTGAAAAACCATGCAGCAGGCCCCTCCCCCAGAAATCCAGCTAAAAAAAAACAAAACAAAACAAAACAAAAAAAACAAAAACAAACAAACAAAAAAAAAACAAATAGAAGGACAAGAGGACAACCACCACCACTTCATAGACACAACTTTTATTATTAATTCGTTCCCACTATTATAGTTCTTTCCATTTTTTAATATGTTTTTTAACTTATTTACCATCACAATGAGATGTTCAGTACATAAAATTCCATAAAAACCTTTTAACCTGAACTTTTTTGATACATATACCTGTGTTTTCCTTCTTCTTTTCTATATTTTATTTTATTATTTTTTAAATATTCATATAGAGATAAGCCTCAAGGTAATCCCCTTTCCCCAATCAATGCTACCCTTATAGGTAAACCAGTTTTAATTCCCCTTTATCTCAGAAAAGTTGAGTCCTTTAACAAAGATATCAAGATACATATAGGAAGAATCAAAATAAACTTCCTTGCCCACACTGAGAATTTGTAACCACTCTCTCATCTTTTTCTTCTGTCAGTGTTTTTGTGTATTTGTTTTTGTCCTGGTAGTATATAAATCTAATACCTGGGGTTCATTTTGATGGGATTCTTAATTTCTTTCTTTATTTATTTTTCTCTTGTCCTCGACTTTTGTTGGTCTTTCTGTTTGTATGTTTTTATTTGTATACTTGATAAATCTTATCTTGGGCCCCATTTGGGCTGGGCCTTCTCTTTGATTTTATCTTTTTTTTTTCCCTTTCTTTCTTGCTCTCTCTCTTTTTTTTATTTTTTCTTTCTTTTTGGTGGGGACTCTCAATTGCTCAGAAGCGCTCCAGAGTGCACCTTGCCTGCACCATGGTTGATACATTCAGCTACACATCCGTTCAGCCATCTCTCCCCAAAATGACTAGAAGGAGGAATGCCCAACAGAGGAAAAATTCAGAGACTGGGCCCTCTTCATCTGAGCTTTTGGATATGCACATAAACAGTATGTTGGAAAGGAAATTCAGAATAACAATTATCCAGGCAATAGCTAGGTTGGAGAAAGCCTTTGATGACAAGATGGAATTGATTTGGGCAAAGTGAAAGCCTCCAGGGATGATGTTAACACTGCTTTAAATGAGTTCCAATCTAATCGAAATTCTCTAAAAGCTAGGATAACTGAGGCAGAAGATAGAATTAGTGATCTGGAAAAAGGATCAGGAGGAAGCCTGGAAGAAAGAGCTTAGAAGCCATGAAAACAGAATTAGGGAAATAAATGAAATGTTCCAATGTCAGAATTATTGGAATCCCTAAGGGGGAGGAGAAAGAAAGAATGTTAGAAGATATATAGGAACAAATTCCCGCTGAAAATTTTCCCAATCTGGCAAATGAACCAGTGTTCCTGTAACAGAGCCAGAAATGTCTCCTGCCAAGATCATAGAATCTAGAAAGACCTCAAGACACCTGATTGTGAAAATGATGAATCCTAATTCTAGGCAGGAGCTCTTGAAATCAGCTAGGGGGAAGAAGTTCCTTATCTACAGAGGAAAGCCCATCAGAATAACATCAGACCTGTCCACAGAAACCTGGCAATCCAGAAAGGGCTAGCAAGACATATTCAGGGCACTAAATGAGAAGAACATGCAGCCGAGAATGCTTTATCCAGCAAGACTGGCATTCAAAATAGATGGAGAGATAAAGAGCTACAAAGACCGGCAAGGTTTAAAAGAGTGTGTGACTACCAAGCCGACACTGCAGGAAATATTAAGGGGAGTTCTATAAAAGAGGAAAAATCCTAAGAATATCATTGAACAGAAATTTATGTAGACAATCTATAGAATCAAAGACTTCACAGGTAACACAATGTCAATATAAACGTCTCTCTCATTAATCACTTTCAATGTGAATGGCCCAAATGAGCCCATAAAATGACAAAGGGTTGAAGACTGGATAAAATAACAGGACCCATTTTTATGTTGTCCACAAGAGACCCATTTTGAACCTAAGGATACATCCAGACTGAAAGTGAAGGGATTGAGAAGCATCTTTCATGCCAATGAGCCTCAAAAGAAGGCTGGGGTAGCGATTCTCATATCAGATAAATTAGATTTTGAACTAAAGACTGTAGTCTGAGATACAGAAGATCAATGCATAATTCTTAAAGGGACTATCCACGGAGAAGATCTAACAATTGTAAATATTTATGCCCCCAATATGGGAGCAGCCAATTACATAAGAAAACTATTAATCAAGATAACGAGTCATATTGATCGAATACGTTAATAATAGGAGATCTTAACATGGAAATCTCAATAATACACAGATAATCCAAGCAGAAAATCAATAAAGAAACAAGATCATTGAATGACACATTGAACCAGATGGACCTCATAGATATATGCAGAACACTCAACCCTAAAACAACAGAATACTCATTCTTCTCGAGAGCACATGGAACCTTCTCCAGAATAGACAACATACTGGGTCACAAATCAGGGCTCAACCGATCCCAAAAGACTGAGATGGTTTCCTGTATATTCTCAGATCACAATGCTTTGAAACTGGAGCACAACCACAAGGAAAAGTTTGGAAGGAATTCAAAGACCTGGAAGCTAAAGACCCCCATGCTTAAGAATACTTGGATCAACCAGGAAATCAAAGAAGAACTTAAACAATTCATGCAAACCAATGAGAATGAAGACATTTCAGTCCAAAACCTATGGGATACAGCAAAGGCGGTCCTAAGGGGGAAATATATAGCCATCCAAGCCTGCCTCAAATAATTAACATTCCAGAACACACCAGCTATCTCTACAACTTAAAGAACTGTCGAATCAACAAGAAATCAAGCCAACTACACACACAAGAAGGGAAATAATCAAAATTAGAGCAGAGATCAATGGATAGAAACTAGAGATACAATAGAACACATCAATGAAACTAGAAGCTGCTTTTTTGAAAGCATCAATAACATCTATAAGCCATTGGCCAAACAATTCCAAAAGAAAAGAGAGAAGACCCAAATTAATACAATTATGAATGAAAAAGGAGACATCACAATTAACAACAAGGAAATATAAACAATCATCAGAAGTTATTATCAACAGTTATATGCCAAAAGGTTAAGGAACCTAGATGAAATTGATGCATTCCCGGAAACCTATAAACTTCCAAAATTTAACCAGGAATAAATTGACAATCTGAATAGACCAACATCTGGTAATGAGAGTGAAGTGGTGATCAAAAACCTCCCAAAAAACAAGAGCTCAGGGCCTGATGGATTCCCTGGAAATTCTATCAAACTTTCAAAGAAGAAATAACACCTATTCCCCTGAAGCTGTTTCAAAAAACTGAAGCAGAAGGAAAACTTCCAGACAATTTTTTTTTTTGAAGCCAACATTACCTTGATCCCCAAACGAGGCGAAGAACCCACCAAAAAGGAGAATTTCAGACCAGTATCCCTGAGGAATATGGATGCTAAGATTCTCAACAAGATCCTAGCAAGTAGGGTCCAACAGCACATTAAAAAGATTATCCACCATGACCGGTTGGGATTCATTCCTCGGTTGTAAGTATGGTTCAACATTCCCCAATCAATCACTGTGATACACCAAATCAATGAGAGAAGAGAGAAGAACCACATGGTCCTCTCAATTGATGCAGAAAAAGCATTTGACAATATCCAGCATCCGTTCCTGATTAAAATGCTTCAAAGTATAGGGATAGAGGGAACATTCCTGAACTTCATCAAATCTATCTATGAAAAACCCACAGCAAATATCATACTCAATGGGAAAAAGCTTGCAGCCTTCCCGTTGAGATCAGGAACACGACAAAGTTGCCCACTCTCACCACTTTTATTCAACATAGTATTAGAAGTCCTAGCAACAGCAATCAGAAAACAAAGAGAAATAAAATTTATTCAAATTGGCAATGAAGAAGTCAAACTCTCTCTCTTCACAGATGACATGATACTTTATATGGAAAACCCAAAAGATTCTACCCCCAAACTACTAGAACTCATTCAGCAATTCAAAAATGTGGCAGGATACACAGTCAATGCACAGAAATCAGTGGCTTTCTTGTACACTAACAATGAAAATACAGAAAGGAAAATTAGAGAATTGATTCCATTTACTATAGCACCAAGAACCATACAATACCTGGGAATAAACCTAACCAAACAGGTAAAGGATCTGTACTTGAGGAACTACAGAACACTCATGAAAGAAATTGAAGAAGACACAAAAAGATGGAAGATCATTCCATGCTCTTGGATCAGAAGAATAAACATTGTTAAAATGTTTATACTGCCTAGAGCAATCTATACTTTCAATGCCATTCTGATCAAAACTCCACCATCATTTTTCAAAGAGCTGGAGCAAACAATCCTAAAATTTGTATGGAATCAGAAGATACCCCGAATTGCTAAGGAAATGTTGAAAAAGAAAAACAAACCTGGGGGCATCCTGTTACCTGATTTCAATCTTTACATCAAAGCTGTGATCACCAAGACAGCATGGTACCTGTGTAAAAACAGAAACTTCGACCTGTGGAACAGAGTAGAGAGCCCAGATTGGACCTTCAACTCTATGGTCAAATAATCTTTGACAAGTCGAGAAAAAATATACAGTGGAAAAAATACAGACTCTTCAATAAATGGTGTTGGGAAAATTGGACAGCTGTATGTAGAAGAATGAAACCCAACCATTTTCTTACACCATACTCAATGATAAACTCAAAGTGGACAAAATACCTCAATATGAGGCAAGAATCCATCAGAATCAGATGAGAATATAGGCAGTAACCTCTTTGATATCAGCCACAGCAACTTCTTTCAAGATATGTCTCCATGGGCAAAGGAAACAAAAGCGAAAATTAATTTTTAGGACTTCTTCAAGTTCAAAAGCTTCTGCACAGCAAAGGAAACAGTCAAGAAAACAAAGAGGCAACCCACAGAATGGGAGAAGATATATGCAAATGACAGTACAGACAAAAGGTTGATATCCAGGATCTATAAAGAACTTCTCAAACTCAACACTCACAAAACAGATAATCATGTCAAAAAAAAAAAAAAATGGGCAGGAGACGTGAACAGACACTTCTCCAATGAAGACATACAAATGGCTAACAGACACATGAAAAAAATGTTCATCATCATCATTAGCCATCAGGGAGATTCAAATCAAAACCACATTGAGATACCACCTTACATCAGTTAGAATGGCCAAAATTAGCAAGACAAGAAACAACGTGTGTTGGAGAGGATGTGGAGAAAGGGGAACCCTCTTACATTGTTGGTGGGAATGCAAGTTGGTGCAGCCACTTTTGAGAACAGTGTGGATATTCCTCAATAAATTAAAAATAGAGCTTCCCTATGACCTTGTCATTGCACTACTGGGTATTTACCCAAAATATACAGATGTAGTGAAGAGGGCCATTTGTACCCCAATGTTCATAGCAGCAATGGCCATGGTCACCAAACAGTGGGAAGAACCAAGATTCCCTTCAACAGAAGGATGGATAAAGGAATATATGGTCCATATACACTATGGAGTGTTATGCCTCCATCAGAAAAAGTGAATACCCAACTTTTGTATCAACATGGACGGGACTGGAAGAGATTATGCTGGGTGAAGTAAGTCAAGCAAAGAGAGTCAGGTATCATATGGTTTCACTTATTTGTGGAGCATAAGAAACAACACGGAGGACATGGGGAGATGGAGAGGAGAAGGGAGTTGAGGGAAATTGGAAGGGGAGATGAACCATGAGAGACTATGGACCCTGAAAAACAGTCTGAGGGTTTTGAAGGGGGGGGGTGGGAGTTTGGGTGAGCCAGGTGGTGGGTATTATGGTGGGCACGTATTGATTGCATGGAGCACTGGGTGTGGTGCATAAACAATGAATTCTGGTACACTGAAAAGAAATTTAAAAATAAAAAAAAATCTAAAAGAAAATACATTGCGATACCACCTTACACCAGTCAGAATGATCGAAATTAACAGGACAGTAAGCAACATGTGTTGGAGAGGTTGTGGAGAAATGGGAACCCTCTTACGTGATTGGTGGGAATGCAAGTTTGTGCAGCCACTTTGGAAAACAGTGTGGAGATTCATTAAGAAATTAAAAATAGAGGCACCCTATCACCCTGCCATTCCACTACTGGGTGTTTACTGTAAAGGTACAGATGTAGTGAAAAGAAATATCATATGTACCCCAAAGTTCATAGCAGCAATGGCTGCCATTGCCAAACTGTGGAAAGAGCCAAGATGCCCTTCAACAGATGAATGGATAGAGAAGATATGGTCCATTTATACAATGGAATATTATGCCTTCATCAGAAAGGATGAGTACCCAATTTTTTTTAACATGTGTGGGACTGGAGGAGATTATGCTGAGTGAAATAAGTCAAGCAGAGAAAGTCAATTATCGTATCATTTTATTTACTTGTGGAGCATAAGCAATAACGTGGGGGACATTATGAGAAGGAAAGGGATAGTGAATTGGGGGAAATTGGAGGGTGAGATGAAGAATGACAAACTGTGGACTTTGAGAAAGAAACTGAGAGTTTTGGAGGGGAGGAAGATGAGGTGATGAGCCCAGTGGTAGGTGTTAAGGAGGGTGTGATGCATAAACAATGAATCTTGAAACACCGAAAACATAAAATTAAATTTAAAAAAAGTGTCAAGAGATAGAGAAAGTCAGAAATGACCATTTTTAGATTAAGCTGTTTTTAAATGCTCGTAATATAACTGTGTGAGAAGTATTGTTTTGTAACAAACCACAAATAGGGAAAATAACACACTAAGGTTACACAAATTGTCCAATCTAATTGTATTAAATGGCGGTAAATAACAAATTGATCCCTGGCATACTTCATCACTAAGCTAATCTAAGTAGATCACAGATAGCTTTATTGATTACCAACTCTTGATAATACCATTAGGACAGAGTAAGAATGTTTTACACTACTAACCTATTACTCTTTGAACTTGCTACTTCATAGACTGTTTACTTTAATCGAACCTCTAGGAGATGTTATAGTCAGTGACAGCAGAGATTTTAAAAATATCGATATTAGTATCCCAGTCACTGTTCGACATGTTATAGTGAAGGTTTCACGTCATGAACTGTAAAGTCTCAAAAAAGGTTTGCAGGGTTAAAGGCATGGCTATGAAGGATAGTTTTTCTATTTAAATTAGCTGACTTTTCTGTAGTCAGAAAATCCTTGAGACTAGTTAATACATATTTGAAGCTTTGCATTCCCCTCTTATAGGTCAAAGAATTAATGTGGTATTCCATGTCAATTTCTTGGTTCCTTTAAATACTATGATTTTTCAGAATTTCCTTATTCACTTTTACATACTAAAATCACATTAAACTAAGACAGAAAGCTGACGAGTGTTGAGTTCTTCCAAAATCTTTAGTCAAGCAATTAGGTCAACTGGTGCCCATTTTTCAATTCATACTATGAATTCATTCCCTTGCTAACAAAGAAATAAACAACAACAATCAATAATGCCAATAATAGGAAAGTTACACAGGGATCTGATTCACTTAAGGAAGAAACACCCCGTCTCTTGGAGTCTATTCCTGTTAGTAGATTCTCAAAGGTCTGATTTCTAAGCCACCAAAAGAAAATTTGCTGAGAAGCACCTGATTTCTAATGTGGAATCCCCAAAGTGTTTGTTTTTAATGGAAGGGTATAATTTTACATGATACCAAGCTGGAGCTTAAGGCAGTGGGCTTTGCCTTCTATCCTATCTACCTTGTTTCCTGTTCCTTCATACAAGAGTCCATTATTCATGCTTCTGATCATTGTCTAGTGAGTTAATACAGCTTACAGATTTCTCCCCTAATTGTTGCTCTAATTTTAAAATTTATTATTTTGAATTATATATTCAATGTGATTACCGAGTCATAGCTATTTTATACCATGTCTCTGTTTTTATACATTTTAATAATAATTTTGGTTAATGTTAAAAAAATTGAAATACTTTATCTCTTGGACTAATACATGATTGTTATCAGGTAGTACAATTGCATCATATAGTGTAAACAACATTTATACTCAGGAAAATTATATCCACTGAGGCCTTATATTCACACTTTAAAATACAGTGAGCACTTGCAAATTTTTATTCCAGGGCACCATCATGTCTTTATTCCAAAGACTGTAAATCATGGGGCTGAGCATGGCATCAGAATACTGTAGAAGACAGACACTTTTTCTTGGCCTGAAGTATGGGAAGAGATTGGCTGCATGTACATGAAAATGATGGCAACATAATATAAAGTGACCACTGTCAGGTGACATGAGCAGAATGAGGACACTTTCTTTTGGCCCTCAGCAGAAGATATTTGAATGACAGTGACCAAGATGAGTGTGTAGGGGGAAAGGGTGACTGAGAATGGAATCAGAAGCAGAAAGGTGGTGCTGATCAAAATCCCAGTCTCATAGGTCAAGGTATCCTCATAGGAGAGACACAAGACCCCAGGAAGTTCACAGTAGAAAAATTATTGATTTATTTAGATCCAGAAAATGGTAATCTCATGGTGTAGACAGTATGTATCAAGACATTAAAACTGTCACTGGTCCATGAGCTAACAGCCATCAGCCTACAGAGGGACCAGTTCATGAGAAGTGTATAGTGTAAAGGTTTGCATATGGAACATATCGGTCATAGGACATGAGTCCTAATAGGATACACTCAGTCCTACCAGGGTCAACAACAGGAAGATCTGGGAACCACAGTCAAATGTGATGACCTCCTCTGTAGAAGGTAGGTTGTAATCATCTTGGGGATGATGGCAAATGTGAAGAGGATGTCAATGAGGGAGAGCCGCCAAAACAAGAAATACATAGGTGTATGGAAATAAAAATCTACTAGATCAGCAGAATTAGGAGGCAGTTTCCAGTTAGTGTGAAAAGGAACATCGTGTTGATAAGCACAAAGGTGCAAAAGTGAGTTGGGTTGTATTTCAGCAGACACAGAAGAATAAATTCAGTGATAGTGTCAGTCTCTAAATGGTCCATTCCTGCAATCTTTGCAGGGATAAAAGGAAAAGTATATAGTAGAAAAATATTTCAGTATTAATAGTGCATTACTATAACTAGGAGTTAACCAAAGGAAAAGAAAATGTTTGTATTACCTAAGGAATTCTGGGGGAAAAAAGAAAAAAAAAGTGGTGAATCCAGCAGATGTAAATTGATCAAATTTGTCTGGCTTGGTTTGTGCTACTGTCACCAGGTAGACCCAAAGTTCAGATCTTAATGGATCACCCACTTGTACCTGCTGATCTTTCCTTGATTGTTCGTCTTCATAAGAATTTTTTAAAAATATTATTTTATTTTGTCAGTTTTCCAAGGTTCATTGTTTATGCACCACACCCAGTGCTCCATGCAATGTGTGCCCTACATAATACCCACCACCAGGGTCACCTAAACCCGCACCCCCCTCTCCTCCGAAACCCTCAATTTACTTCTTAAGAGTGCACAGTCTCCCATGGTTTGTCTCTGCCTCTGATTTTCCCCCATTCACTTTCCTTTCCTTCTCCTACTGTCCTCCATGTTATTCTTTACGCTGCACAAGTAAATGAAACCATATGATAACTGACTCTCTCTGCTTGACTTATTTCACTCAGCATAATATTCTCCAGTCCCGTCTATGTTGAACCAAAAGTTGAGTATTCACTCTTTCTTATGGAGGCATGATATTGCATTGTATTGCATGATATTGCATCAGACCACATCTTTATCCATTCATCTGTTGAAGGGCATCTTGGCTATTTCCACAGTTTGGTGATTGTGGTCATTGCTGCTATGAACATTGGGGTACATATGGCCCTTCCTTTCACTACATCTGTATCTTTGGGGTAAATGCCCAGTAGTGAAATGGCAGGGTCATAGGGAAGCTCTATTTTTAATTTCTTAAGGAATCTTCACACTGTTTTCCAAAGTGGATGCACCAACTTGCATTCCCACCAACAATGTAAGAGGGTTCCCCTTTCTCCATATCCTCTCCAACACGTGTTGTTTACTGTCTTGTTAATTTTGGTCATTCTGACTGGTGTAAGGTGGTATCTCAATTTGGTTTTGATTTGAATCTCCCTGATGGCTAATGATGATGAGCATGTTTTTTTTTGTTTTTGTTTTTTTTTTTTTTTATGTGTCTGTTAGCCATTTGTATGTCTTCATTGGAGAAGTGTCTGTTCATGTCTTCTGCCCATTTTTTGATGTGATTATATGTTTTCTGGGTGTGAGTTTGAGGAATTCTTTACAGATCTTGGATATCAGCCCTTTATCTGTAGTGTTATTTGTGAATATATTTTCCCATTCCATGGGTTGCCTCTTTGTTTGGTTGACTATTACTTTTGCTGTGCAGAAACTTTTTATCTTGAATAAGTCCCCAAAGTTCATTTTTGCTTTTGTTTCCCTTGTCTTTGGAGACATGACTTGAAAGAAGTTGCTGTGGCCGATGTCGAAGAAGTTACTGCCTATGTTTTGCCTAGGATTTTGATAGATTCCTGTCTTATGTTGAGGTCTTTTATCCATTTCGAATTTATCTTTGTTTATGGTGTAAGAGAATGGTCGAGTTTCATCCTTCTACACATAGCTGTCCAATTTTCCCAGCACCATTTATTGAAGAGACTGTCCTTTTTCCAGTGGATATTTTTCCTGTTTGTTGAACATTATTTGACCATGGAGTTGCAGGTCCATATCTGGGCTCTCTACTCTGTTCCATGTGTCTTTTTTTTTTTTTCTTTTTTTTCGACAGTACCTTGTTGTCTTGCTGATCACAGCTTTGTAGTAAAGCTTGAAATCAGTCAATGTGATGCCCCCGGTTTTTTCTTTTCAACATTCCCTTAGCAATTCGGGTTTTGTTTTTCTTTTCTGGTTCCATACAAATTTTAGGATTGTTTGTTCCAGCACTTTGTAAAATGCCAGTAGAACTTTCATCAGGATGACATTGAAAGTTTAGATTGCTCTAGGCAGAACATACATTTTAACAGTCTTTGTTCTTCCAATCCATGTGCATAAAGTTCTTTTCCATCATTTTGTGTCTTCTTCAATTTCTTTCATGAGTGTTCTGTAGTTCCTTGAGTATAGATCCTTTACCTCTTTGGTTAGGTTTATTTCTAGGTATCTTATGGTTCTTGGTGCTATAGGAAATGGAATTGATTCTCTCATTTTCCTTTCTATATTTTCATTGTTAGTGTATAAGTAAGCAACTGATTTCTGTACATTGATTTTGTGTCCTGCCACATTACTGAATGAGTTCTAATAGTTTGGGGGTGGAGTCTTTAGGATTTTCTATATAAAATATCATGTCATTTGCAAAGATAGAGAGTTTGACTTCTTATTTGACAATTTGAATAATTTTATTTCTTTTTGTTTTATAATTGTTGTTGCTAGGACTTCTAATACTATGTTGAACAAAAGTGGTGAGAATGGGCATCCTTGTCGTGATCCTGATCTCAAAGGGAAGGCTGTCAGCTTTTCTCCATTGAGAATAGTTGTGGATTTTTCCTAGATAGGTTTTAAGAAGTGGAGAAATGTTCCCTTGATCCTTATACTTTGAAGAGTTTCAATTAGGAATGGATGCTGTATCTTGTCAAATGCTTTTTCTACATCAATTGAGTGGACCATGTCATTGTTCTCACTTGTCTTATTGATTTGTTCTATCTATTGCTTTCTTTTATCTATCTATATATCTATTCATTCTTTTGATTTTTGAATGTTGAACCACACTTACATCCCATGGGTAAATCCCACCTGGTCATGGTAGATAATCTTTTTACTGTTCTGTTGGATAATATTAGCTTGGATCTTGTTGAGAATTTTAGCAGACATATTCATCAAGGATATTGATTTTGAATTCTTTTTGATGGGGTCTTTGCCTGTTTTGGGGATCAGGGTAATGCTGGCTTCATAGAAGGAATCTGGAAATTTTCCTTCTTTTTTTTTAAATTTTTTTAAACAGCTTCAGAAGAATATGTACTATTTCTCCTTTGAATGTTTTGTAGTATTCCCCGGGGAATCAGTCGGGTCCTGGGCTCTTGATTTTTGGGAGTTTTAATCACTGCTTCAATAGTGTTAATAGATATTAACTATGACAATCTATTCAGATTGTTAATTTCTTCCTGTTTCAGTCTTGGAAGTTTCTAGGCTTCTAGGAATGCATCCATTTCTTCTAGTTTCCTTAACTTATTGGCATATAACTGTTAATAATAATTTACAATGATTGATTCTATTTCCTTGGTGATAGTCGGGATCTCTCCCTTTCTTTCATAATTTTAATAATTTGGAGCCTCTCCTCTTCTTTTTGATTAGTTTGCTCAACTAATCAATCTTTTTGATTTATCAATCAAAGGTTTATCAATCTTTTTGATTCTTTCAAAGAACCAGCTTCTAGTTTTGTTAATGTGTTCTACTATATCTATAGTTTGTAATTCATTGATCTCTGCTCTAATCTTAATTATTTATCTTCCTCTGTGTGGGGCTGGCTTAATTTGTTGTTGATTTTACAATTATTTAAGGTGTAAAGAGATCTGGTATATTTGGGATTTTTCAAATTTTTAAAAGTGAAGCTTGGATAGCTATGTATTTTCCCCCTTAGGACCACGTTTGTCATATTCCATAGGTTTTGGACTGATATGTCTTCATTCTTCTTGGTTTCCAAGAATTGTTTAAGTTATTCTTTGATTTTCTGATTTATCCAAGCATTCTTGAGTAGGCTGGTCTTTAATTTTAAGTGTTTGAATTTATTCCAGATTCTTTTTCTTGTGCTTAAGTTCCAGTTTCAAAACATTGTGGTCTGAGAATATGCAGGGGAAAATCTCAATCTTTTGTTATCCCTTGAGCCCTGATTTGTGACCCAGTTTGTGGTCTCTTCTGGAGAATTTTCCATGTGCACTCGAGAAGAATGAGTATTCTGTTATTTTAGGGTGGAATGTTCTTTATATATCTATGAGGTCCTTCTGGTCCAATGTATCATTCAAAGGTCTTGTTTATTTTTTGATTTTTCTGCTTAGATGATCTGTCCATTGCTCAGAGTGGCATCTTAAGATCCCTTGTAATTAATGTGTTCATATCAATATGACTCTTTATTTTGATTAACAATTGGCTTATGTAGTGGCTGTTCCCCTACCGGGGGCATAAATATTTTCAATTGTTAGATCTTCTTGGTGGATAGACCCTTTAAGCATGTAGTGTCCTTCTGTATATCTGACTAGTCTTTAGCTTAAAATCTAATTTATCTGATATGCAAATCACTATCCCAGCTTTCTTTTGAGGCCCATTGGCATGAAAGATTCTTCTCCATCCCTTCACTTTCAGTCTGGATGCAACTTTAGGCTCCAAATGTGTCTCTTTAGATAGCATATGGATGGGTCCTGTCCTTTTATCCAATCTGCAACCCTGTGACTTTTTATAGGAGCAGTTTTCCTGTTCACGTTGAAAGTGATTAATGAAAGATAAGCTTTTATTGACATCATGTTGCCTGTGAGGTCCTTGTTTCTATAGGTTGTCTCTGTAAATTTCTGTTCTATGTCACTTTGGGGTTCTTTCTTCTTTTATAGAACCCCCCTTAATATTTCTTGTAGTGCCAGCTTGGTGGTCACATACACTTTTACACCTTGCCAGTCTTGGAAGCTCTTTATCTCTCCATCCATTTTGAATGTCAGCCTTGCTGGATAAAGTATTTTCTGCTGCATGTTCTTCACATTTGGTGTCCTGAATATGTCTTTCTAGTCCTTTCTGTGTTCCAGGTTTCTGTGGACAAGTCTGATGTTATTCTGATGTACCTTCCTCTGTACATAAGGACTCTCTTCCCCCAGATGCCCTTAGAACCTCTTGTCTAAAATCATGATTTGTGAATTTCACAATCAAGTTCTGGAGGTCTTTCTATATTCATTGATCTTGGGAGGTGTCCTTTCTGTCTCTAGAACACAGTTTTTCCATTACCCAGATTGGGGAAATTTTCATCCAGTATATTTTCACTATATCTTCTAGTCTTCTCTCCTTCTCCAAACCCTTAGGGATCCCAGTAATTCTGATGTTAGAATGTTTCATGGTGTCATTTATTTCCCTAATTCTGTTTTCATGGCTTCTTATCTGTTTGTTCCAGGCCCCTCCTGACCCTTCTTCTCTATTAGTTTGTCCTCTCGAGCACTAATTCTATCTTCTGCCTCGGTTACACTAGCTGTTAGAGTATTTAGATTAGATTGGATCTCATTGATAACACTTTTAAGTACTGCCAGATTGGCTCTCACTTCTGCCCTTAGAGGTTCTATGTTGTCACTAATGGTTATCTCCAGTGTAGCCGCTACCTGGATAATTATTACCCTGAATTTCCTTTCCAACATATTGTTTATGTCCATATCCAGTAGTCCTAAGGGAGAGGGCACAGTTTCTGAATTTTTCCTCTGTTGAGTGTTCCATCTCCTAGCCATGTTGGTGAGAAGTGGTTGAGGGGCTATATAGATGAATATATCAACCATGATCCAGGAAATGTGCACCCTGGAAAATTTCAGAGCAATCAGAAGTCACCACTGGAAAAGAAAATAAAAGAAGAAAGAAAAGAGAAGAAAAAGAAAGAAAAAGAGAGATAGAGAAAGAGAAAAAGAGAGAGCGAGAGAGAAAACCCAGGCAGAATGAGACCCCAAAGTAGGATTTATAAGATATATAAACAAAAATGAACTAAGAGAAAGACCAACAAAAGTAAATGACAAGAAAAAAAGAAGAACCCAGCCAAAATGAACCCTAAGAATAGGATCTATATAATACCAGAACAAAACACATGCACAGAATCAGTGACAGAAGAAAAAGATGGGAGGGTGGTTATAAATCCTCAATGTGGGTGAGGAAGGTTATTTTGATTCTTCCTGGGTGTATCTTGATATCATTGTTAAAGATGTCAACTTGATATCTTTGTTAAAGGACTCAACTTCCCAGAAATAAAGGGAAATTAAAACTGGTTTATATATAGGGGTAATATTGATTAGGGAAAGAGGATTACCTTGAAATTTTATCTATATGTACATTTAAAAAAAAAAGAAAGGAAAAACCAAAAGAAACACAGGTATATGTATGAAAAAAGTTCAAGTTAAAAAGTTATGGAATATGTTGTATTAAACCATTAGTTGTAATGGTAAATAGGTTAAAAAAATTAAAGGAACAAGAATCATGAGAACGAATTAAAAGAAATAAAAGTTGTATCTATGAAACACACAGGTTTTAGGGTAACACCATGAGCTTAATATATTGTTTTCTCCTGATTTGGGGATTTTACAGTTGTATAGGGACCCTCTGGTTGTTGTCCTCTCATTCTTTTAACTTGTCTTCTGGGGGAGGGGCCTGCCATGTTATTCTCACATCAGTCCTGCTTGGGTTGAGTCACCCTGCAGGTTATCGAGGGGCTGGGCTCTGCAGAAACTCTTTTTTCAGTCTTCCATTCTCTGGATTTTTTTTCCCCTTTGGCAGCTTTTTGCAGCTTTTCAGAGTGTCAGAACAAAGAAAGAATCTGTCTGCACCCAGACCTCTGCCTCAGTGAGTAGCCTCAGTCTGCTCTGTTATGGGTGGTCCAGAACACACAGATTCCCCCTCTGCAAACTCTGCTGAACACTGCAACCTCCCACAGGTGGTGCGCACTCCCAACCACTGTCCCAGTGGTCACCCAAGGCCCATGCGCCACTAAAATCACTAACAATGTTGGTCCAGGTAACCCGCTTCCAGTGGCTTTCTTTGCCAGGACTGCTCTCTGGTTTAAGGCCCATGCTGGGTGTGCTCAGACCCCATGGTAATACAGTTTGCAGATGGCTGCCACAGAGGGATCCCAACCAGAGATCCCAGAGATCACACAGGTTCTCTCAGGTATGGGCTGGGAGCATTCAGACCTTGTGGCCAGTTATGGAAGACTGCAGTCCTAGAGACTGCCAGCTGGCGCCAACACTAGGCTCTTTTGGAATAGGCGGGAGTGTGCCCAGCCAAGCGGTGGTGCAAGCAGCAGAAAGCCCTGGACTCTAGGGCAGAGAATGGAGGTCCTGCCAGACCCTTTCTGTCTCAGGTGGTCACAGGTAGTGACCGTCCTGGAACCATAGGTTTAAGCCCATGCCCTTGACCACCCAATTCTACCAGTTGCCCCTTAAGATCTTTTGCTCTTTTTGAGTGTTTTAACCAGTCTCCAAGTTAATGCTGGTCCCCAACCACAGGGCACTTTCATACTGGGGTATTATTTTCCAATGGGTTGCTTCTGATGGCTCCCTTCCCCCTCTGGTTATCTTCTGATAACAGTCCGAGCACTCCCACTCTGCTTTACCTCTGCACTGATGATCTCCTGTCCTTGTAGAGATCCAGAAGTGTATAATCTTACATCTCAGGCTGATTTCATGGGTGTTCAGAGTGTTCTGGTAGATATTTAGCTCAATTCAGGGGACCAGTTGAAACAAGGTTTCCTACTTCTCTGCCATCTAGCCACTTCCTCATCCAATGATCTTTGTCCCATATTTTTCCTTAAGCTTTTTTTTTTTTTTTTTTCCCCAAGCTTTTCTCTTAACTCAGGCATCTGGAACCCTCAAGCTCTAGCAATTGCCCTGCAAAGACCTCTAGCCAGCAGACCTCCCAGACCACTTTAAGTGTAACCCGCAACTTACACACACACAAATGGACCATGGAATGATCTGCTGAATAACCAACAGCTAGATTTAACTCATTATAATACTAAAATGTCCACAGAAGGAGGAGCAAAGACCTCATTTGCATAACAAACAATGTATGCATAGACAGGTGAGCCTGTGTGGACTTATGCCTACATATACATACAATGACATGGTTCTCTATTTAAATATTCATCCTAACCCTAAATAAAAGGAATCCATTCACCCTTGCTTGGGGAGTTACAGTTTTGGAAGTTATTCCTAATAATGTTCTCATTTCCTAAAAATAAAATTTACTTTGTGCAACAAATCACATGGTGTATTTTCTATTTGCAACTCACCAAAAATGAACACACGTTGGTTCATTTGCCTTACCTGATATGAAAAACTTAGTTATATGGGTATTTCCCCTTTTTAATGTGTTTTGGATACAAGTTCTTTCATTCCAAAAGAGATTGAATAAAAAGTTGGGTTTATGAGTGGTTTACAAGCAATTCTGTTGATCTTTTCTGGTGTGATACAACTAATTGGATTGATTTTGCTCTGCTTCTGGGAGTTCCTCTTGGTTTCAAAACTGATCCTTAGAACAAAGCAAAATTCTGTGAGCTAGTCTATTAAACAAACATTGCAGTAGAGCCATCAAGTGTTATGGAACTATGTGCATACAGATTCTGAGCTGGATAGTAAAATCTAATTCTCCTAAATGTATTTCATATATTTTAATTTCTTTTATTTTGCTTTTTAAAATTACTCTATTTAAACTTACTTAAATTCAATTTAGTTAACACATACTCTATTATTAATTTCAGGGCTAGAAGTTAATGATTCACCAGTTGCATATAACGCCCAGTGTTCATTACATCAAGTGCCCTCCTTGATGGTCACTACACAATTAACCCATCACCCCACTGACCTTCCCTCCAGCAACCCTAAATTTCTTTCCAGTAGTTAAGAAAGTTATGTTCCCCACTCCTGTATGTTTTAATCTTATTTCATTTTCCTTCCCTGACCCTATGTTCATCTGTTTTGTTTCTTAAATTTCACATGAGTGAAATCACATGGTATTTGTCTTCTCTGGTTGACTTATTTCACTTAGCACAATACCCTTGAGTTCCATCCATATCTTTGCAAATTAAAAGATTTCATTATTTTTGATGGCTGAATAATAGTTCATTGTGTTTATATCTATATATCTAAGTGTGTGTGTACACACACACACACACACACATGCACACACACATATAAATTCTTTATTCATTCACCTGTTGATGGATACCGGGGCTCTTCCCATATTTTGGCTCTTCTGGACATTGCTACTATAAACATTTGGTTGCATGTTCCCCTTGAAAAAAATTTATATCCTTTTATAAATACATGGTAGTGAAATTTCTGGACCATAGAGTAGTTCTATTCTTAACATTTTAAAAAAGATTTTATTTATTTATTTGACAGACAGAGACCACAATTAGGCAGAGAGGCAGGCAGAGAGAGAGGAGGAAGTAGACTCCCCATGGAGCAGAGACCCTGATGTGGGGCTCGATCCCAGGACCCTGGGATCATGACCTGAGCCAAAGGCTGTGGCTTTAACCCACTGAGACACCCAGGTGCCCCCTATTCTTAACTTTTTAAGGAATTTTCATACTGTTTTCCAGAGTGCCTGCACCAGTTTGCATTGCTACCAACAGTATAAGAGGGTTCTCATTTCTCCACATCCTTGCCAACATCTATGGTTTCCTGAGTTGCTAACTTTAGCTCTTTTGATTCGTGTGAGCTGGTATCTCATATTTGGTATTTTGTAGATATGTTTCTCAGTTCAGATACCTAAAGTTTTCTAGATACCTAGAGTTTTCTAGATACACGTGTAGTTTTCCTAGAATTGTTATTATTCCTTCTATGGATCATTCATCCAACTTTCAAGAATAAATAGTGATATGAAGAATGTTCATGTGGCTATTTAATCCTGGTGATGAATAAATTATGCACTGGATTCCAATGGGAAATGATCACTTTAGAATTCCCCTAGGTGATAAATGTTCTCATGGTCATGTGCACCTTTATATCAATACAGGAAAAGATTTGTTGAGGTATGCACCTGCAGCTCACCTCTGCTAAGTTCCAAATTATTTAACCTCACAATAACATCCCCTTAAGTCATTATCTCATTCCTTCTCTTAAAAGGTATGATTAAACAAAAATCTTATGAAATATATTACTTTTTACCTAAATTGATCTGAGTAAACATATTGGTAGTTGTGCTTTTGTGCCAAGAGAACAGATTTGGAGTCAAGATTCAGTACCTAGATTTTGTACCCTATATTTATTAACTGCATGTCAAAGGATTAATATTTAATTCATTCTAAAGTTTACATTCTATTGTTTGAAAAATTAGAATTCCAATTGATATAGATCAATTTTTTCACACAAAATATATTAAAGATTACAAATACTCATTAATTTGTTAAATAAAAATTGATTAAAACATGTGTTTAAAATTCCAATTTTTCTTAGAATAATTCAGGTGAGATGATCTGTTCCATATCTAACTGGGGAAATTAAATTGCCTTGAAAACAATTGGGTCCTAGGCTTCTCCATATTTTGCAAATTCTATAGTTGTGCCTTTTTAAAAGAATTTTTGAAAATGTATTTGACAGAGGGCAGTAGACAGAGGGAGAAGCAGATTCTGTGTGAAGCAGGGAGCCCAATGTGGGGCTTGATTCCAGGACTGAAGGATCATGACCTGAGCTGAAGGAAAACCCTTACCTCATTGAGCCACACAGGTGTCCCTTTAGTTGCACTTTCTCCTTCAGAAAAACTACTATGATGCCAATTTACTAGATTATTGAGAGTGAATGGTTGCACTTTGCAAAATAGTTAACTGACTAATGGATTTGAGTATTTCTTTTTCATTCTAATTTCTTACTTCTTGATACCCAAGCCTGTTAATTTCATATTATTTACTCTAAAAAGCAGAGTCCTTGTAGAGTTTATCACTATTTAAATACCCTATCGTTTTCATCAGAGGAATATAGTGTATATGCTGTACTATTCATGAATGTTTTCACTATAACCATAAACAGCTGGCCACTGAAAATGTAGAAGAAAAAATATTAATGAAAGAGGACTTTAATTAACTTAATTTCGAACTTAGTCTGTACTTTCTAACTGGCTGAGTTATTATTTCCAACTTTTCTTTTAATTCAGGTAAAACACCCTGTGGACAAAGGCTTATGTATGTGGAGCCAAGTTAGGAAGAGGCTTTGTCCACATAACAAAGATTTGTAAAACAGCAGAAGATCCTCATACATTTTAGTTAGCGATATATGCCTAAAATTTAATCATTGAGCTTCCTGTAGTTATGAATCTGAAATTATGTGTGAAGAAATATAAATTTTTATAGCTACTTACCTTCCTAGTGATTAATGGTCTGTTCACAAAGACTAGGAAACCAGCGAATTCAATCTTGTACCTGTTACTTAGTCACGGGCTGAATATTTAAGCTAAATAAATAGAAAGACCCTTAACTAAATTTGTTCTGTGTGTTTGCTTTCATTCAACATGGGAAATATTGAATACTGAATACTGAATAAAGGAATTTAAACCTGAGGGTGTGTAAACATGGGGATTTTATCCCCTTATGATTAGAGAAATGAATCAGGTAAAAGTAATGCCTAATTGGAACAGTTGTGAAATGTTACCAAATCCCTTAACACTCTCATATTTCCCAGGGGGAAAAGAAGAATGCCAGGAGTTTAATATGATTTAGGTAAAACATAAGATAATGCAATGTATTACAAGTATCAACACAGTTATTTGTAATTTTGTTACATTATCAACTGAAACTTGGTTTGAGAAATGAGGTGGGACTAAACAGCATTAAATAAAGTTTAACCAATTTCATTGTGCAAATAGGTAAATCGAACCTGTATAGGAAAATTATTGAAAAATAAATTAGTTGGATCACTTCAAAAACACTGTTAAAAGGCAATTTGAAATATCATGCCAATTATGATTCACCTAGATTAATAAGATCTTTAATTACAATGTAGCAAACAGTTATGAAAGACATAATTTAAAAATATACCCATGTTCCTTTATATTAACATCATTAAAGTCCAAATATAAGTATATAAATGTCTTAGACACACCATACATTTTCTCACTTAAAGAGAATAAATATTTAATGTAGGCAATTGTCATGTAATATAAATATAAATAGGTTAAAGATATTTGAAGAGTTTTGCAAAAGAAATATATCTGTTATTTATAGGACATATCTATTTTATTCTTTGTTATAGTGTCATGCCATACAAGGTAAATACTTTTTTTTTTTTTTACATTTTTTATTATGTTATGTTAGTCACCATTCAGTACATCATTAGTTTTTGTTTGTTTGTTTGTTTGTTTAATTTTTTGATATAGTACCTTAAAGTCTAACTTTATGTTGAGTACAACTGTGTTGGAATGGGTGTATATAATTACCACCAGCAGCAGAATCTCATTACTTAACATAAAATAAGTTAACATTTCTGTCTTTTTTGAAAAATTAAAACATTAAATTTATCTTTGCATAATAATAACATATTTCTTTTTGGTGGTTCCAGATATAACATATGATTCAGTGTATTGTAATATCATTATATAAATCTCTTTAGTTTTCTATACTTTCACAGTACCTTTTCAGTGCATTTTTATTTTTTTTTAATATTTATTCCACTATAGTTAACATAAAGTGCTATATTAGTTCCATGTAGACAGTATAGTTATTCAACAACTCTGTATAATACTCAGTGCTCATCATGATTAGTGTACTCTTAATCTCTAACATATATTACACCCATCCCCACACCCATATCCCCTCTGGTAACAATCAATTTGTTCTCTATATTTGAAGGTCTTTTTCTCAGATGGTCTACCTTTTTCTATCTTTTTACTTTCTTTAATAATTCGCTTTGATCTTAGAATCCACATACGAATGAAATCATATGGTATTTGTCTTCTCTTATTGACTCATTTCTCTTGACATTATATGCCCTAGCTCCATGTATGTAATTGCAAATGGCAAGATTTCATTCTTTTTTATGGCTGAATAATATTCTATCGCATTTATATACCACTTTTTTATCTATTCCTCTGTCAGTGGATACATCGACTGCTTCCATATCTTGGCTATAATAAATAATGCTGCAATAAATATGTAGGTGCTTGTAAATCTTTGAACTAGTGTCCTTGTATTCTTTGGATATATTTATTTTTAACTTCTTGAGGAACCTCCATACTGTTTGGTATAATGGCTGCACCAGTTTACATTCCCACCAACAGTACACAAAGCTTTTTGTTTTTGTTTTTATTTTTGTTTGTTCTTAATCTACATTCTTAGCAACACTTTTCTTGTGTTTTTGACTTTAGCCATTCTGATGGGAGCAAGGTGACATATCAGTGCAATTTGAATTTGCAACTCTGACAATGAGTGATTTTCAGCATATTCTTACATGTCTGCTGGCAATCTGGACTCCTTTAGAGAAATGCCTGTTTATGTCTTCTGCCCATTTTTAATATGGACTTTTCTGTTTTTTTTGAGTGTTGAGCTTTATAAGTTCTTCATATATTTTGTATTCTAACCCTGAATTAGATATGTAATTTGCAGATATCTTCTCCCATTCCGTAGATTGACTTTTGGTTTTTCTGATTGTTTCTTTCACTGTGCAGAAGCATTTTTTTTTTCTAATGTTGCCCCAATTGTTGGGTTTCCTTTATTGAGGACTAGAATTGTGATACCTCCAGATTTTTTTTTTTCATTTTTGTGATGATTTTAGCTATTTGGATTCTCTTGTAGTTCCATACAAATTTTAGGATTGTTTGTTCCAGTTCTGTGAAAAAAATCCTGTGGGTATTTTGATAAGGGTCCCTATCAAATTATGTCGATTTAATTTAATATGTAGATTTAATATGTAGATTGCTTTTGGTAGTGCAGACATTTTAAGGATATTTTTCTTCTAATCCTTGAGCCGTAATGCCATTTTCCATTTCTTTGCATTCTTTTCTATTTCTTTCATTAAGGTTTTATAGTTTTCAGAGTACATATCTTTCAACTCTTTGGTTAAGTTTATTCCCAGGTATTTTATTATTATTGGTGCAGTTGTAGGTGGGATTGTTCTCTAAATTTATCTTTATGTTGCTTTACTCTTACTATATAGAGTTGAAAAATATTTCTGTAGTTTGATTTTGCATCCTGCAAATTTACTGAAGTCATTTATCAGTTCTTGTAGTTTTGTGGTGGTGTCTTTTTTTTTTTTTTTTTTAATATAGTATCTTGTCATCTACAAGTAGTGACAACATTATTTCTTCCTTACCAATTTGAAAGAATTTTATTTATTTTTTTGTTGTCTGATTGCTCCGGCTAGGAATTCTAGTACTATGTTGAAAAAAGTGGTGAGAATGGGCATCCTTATCTTGCTGCAGACCATAACGGAAAATCTCAGTTTTTCCCCATTAAATATGTTGTTCGCTGTGTTTGTTTGTTTGTTTGTTTTTAATGTGGCCTTCTTATGTTGAGGCATTTTCCCACTAAACCTACTTGTTGAGGTGGGTTTTTTGTTTGTTTGTTTGTTTGTTTTTGTTTGTTTGCTTGTTTTGTTCAGTTAGCCACCATATATTACATAATTCATCATTGTGCAGTGTTCAATAACTCATTAGTTAAATATTATACCTAGTGCTCATCACAGCATGTGCCCTACCCAATAACCACCACTTAGACTTCAAGTTATATCACAAAGCCGTAGTAATCAAAAGACAAAAAAAAATAGACATACAGACCAAGAGAACAGGATGGAAAACTTGGAAATAAACACCTCTATGGGCAATTAACCTCCATCAACTAAGAAACAATGCCCAATAGGAAAAAGAAGGTCTTTTCAACAAATGGTGTTGGGAAAGATGGACATCTACATTCAAAAGAATGAAACTGGATCACTTTCTGACATCATATCCAAAAATAAAATAAAAAATAGATTAAAGACTTTAAAGCGAGACCTGAAAATAAAAAAAAAAAAAAAATCCTAGTTGAGAACACGGACATTAGTCTCTTTGACATCATCCATAGAAATATTTTTCTATATATGTCTCTTGAGATAAGGTAAATAAAAGTCTGTTCCCTTGTTAGGGGCATAGATATTTAAAATTCTTAGATCTTCTGGTTGGACAGATGCCTTGAGTATGATATAGTGTCCTTCCTCATCTCTTATTATAGTATTTGGTTTAAATCTAGTTTGTCTGATATAAGGATTGCCACCCCCGGCTTTCTTTTGATGTCTATTAGCATGGTAAATTGTTTTCCACACCCTTACTTTAAATCTGGAGGTGTCTTTCTGTCTAAAATGAGTTTCTTGTTGACAGCATACCAATGGGTCTTGGTTGTTTTGTTTTTCATTCATTCTGATACCCTGTGTCATTCGATTGCAGCATTTAGCCCATTTACTTACTGGGTAACTATTGAAAGATATGAATTTAGAGAAGGATAGGAGACACAAGATGGCGGGGAAGTAGGAGGAGGCGCCATTTCAACCTGTACCCCAAGTGAGCTGATTACCTACCAAAGAACTCCGATCACCCATGAAATCAGCCTGAGATCAGAATTATACACGTCTGGATCTCTACGGGGGCAGAAGACACCAGTGGGCAGGTAAAGTGGAGTGGGAACATTGAACTGATATCAGAAGAGAAAGAAAAGGGTGAGGGAGCCACCAGAGACAACAGATTGGAAAGGAATACCCCAATACGAGAGTGCCCTGCCTCTGGGGACCAGCATTAACTTGGAGTCTGGTTGAAAGCACTCAAAAAGAGCAAAGGATCGTGGGGGAAATTGTGGGAATTGGGGCAGCTAGGGACAGGGGCTTAAGTCCCCAGACCCAGGACAGCCTCCCCTGGCACTGAGCCAGAGAGAGTGTGGCAGAGAAACCATGTCTTGGTCCCTGAGCTGCCAGCGTGCCCGAGAATGCGTGGAGTCTGGCTCCCATGAGGGGCTGGGAGCAGCGCCAGACAGCAGAAAGCGCATGAACTACCAGCCTGAGATGCGCGTGACCCACATCCTCCCCTGAGAGAGGTGCACGAAGGCCCAGCCTGGTGCTCTGGGACCTGCGCTGCGCTAGAGCCTGAGACACGCACACCCCACACACTCCCCCGGGAGAGGTGGGCACAAGCATGGCGCTCTTACACCCAGAAAGACCAAGCACCCCCACAGCCCCAGCCAGCAGGAAAATCTCAGTGTGCGATCACTGCTTGGAACCTCTCTAGCAGTCTGGAGCTGCCCAGACAGCCGCCGCTGCAGTGCTTTTGCATACAAGCAGGAGATCCTGCGTCCCCAGGGACCACAACTATGAACCTGCTCTGCCAGTGGCCAAGGGGGAATTTATATGGGCTCTGCAGCACCCACAGGGGAGCAGACTGAGGCTTCTCTCTGAGAGGGAGGTCGGTGTGCAGTTTGCTTTCCTCTAAACCTCCGAAAACCATCAAAAGTTGTCAAGGTGAGAGAAAAAAAGTGAACAAACATGAAAACCTCCAGAGAACAAAAGCCCGAAAAAACCGGTTTCCTCAGAGCCCACCCGCTTGAGGGGGGCGGGAGGACTTAACGCAGGGAAAATCATTGACTGAAAACCCACGTGGCAGCCCCCTCCCCCAGAAAACAAACCAGGAAAGAAAAAAAGAAAAAAGACTACAAGAGAATAATCACCACTACTTAATAAATACAACTTTTTTTTTTTAACTCATTCCCACAATTCTGGTTCATTTTTTTTCTTTTTTTATATAGATAATTTTTAACCTATCACAGTGAGATGTCCAGTACATCAAATTCCATAATAAACTTCTAACCTGAACTTTTTGATACATACACCTGTGTTTTTCTTTTCCTTTTCTATTTTTTATTATTATTTTTTAAATTTTAGTTTAGTTTAGTCCAGTTTATTCATTTTTTACTTTTATTTTCTAATATTCATATAGAGTTAAACTTCAAGGTAACCCCTTTCTCCAATCAATGCTACCCCTATAGGTAAACCAATTTTGAATCCCCCTTTATCTTAGGAAAGTTGAGTCCTTTAACAGACATATCAAGATACATCCAGGAAGAATAAAAATAAACTTCCTCACCCACACTGAGAATCTATAACGACTCTCCCATCTTTTACTTCTGCCGGTGTTTCTCTGTATTTGTGTTTGTCCTGATAGTATATAAATCTTATACTTGGGGTTCTTTTTGACAAGGTTCTTACTTTTATTGCTTATGTATATATGTATATATATATATATTTTTTCTCTTGTCATATACTTTTATCAGTCTTTTTATTTGTCTGTTTTTGTTTGTATACATCATAAATCTTACCTTGGGGCCCATTTGGCTGAACCTTCTCTTCCATCTTCCCTTTCTTTCCTGTCTCTCTCTCTCTCTTTTTCCTATTTCTTTTCTTTTTTCTCTCGTTTGGGTGGGGAATCCTGAGTGCTCAGAAGTGTTCCAGGGTGCACCTTGACTGCACCATGGTCAATACATCCAGCTACATCTATCCAGTCATCTCTCACAAAAATGACTAGGAGGAGGATTCCCAAACAGAAGAAAAATAGAGAGGATGGGCCTTCTGCAACAGAGCTAATGGCTATCAACATAGACAATATGTCAGAAAGAGAATTCAGGCTAACAATTATCCAGGAAATAGCTAGGTTGGAGAAAGCCATGGATGACCAAATGGAATTGATTAAGGCAGAATTGAAAGCCACCAGGGAGGATGTTCATAATGTTAGGGCAGAGCTGAAGGCCTCCAGGGATGAGGTTCACAATGCTCTCAATGAGTTCCAATCTAATCTAAATTCTCTAAAAGCTAGGGTAACTGAGACAGAGGATAGAATTAGTAATCTGGAGGACAAACAGATAGAGAGAACGGATCAGGAGAAAGCTTGGAACAAACAGCTTAGAAGCCACGAAAACAGAATCAGGGAAATAAATGATGCCATGAAACATTCCAATGTCAGAATTATTGGAATCCCTGAAGGGATGGAGAAAGAAAGAAGTCTAGAAGATATAGTGGAACAAGTTCTTCATGAAAATTTTCCCAATATTGCGAATGGAATGAGTGTTCATGTACTAGAGGCAGAACGCCCTCCCCCCAAGATTATAGATTCCCGAAACTCATCCAGGCATCTGATAGTAAAATTGAGAAATCATAATTGTAGATACAATCTCTTGAAAGACGTTAGGACAAAGAAGCTCCTTATGTACAGAGGAAAGCCCATCAGAATAATGTTAGACCTGTCCAGAGAGACCTGGCAAGCCAGAAAGGGCTGGCAAGATATATTCAGGGCACTAAATGAGAAGAACATGCAGACAAGAATACTTTATCCAGCAAGACTGACATTCAAAATGGATGGAGAGATAAAGAGTTTCCAAGACAGGCAAGGCTTAAAAGACTATGCAACCACCAAGCCGACACAGCAGGAAATATTAAGGGGGGTTCTATAAAAGAGGAAAAATCCTAAGAATAGCATTGAACAGAAATATAGACAATCGACAGAAAGAAAGATTTCAAAGATAACACAATGTCAATAAAAACGTATCTCTCAATAATCACTCTCAATGTGAATGGCCTAAATGCACCCATAAAATGACACAGGGTTGCAGATTGGAAAAAACGACAGGACACATCCATATGTTGTCTACAAGAGACCCATTTTGAATCTAAAGATACACCCAGCCTGAAAGTGAAGGGATGGAGAAACATCTTTCATGCCAATGGGCCTCAAGAGAAGGCCGGGGTAGTGATTCTTATATCAGATAAATTAGATTTTAAACTAAAGGCGGTAGTCAGAGATACAGAAGATCAATGCATAATTCTTAAAGGGACTATACACCAAGATGATCTAATAGTTATAAATATCTACGCCCCCAATATGGGAGCAGCCAATTACATAAGAAAACTATTAATCAAGATAAAGATTCATAATGCTATGAATACATTAATAGTAGGACATCTTAACACGGCTCTCTTGGAAATAGACAGATCATCAAAGCAGAAAATCAATAAAGAAACAAGAGCATTGAATGACACATTGGACCAGATGGACCTCATAGAAATATACAGAACATTTCACCCTAAAACAACAGAATACTCATTCTTCTCAAGTGCACATGGAACCTTCTTCAGAATAGACCACATACTGGGTCACAAATCAGGGCTCAACCGATACCAAAAGACTGAGATGATTCCCTGCATATTCTAGGATCACAATGTTTTGAAACTGGAGCTCAATCACAAGGAAAAGTTTGGAAGGAACTCAAACACCTGGAATCTAAAGACCACCTTGCTTAAGAATGCTTGGATCAATCAGAAGATCAAAGAAGAACTTAAACAATTCATGGAAACCAATGAGAATGAAGACACTTCGTCCAAAACCTATGGGATACAGCAAAGGTGGTCCTAAGGGGGAAATACATAGCCATTCAAGCCTCCTTCAGAAAAATTGAAAAATCCAGAATACACCAGCTGTCTCTACACCTTAAAGAACTGGAGAATCAACAACAAATCAAACCAACTCCACACACAAGAAGGGTAATAATCAAGATTAGAGCAGAGATCAATGAGGTAGAAACCAGAGATACAGTAGAACATATCAATGAAACTTGACGCTGGTTTTCCTGAAGGAATCAATGAGATCAATAAACTATTGGCCACATGAATCCAAAAGAAAACAGAGAAAGCTCAAATTAATAAAATTGTGAATGAAAAGGGAGAGATCACAACTAACACCAAGGAAGTAGAAACAATCATCAGAAGTTATTATCAACAGTTATATGCCAATAAGTTAAGCAACCTAGATGAAATGGATGCATTCCTGGAAAACTATAAACTCCCAAAATTGAACCAGGAAGAAATGGACAACCTGAATAGACCGATATCTAGTAACGAGATTGAAGTAGTGATCTAAAGCCTCCCAAAAAACAAGAGCCCGGGACCTGATAGATTCCCTGGGGAATTCTATCAAACTTTCAAAGAAGAAATAATACCTATTCTCCTGAAGCTGTTTCAAAAAATTGAAGCAGAAGGAAAACTTCCAGACTCTTTTTATGAAGCCAGCATTACCCTGATTCCCAAACCAGGCAAAGACCCTACCAAAAAGGAGAATTTCAGACCAATATCACTGATGAATATGGATGTTAAGATTCTCAACAAGATCCTAGGAAACAGGATCCAACAGCACATTAAAAATATTATCCACCATGACCAGATGGGATTCATCCTGGGTTACAAGGATGGTTCAACATTCAAAAATCAATCAATATGATAGAATAAATCAATAAGAGAAGAGAGAAGAACCACATGATCCTCTCAATTGATGCATAAAAAGCATTTGGCAAAATCCAGCATCTGTTCCTGATTAAAACACTTCCAAGTATAGGGATAGAGGGAACATTCCTGAACTTCATCAAATCTATCTATGAAAGACCCACAACAAATATCATCCTCAATGGGCAAAAGCTTGCAGCCTTCCTGTTGAGATCAGGAACACGACAAGGATGCCCACTCTCAGCACTCTTGTTCAACATAGTATTAGAAGTACTAGCAACAGCAATCAGACAACAAAGAGAAACAAAAGGTTATCCAAATTGGCAAGGAAGAAGTCAAACACTCTCTCTTCACAGATGACATGATTCTTTATGTGGAAAACCCGAAAGATTCCACCGCCAAACTTCTAGAATTCATACATCAATTCAGTAATGTGGCAGGATACAAGTCAATATACAGAAATCAGTGGCTTTCTTATACACTAACAATGAAAATACAGAAAGGGGAATTAGAGAATCAATTCCATTTACTAAAGCACCAATAACCATAAGATACCTCAGAATAAACCTAACCAAAGAGGTTAAGGATCTGTACTCGAGGAACTACAGAACGCTCATCAAAGAAATTGAAGAAGACACAAAAATATGGAAGACCATTCCATGCTCTTGGATCAGAAGAATAAACATTTTTAAAATGTCTATACTGCCCAGAGCAATCTATACTTTTAATGCCATTCTGATCAAAATTCCACCGGTATTTGTCAAAGAGCTGAAGCAAATAATCTTAAAACTTGTATGGAACCAGAAGAGACCCAGAATTGCTAAGGAAATGTTGAAAAACAAAAATAAAACTGGCGGCATCAAGTTTTCTGATTTCAAGCTTTACTACAAAGCTGTGATCACCAAGACAGCATGGTAGTGGCATAAAAACAGACACATAGACCAGTGGAACAGAGTAGAGAGCCCAGATATGGACCCTCAACTCTATGGTCAAATAATCTTTGACAAAACAGGAAAAAATACCCAGTGGAAAAAAGGACAGTCTCTTCAATAAATGGTGCTGGGAAAACTGGACAGCTATATGTAGAAGAAAGAAACTCGGCCATTCTCTTACACCATACACAAAGATAAACTCGAAATGGATAAAAGACCTCAACGTGAGACAGGAATCCATCAGAATCCTGGAGGAGAACATAGGCAGTAACCTCTTTGATATCAGCCACAACAACTTCTTTCAAGATATGTCTCCAAAGGCGATTGAAACAAAAGCTAAAATGAACTTTTGGGACTTCATCAAGATCAAAACTTCTGCACAGTGAAAGAAACAGTCAACAAATCAAAGAGGCAACCCACGGAATGGGAGAAAATATTTATAAATGACAATACAGAAAAGAGGTTGATATCCAGGATCTATAAAGAACTCCTCAAACTCAACATCCACAAAACAGACATTCATATTAAAAAATGGGCAGAAGATATGAACAGACACTTCTCCAATGAAGACATACAAATGGCTATCAAACACATGAAAAAATGTTCCATCACTAGCCAACAGGGAGATTCAAATTAAAACCACATTGAGATACCACCTTACACCAGTTAGAATGGCCAAAATTAGCAAGACAGGAAACAATGTGTGTTGGAGAGGATGTGGAGAAAGGGGAACCCTCTTACACTGTTGATGGGAATGCAAGTTGGTGCAGCCACTTTGGAGAACAGTGTGGAGATTCCTCAAGAAGTTAAAAATAGAGCTTCCCTATGACCCTGCAATTGCACTACTGGGTATTTACCCCAAGGATACAGATGTAGTGAAAAGAAGGGCCATCTGTACCCCAATGTTTATAGCAGCAATGGCCACGGTCACCAAACTGTGGAAAGAACCAAGATGCCCTTCAACGGATGAATGGATAAGGAAGATGTGGTCGATATACACTATGGAGTATTATGCCTCCATCAGAAAGGACGAATACCCAACTTTTGTAGCAACATGGATGGGACTGGAAGAGATTATGCTGAGTGAAATAAGTCAAGCAGAGCGAGTCAGGTATCATATGGTTTCACTTATTTGTGGAGCATAACAAATAATATGGAGGACAAGGGTAGATGGAGAGGAGAAGGGAGTTGAGGGAATTCGGAAGGGGAGGTGAAGTATGAGAGACTATGGACTCTGAAAAAGAACCTGAGGGTTTTGAAGGGGCGGGGGGGGGAGAAGTTGGGGAACCAGGTGGTGAGTGTTAGGGAGAGCACAGATTGCATGGAGCACTGGGTGTGGTGAAAAAACAATGAATAGTGTTAAGATAAAAATAAATAAATAAATAAAAAGAAAGATATGAATTTAGTGCCATTGTATTGCCTGAATGTTGATTGTTACTGTATGTTGTCTCTATACCTCTCTGGTCTGTTACTTTTAGGCCCTCACTTTGCTTATAGGACCCCTTTCAATATTTCCTGTAGGGATGGTTTGGTGTTTGCAAATTCTTCTATGTTTTGTTTGTCATGGAAGCTTTTTATTTATTCTTCTGTTTTCAATGACACGCTAGCTGGATATAGTATTCATGGCTCCATATTTTTCTTGTTTAGTGCTCTGACTATATCATGCTAGTCCTTTCTGGCCTGCTAGGTCTCTGTGGATAGGTCTGCTGCCAATCTAATATCTCAACCATTGTAGGTTACAAACCTCTCATCCTGAGCTGTTTTCAGGATTTTCTTTGTCTTTGTGACTTGTAAGTTTTATTATTAGATGAGAGAGAGTTCACCTCTTTTTATTGATTTGAGGAGAATTCTTTGCACTTCCTGAATTTTGATGCCCATTTCCTTCCCCAAATTAAGGAATTTCTCTGCTCTCATTTGTTCCAATATACCTTCTGCCTCCTTCTTTCTTCTTCTTCTGGGATCCCAATTCTAATATTGTTTTGTCTTATGGCAGCACTAATCTCTCGAATTATCCCCTTGTGATCCAGTAGATGTTTATATCTCTTTTTCTCAGCTTCTTTATTCTCCATTATTTGGTCTTCTATGTCACAAATTCTCTCTTCTGCCTCATTGATCCTAGCAGTAAGAGCATCCATTTTTTGCTGTACCTCATTAATAGCTTTTTTTTAAAATTTCAAGGTGGTTAGATTTTAGTTCTTTTATTTCTCCAGAAAGAGATTCTCTAGTATCTTCTATGCTTTTTTTTTTTTTTTTCAAGCCCAGATAGCATCTTTATAATTGTTATTCTGAACTCTACTTCGGATATCTTGCTAATGTCTGTATTGATTAAGTCCCTAGTAGTCAGTACTTCTTCCTTTTTTTTAAGGTGAGTTTTTCTGCCTTGTTATTTTGTCCAGAGAAGAATAGATGAATGAGAGAACAAAATACTAAAATGGTAAAAACAACTCCAGAAAAAATATACAATAAGTAAATCAGAAGAGACCCAAAACCAGGATGAGAAGAAAGGAAAACAAAAACTGATTAGGCTGGTGAATAGAATAGAGCCATACACTTGATTTAGGATTTAGGGTGTATTTTAGTCTGATATAAGAAACTGCCTCCCAAAATTTAAAGAAAGAATAACATATATATATATATATATACACACTCACAAATGTATACAAAATTAAGGGTAAGCACAATGAAAGGATGAAGTATGACTGGAAAGATAGAAATTTAAAAAAAAATAAGATTTTATTTATTTATTTGACAGACATAGATCACAAGTAGGCAGAGAGGAAGGCAGAGAGAGAGGGGGAAGCAGGCTCCCTACAGAGCAAAGAACCCAATGTGGGGTTTGATCCCAGGACCCTGGGATCATGACCTGAGCCAAAGGCAGATGCTTTAACCGAATGAGCCACCCAGGCGCCCCCCCCAAAAAAAAAAAATTTAAATCGGGATTGACAAGACAACAAGTTGGTTGGAAAAAAAAAAAAAAAAGAAAAGAAAAGAAAAAGAAAAAAGAAAAACAGGGACACTGGGTAGCTCAGTCATTAAGTGTCTATCTTCAGCTCAGGTCCTGATACCAGGGTCCTGGGGTTGAACTTCACATTGGGCTCTATGCTCAGCGGGGACCCCTCTCCTACTCCCCTTGCTTGTGTTCCTTCTCTCTCTGTGCCTCTCTCTGTCAAATAAATAAATAAAATATTAAAAAAAATAAAAAGAAAAGAAGGAATGTGATCAAGCTGGAGACTAGAACAAAGTCATAAGCTAGATTTAGGGTACACTTTGATCTGTTACAAGAAACTGTATCCCAAAATTTTAAAGAAAGACAAAACGTATATGTATATAAAAATTAAGCTTATTTTTTAAGATTTTATTTATTAATTTGATCATATAAACACAACAAGAGAGGGGACACAAGCAGGGGGAGTAGGAGAGGGAGAGACAGGCTTCTGCTGAGCAGGGAGACCAACATGGGGCTGAGTCCTAGGATCCTGGGATCAGGACCTGAGCTGAAGGCAGATGCTTATGACTGAGCCACATAGGCCCCCCTTCAAAAAAAAATAAGTTTAAATACAATTAAGGAATAGAATATAACTATAAAAATGAAAATTAAAAAAGATTTTTAAAAAGATATTGAGGTCCAAGTCCCTACCCTGCTGTGTCAGGGGTACTTGGGCCCAAGCTTAAGTTTGTCGAATAAACCCTCATGTGATTGCATTGGTGCTTGGCTCATTGGTGGTCTCTTGGACACGAAAACTCAGGCACAAGATTTGGAGGTCCTACCAAGATCTGGGACACTCCCAGGACCCCAAACCAGAGGGTCTTACACCGGATGGTGCCATCTTGCCTGCAGCACTTTTACTGCCTTGAAAGAAGCTTACAAAATGATAAAGATCTTTTAAAGACTGTTAGGGAGGAGTCAAGATGGCGGAGAAGTAGCAGGCTGAGACGACATCGGGTAGCAGGAGATCAGCTAGATAGCTTATCTAACCATTGCAAATACCTACAAATCCAATGGGAAATCGAAGAGAAGAAGAGCAACAATTCTAGAAACAGAAAATAGACCACTTTCTGAAAGGTAGGACCTGCGGAGAAGTGAATCCAAAGTGACGGGAAGACAGACTGTGGGGGGAGGGGCCGGCTCCCGGCAAGTGGCGGAACAACGGAGCACAACATCAGGACTTTTAAAAGTCTGCCCCATGGAGGGACATTGCTCCAGAGGCTAAACCGGGAAGAAGCCCAGGCGGGGTCAGCGTAACCGCAGCTCCCGCGGGGGTCAGAGAAGGACCAGGGTGTCTGAGTGCCACAGAGCTTGCAGGTATTAGAGCGGGGAATCCGGCTACAGAGACAAAGCCGAGGAGTGAGCTCTCAGCCCGGGGTTACCTTGTGCCGGTCCCAGGCTAGGTGGGCTCGGAGCGCGGCCAGAGGCCACGGAGATGGCAGCGACCAGGTGCTTTTCCCCCAAATGCCAGCAATTGACTGATTTCCTCCAGGCGTGTCTGCAGGCCAGGGAGGCGTGGCGGTTTGGTGATTTTCTCTGAGGGTGCACTGAGGAATGAGACCCCAAGCTCTCAGCTCCTCTGGGCTGGAGACTGAGAGGCTGCCATCTTCATTCCTGTCCTCCAGAACTCTACAGAAAGCGCTCAGGGAACAAAAGCTCCCAAAAGCAAACCCGAGCAGATTACTTAGCCCGGCCCCTGGCAAGGGCGGTGCAATTCTGCCTGCGGCAAAGACAATTGAGAATCACTACAGTAGGCCCCTCCCCCAGAAGATTAACAAGAAAACCAGCTAAGACCACCTTCACTCACCAAGAACAGTGGAATTCCACAGGAGGAGAAAGCAAATCTTATCTGGACAAAATGACGAGGAGGAAAAACTCACCACACACACACACACACACACACACACACACACACACAAATACAAGAGGCAGTACCGAAGGCTGGGGACCTAATCAATATGGACATTGGTAATATGACAGATCTAGAGTTCAGAATGACAATTCTCAAGGTTCTAGCCGGGCTCAAAAAAGGCATAGAAGATATTAGAGAAACCCTCTCCGGAGAGATAAAAGTGCTTTCTGGAGAAATAAAAGAACTAAAATGTAACCAGTTGAAATAAAAAAAGCTATTAATGAGGTGCAATAAAAAATGGAAGCTCTTACTGCTACGATAAATGAGGCGGAAGAAAGAATTAGTGACATAGAAGACCGAATGACAGAGAATAAAGAAGCTGAGCAAAAGAGAGACAAATACTGGACCACGAGGAGAGAGTTCGAGAGATAAGCGACACCATATGATAACACAACATTAGAATAATTGGGATTCCAGAAGAAGAAGAAAGAGAGAGGGGAGCAGAAGGTATATTGGAGACAATTATTGGAGAGAATTTCCCTAATATGGCAAAGGGAACAAACATCAAAATCCAGGAGATGCTAAGAACACCCCTCAAAATCAATAAAAATAGGTCCACACCTCGTGACCTCATAGTAAAATTTACAAGTCTTAGCGACAAAGAGAAAATCATGAAAGCACCCCAGGAAAAGAAGTGTTATATAAACGGGTAAAAACATTAGATTGGCAGCGGACCTATCCACAGAGACCTGGCAGGCCAGAAAGAACTGGCATGATATATTCAGAGCACTAAAGGAGAAAAACATGCAGCCAAGAATACTGTATTCGGCTAGGCTATCATTGAAAATAGGAGAGATAAAGAGATTTCAGGACAAACAAAGGCTGAAAGAATTTGCACACACCAAACCAGCTCTACAGGAAATATTGAAAGGAGTCCTCTAAGCAAAGAGAGACCCTAAAAGTAGTAGATCAGAAAGGAACAGACACAATATACAGTAACAGTCACATAACAGGCAATACAATGGCACTAAATTCATATCTCTCAATAGTTACCCTGAATGTTAATGGGCTAAATGCCCCAATCGAAAGACACAGGGTATCAGAATGGATAAAAAAACGAAACCCATCAATATGCTGCCTACAGGAAACTCATTTTGGACCCGAAAGCACCTCCAGATTTAAAGTGAGGGGGTGGGAAACGATGTACTATGCTAGTGATCATCAGAAGAAAGCTGGGGTGGCAATCCTTCTATCAGATCAACTAGATTTTAAGGCAAAGACTATAATAAGAGATAACGAAGGACACTATATCATACACAAAGGGTCTGTCCAACAAGAAGACCTAACAATCATAAATATCTATGCCCCTAACATGGGAGCAGCCAACTACATAAACCAAGTAATAACAAAATCAAAGAAATACATCGACAGTAATACAATAATAGCAGGGTACTTTAACACTCCCCTCACTGAAATGGACAGATCATCTAAGCAAAAGATCAACAAGGAAATAAAGGCCTTAAATGACACATTGGACCAGATGGACATCACAGATATATTCAGAACATTCCATCCCAAAGCAACAGAATATACATTCTTCTCTAGTGCACATGGAACATTCTCCAAAATAGATCACATCCTGGGTCATAAATCAGGTTTCAACCAATATCAAAAGATTGAGATCATTCCCTGCATATTTACAGACCACAATGCTCTGAAGCTAGAACTCAATAACAAGAGGAAATTTGGAAAGAATGCAAATACATGGAGACTAAACAGCACCCTTTTAAAAAATGAATGGGTCAACCAGGAAATTAAAGAAGAATTGAAAAAAATTCATGGAAACAAATGATAATGGAAACACAATGGTTCAAAATCTGTGGGAGACAACAAAGGCAGTCCTGATAGGAAAATATATAGCGGTACAAGCCTTTCTCAAGAAATAAGAAAGGTCTCAAACACACAACCTAATCCTACACCTAAAGGAGCTAGAGAAAGAACAACAAAGAAAGCCTAGACCCAGCAGGAGAAGAGAAATCATAAAGATCAGAGCAGAAGTCAATGAAATAGAAACTAAAAAAACAATAGAACAAATCAACGAAACAAGGAGCTGGTTCTTTGAATGAATTAATAAGATTGACAAACCCTTGGCCAGACTTATCCAAAAGAAAAGAGAAAGGACCAAATAAATAAAATCATGAATGAAAGAGGAGAGATCACAACCAACACCAAAGAAATACAAACAATCATAAGAACATACTATGAGCAACTCTACGCCAACAAATACAACAATCTGGAAGAAAAAGATACATTTCTAGAGACACATAAACTACCACAACTGAACCAGGAAGAAATAGAAAACCTGAACAGACCCATAGCCAGTAAAGATATCGAAACAGTCATCAAAAATCTCCAAACAAACAAAAGTCCATGACCAGACAGCTTTCCAGGGGAATTCTACCAAACATTTAAAGAAGAATTAATTCCTATTCTCCTGAAACTGTTCCAAAAAATAGAAATGGAAAGAAAACTTCCAAACTCTTTATGAGGCCAGCATCACCTTGATCCCCAAACCAGACAAGGATCCCATCAAAAAAGAGAATTACAGACCAATATCCTTGATGAACAGAGATGCGAAAATTCTTGCCAAAATACTGGCCAATAGGATCCAACAGTGCATTAAATGGATTATTCACCACGACCAAGTGGTATTTATTCCAGGGCTGCAAGGTTGGTTCACCATCCACAAATCCATCAATGTGACAGAATACATTAATAAAAGAAAGAGTAAGAACCATATGATTCAATAGATGCTGAAAAAGCATTTGACAAAGTGCAGCATCCCTTCATGATTAAAACTCTTCAAAGTGTAGGGATAGAGGGCACATGCCTCAATATTATCAAAGCCATCTATGAAAAACCTACCGCAAATATCATTCTCAATGGAGAAAAACTGAAAGCTTTTCCGCTAAGGTCAGGAACAGGGCAAGTGTGTCCTATATCACCACTGCTGTTCAACATAGTACTAGAAGTCCTACCCTCAGCGATCTGACAACAAAAAGAAATTAAAGGCATCCAAATGGGCAAAGAAGAAGTCAAACTATCACTCTTTGGAGATGATATGATACTGTATGTGGAAAACCCAAAAGGCTCCACTCCAAAACTGCTAGAACTTGTACAGGAATTCAGTAAAGTGTCAGGATATAAAGTCGATGCACAGAAATCAGTCGCATTTCTTTACACTAACAACAAGACAGAAGAAAGAGAAATTGAGGAGTCAGTCCCATTTACAATTGCACCCAAAACCATAAGATATCTAGGAATAAATCTAACCAAAGAGGCAAAGAATCTATACTCAGAAAACTATAAAGTACTCATGAAAGAAATTGAGGAAGACACATAGAAATGGAAAAATATTCCATGCTCATGGATTGGAAGAATAAATATTGTGAAAATGTCTATTTTACCCAAAGCAATCCACACATTTAATGCAATCCCTATCAAAATCCCATCCATTTTTTTTCAAAGAAATAGAACAAATAATCCTAAAATTTATATGGAACCAGAAAAGACCTCGAATAGCCAAAGGAATATTGAAAAAGAAAGCCAAAGTCGGTGGCATCACAATTCCAAACTTCAAGCTCTATTACAACGCTGTCATCATCAAGACAGTATGGTACTGGCACAAAAACAGACATAGATCAATGGAACAGAATAGAGAGCCCAGAAATAGACCCTCAACTCTATGGTCAACTAATCTTCGACAAAGCAGGGAAGAATGTCCAATGGAAAAAAGACAGCCTCTTCAACAAATGGTGCTGGGAAAATTGGACAGCCACATGCAGAAAAATGAAATTGGACTATTTCCTTACACCACACATGAAAATAGACTCAAAATGGATGAAGGACCTCAATATGAGAAAGGAATCTATCAAAATCCTTGAGGAGAATGCAGGCAGCAACCTCTTTGACCTCAACCGCAGCAAATTCTTCCTAGGAACATTGCCAAAGCAACAGAAGCAAGGGCAAAAATGAACTATTGGGATTTCATCAAGATCAAAAGCCTTTGCACAGTAAAGGATACAGTTAACAAAACCAAAAGACGACTGACAGAATAGGAGAAGATATTTGTAAACGACATATCAGATAAAGGGCTAGTATCCAAAATCTATAAAGAACTTATCAAAGTCAACACCCAAAGAACAAATAATCCAATCAAGAAATGGGCAGAGGACATGAACAGACATTTCTGGAAAGAAGACATCCAGATGGCCAACAGACACATGAAAAAATGTTCCACATCACTCGGCATCAGGGAAATACAAATCAAAACCACAGTGAGATACCACCTCACACCAGTCAGAATGGCTAAAATTAACAAGTCAAGAAATGACAGATGCTGGCGAGGATGCGGAGAGAGGGGAACCCTCCTACACTGGTGTGGGAATGCAAGCTGGTGCAACCACTCTGGAAAACAGTGTGGAGGTTCCTCGAAAAACAGAAAATAGAGCTACCCTATGACCCAGCGATTGCACTACTGGGTATATATCCTAGAGATACAAATGTGGTGCTCTGATTGGGCACGTGCACTCGAATGTTTATAGCAGCAATGTCCACAATAGCCAAACTATGGAAAGAACCTAGATGTCCATCAACAGATGAATGGATAAAGAAGAATGGTATATATACACAATGGAATACTATGCAGCCATCAAAAGACATGAAATCTTGACTTTTGCGACAACGTGAATGGAACTAGAGGGTATTATGCTTAGCGAAATAAGTAATTCAGAGAAAGGCAACTATCATATGATCTCTTTGATATGAGGAAGTGGAGATGCAATGTTGGGGGGGTTGTGGGGAGGTAGGAAAAGAAAAAATGAAAAGATGGGATTGGGAGGGAGACCAACCATCAAAGACTCAATCTCAAAAAACAGACTGAGGGTTGCTGGGGGTAGGGGGGACAGGAGAGGGTGGTGGGTATATGGACATTGCGAAATGTGTAAACCTGGTGATTCACCGACCTGTACCCCTGGGGATAAAAATACATTATATGTTTATTAAAATAAATAAATTTATTTAATAAAAAATTTACACACACACACACACACACACACACTCACACACGAAGTTATTGATAAGATGTTTAAAATACGAAAGAGAAAAAAATTCAAAATAAAGTACATAAAGAAAAAAATGAAAATTAAAAAAAATAATTTTGGAAGGCTAAAGAATCATGGGAATAAATCTATGAATTCTACATGCTATATTCCGCTAGCACTGGAGTTTTGAAGTTTTCATTGATTGATAAACTTGGTCTTGAGTGTATGTTCTTGCTGATCTTCTGTGGGACGGAGTTTCTTGCAGTGATTCTCAAATGTCTGCCTGAGACAGAATTGCACCGACTTTGTTGGGAGCCATGCTAAGTAATCTGCTTGGGTTTGCTCTCAGTAGCTTTTTTCCCCTGAAAACTGTCTGTACAGCTTTGGAGGACAGGAATGAAAATGGTAGCCTCCCAATCTCCAGCCCCAGAGGAGCTGAGAGCTCAGGGCCCCACTCCTTAGTGAGCCCCCAGAGAAAAGCAGTCAATCACTCCTGTCTTCCTGGTCTCTAGCTGCACTCTGAACAAACCCAGCCTATGATAGAGCATTTCTATCTTTGGCACACAGCCCCATCCAGTGTCTCCAAACCCAGCAGATTCTTGCAGTGTGCTTCTGATCCCCTCTTCCCAGTAGAGGAAGGGGGGGTGTCTCCCCGGATCTGCCATTTATTGGGTTTGTGCTCAAAGAGTGGTGGCCCGCTTTGCCTTTGATCATTGTTTATGGCAACCCCAAACTGAGAGACCACTCCTTGGCTCCGTCTTTGCAGACAGCTTCTCCATTTTGGCACCTGGGAGCTCTGCACCACACAGGCACCCCAGTCTTTGTCTGACCCCAAGGGTACTGAGACCACCTTGACCCAGCAAGTGTTCCACCCCCTGCTCAGCCCCTGCAGTTATGTCCCTCAGCAGAACGGACCTCTAATAGTTACGATTTTGTGCTCCACTTCTCTCTCACTTGTTGATAGCTGCCTGATAGAAGTTCTCTCTGCTACAGACTATCTTCCTGTATATTGTCTCAGATTCACTTCTCCACATGTCCTACTGTCCAGAAAGTGGTCACTTTTCAATTTATAGAATTGCTGCTATTCTTCTCTTCTATCTCCTGTTGAGTTTGTAGGTGTTCAGAATGGTTTGATAATTATATAGCTGAATTCCTGGAACCAGCTGAAATTTAGGTTTCCTACTCCTCCACTATCTTGCTCTTCCCCCAAGACAATTCTATAGATAGATAGATGATGATAAATAGATACATCGATAGATATAGATAGATAGATAGATAGATGATAGATAGATAGATATGGATATATCTTTTGTTTTTTAGGAGTTATCTCATGTGTTTACAGAAACTAGAAAGTTCCACAACTTGTTGTCTGGTCCTCTCCTGAAGTCCCAGAAGAGTCAAGGGTGCATCTCTAGTCCAAGTCCGAAGGTCTGAGAACCCAACTTTACTTTATTTTAAGATTTTATTTATTTAGTTGACAGAGGGAGAGGGAGAGGGAGAAAGAGAGAGCAAGCATAACCAAGGGCAGCAGCAGAACAATTGGGAGAAAGAGGCTCCCTGATGAGCTGGAAGCCCAATGTGGGGCTCAATCCATGGACCCTGGGGTCATGATCTGAGCCAAAGGCAGATGCTTAACCAACTGAGCCACCCAGACACCCTTACAAATTAATATTTAAAGAGGAAGAAAAAAAAAAAACCCTAACCTGATCATTCTAGAGAATGCTGGTTTATTCGCTGCTGAATTCCTAAGGTTGCCATGCTATATTCAACATCAGAAACCCCTGCCCTCAGAATCACACTCATATCTCCAACAGGATAGCCTGTATCCCCACCTCCGTGGTGGTGCAGAATATGTCCTTTGTTCCTTGTCACCTAAAACACCTTCCTGGCTTCAGAACATATCCTGTTTACCACATACACAGGTGAACTGTGGTCAGCACATTGGGTCAATTTTGAAAGAGGGAAGGAGTTCAGAAAGAACCCTCCAGGTGTCAGGGAAATGCCAAGGGGCCTCCTAGCCTGAAGGATCCATTCGGAAGGACAGGGGAGACCACAAGGCCCCAGACTGAAAACACAAGTTCCTTCCTGACTTCTCAGGATGGAGGACAAAAATACAACCTGCCAGTGATCCCAGCCAAATATGCTCACTCAAAAGCTGGTGAAAGGCCCACCCTGAGAGGCCAGATTCCTCCCTGTTACCAGACCCTAGGAAAACTGATTGAGGAATGGTCACCCAAAACTGGAAGAAGCCTAAGAGTTTCTGGGAACCCTGCCCCACCTAGGACCCACAACCTGCAGCACAAGATAGCCCAGCTCCTATGCTGTGCTGGGATGGAAGCCTCATATTTCCACCTTTCCCAGACAAACAGTATTGAAACCAAAGGAACTCTGGCTGCCTCTTCATCTGGACATAGAATGGGGACCCAGAACCAGAGCTCTTCATTCCCAAACACAAATGCATAAGACCACAGCCCATACTTCCCCTCAGGGACAGGAATGGTGTTTCCACAGAATCACTAGTTCTGCTAATAAAGTCTGAGATAAATGGGAAAAGGATGAAAGAACTATGAAAGTCACACATGTCCAATGCAATATCAGATGTTTGATTGGTTGTGGCTGGTAGAACTAAGAGAATAATTCTATGTCTGAACAGATAGGGGGTTAAGTATGGGGGAGATACGGATCAAGATGACCCATGTAAGGAACAGGGTTTGTAGTGCAGGGTTAGCAATTCTGCCTTTACCCAGGACCCAGACCTGAGCCTGGACTGTGGCACCTGAGCTGGGTGAAGTCCATGTCTACTCCATAGCCATCAGAGGATGAAGAGGCACCAGAAAGGGAAGATACCCTGTAAGCCAAATATTAGTGAGAGTGGGAATGGAAGTGGGGATAGGAATGGTTAGTCAAAATTAAATGAGACTGAACACTGCTTAATATAACTATAGAGCAATGACCTGAATGGAACTAAAGGATATTATGCTAAGCAAAATAAGTCAGTCAGAGAAATATAATTATTTCTCTGGAATTTAAGAAACAAAACAGTTGCACATAGGGGAGGGGAAGTAAAAATAAGATAAAAACAGAGAGGGAGGCAAACAATGAGACTCTTAACTGCAGGAAAAAAAAAAACCTGAAGGTTGTTGGAGGGGAGATAGAGGATGGAGTAACTGGGTGAAGGATATTAAGGTGGGCACGTGATAGAATGAGCATTGGGTGTTATATGCAACTGATAAATCATTAAATTCCACCTCTGAAACTAATTTAAAAATCTTGTTGAACAATTAACAATATAGGGAACTATAACCATATCCACCTCCTATAGTAGGGATGGGAATTATTTTAGGAAATTTCTGTGCCATGTATTCACACACAGACAGAAGCTTACCAAGTCCCTGCAGTCCTAAGAACTAAGAACTTTTCCCTAGGTCGGTTTTGGTTTTCTCATCCCTGGCCTGACCTGTCAATATGTGAACATAGATTATACTCACATCTCACTGACAATGTCACTGGGTCATAGTCAGTGATAGGTCAGGGATGGTGTCATGGGTCAGGATTGTATTTCACATTACTGGTTGCTTCTAAAAGTCATCAAACACAGGTGACGTGCTAAATAACAGTGCAGTGAGTATCTTCTTTGGGCCCTATTGTTTGAAATTCTCAGTCATTGAAATGTAAATGCACAATTTTATAAAGGAGTAAAATATGGTCTTATTTAATAATTATTGTGAATGTGGCCAACTGAATACAAACAATAGAGTTCAATTAACTAAAAACCAAGGGAGCAAATTGATGGTTAATACAAAAGTGATAACTACAGATGAAACTTATAGTTTTTTTCTTGAACAAATGTTTATAAATCATTAAGTGACAATGAGTAGCAGAACACTAAAATTAATTCTAGTGTTTAAAGCATTATGTGCTTTGCTAGCTTTCATAACAAATAGCAAATTCACACTACGAATATAACATTAATGAATTAATAGTTTCAGCTATTTAATTCTTATTTGTCCATATTCAGAAAATGAAGGGAGAATTGGAGAAAATGAGGAACCCACAATGTACTTCATCCTTGTCAATCAAACTTCAGAACAATGCACATGATTAGAGAGCTTTAGGCACATTCTCTAATATTTTCTGCCCACAAGCAATGAGTGACATGTAGTGCTCTTGATGCAACTGCTTCACTACCAAGAGGAAGAATAATTATGGCTAGATGCTAAGTGTTGAAATCTTTGTTACCTGAACATTGAGTGAAGCTATTAACACCACAGAATGAATATGGAAAGGAAGAGTGAATATAAAATTCTCTCTTAATTTAAAGTTATCAATCCATTTTATTATGATGATTATTAGTATTAAATTTAAAATTTTGAGCTCATTGGGCATATCAGTAATTATTTGATGCTGAAAGATGTCTGGGGATTCCTTCTGAGTCACCACACTATTTTTGACACTATCCAGCCCCTCTCAGTAAAACATGTCAAGAGATTATTGACTTTCTGGGTTCAGGGTCATGAAATCCCAGATACTGATTTTGATAACATTTTATCCAGATGGAAATTTTATCTAGGATTCATGATTTGGCAAATATATAACCTAGTCTTCCCTGTGATTTGCCACACCCATATTCCTTATTCCTCATAAACAATATTTCCCACTATTTCTAAGGTTTTAGGTGTCTTCCAATATATTTTTGGTATGTTTCAAGTTTTTACTTAAGTTCTAATTACCTAACATATAATGTAATATTGGTTTCAGAAATAGAATTTAGTGATTTATCACTTACATGCAACAACCAGTGCTCATCACAGTAAATATCTTCCTTAATACCCATGACCAATTTGACCCATGCCCTCCCCACCTCCTTCCATCAACCCTCAGTTTCTTCTCTATAGTTAAGAGTCTTTTATGGTTTGCCTCCCTATATTTTCTCCTTCTTCCATGTTAATCTGTTTTGTTTCTTAAAGTTAGCATATTAATAAAATCATATGGTATTTGTCTTTCTCTGACCGACTTAATTCGGCTCAGGCACATGAACAACAATGTTAATAGAAGAATTATCGACAACAGCCGAACTATGGAAAGAGCTCAAATGTCCATTGATTGATAAATAAATAAAGATGTGGTACAAATATATACAATAGACTATTACTAATCCATTTGGAAAGACATGGATGGCACTAGAGTGTATTATGCTAAGCAAAAGAAATCTTTCAATATCTAGGGTTTCATGTAAAAATATCATTCCCTGGAGACTTTCTTGTTCTCTTTACCATCCTCACTTGCGTCTATCTCTTTCTATGAACGGACAGCTCTGTCAGTACATCCTGTTTGACTTACTGCTTCACTGTCTCAGTATATATGTGTCCTCTGCACCTGAACATGATCTATTCATCTATCTACTGATCTATCCATGACCTATCCCCTTATGTCTCCCCAAAGTCCACTTCTCTCACCTTATTAAACTTAACCAAGTTCACAACACCCAAGACAGAACACTGTTGAATTATTTCACATTGAACATACTGGGCTCGCTGGCTCCCCAGACTATCCAAAAACCCCTCCTCATTGGTGCCTAGCAATTGCTGAGAATACCCAAGTGTCTCCATCAGGGTCACTTCAGTCAGACTGACTGAGAGTCATTGGTGTATGCCCAAATCCAGGAATTGGCTCCAAAGCAACTGAGAGTTTGCAGAGGGAAGTGGAATAAATAGTTTGGGAGGACCAAGGAAAAGCAGGGAAGACACCTGCCACTTTGGAGTCCTGTTTCATGCAGCTTCTGGAGGAGAAAATACCCACCCTTTAATGGATGATATGTGCCATTATGTCCCCAGAGCACAGCTGAGGAGGGAAGTTAAGGGAATACAAAGAAATCGTGTGAAGTGGGATGGGATTACTGAGAAAGGTATTCCTCAGGGTACAGCAGAAAAATCCTGGTGTCAGAGAGAGAAGGAAAATGTCTATTTCAGATTGTTTAAATAAAGTGAGATGAAGTATTTGTTAAAGAAGAAAAAGTTTTGCTTTTCTGAACCCTTTCCCATTATACCCTCTGTTCCTAGCCTATTTTATCCCCATCTTTAGGGCCTGAGAGCACATTGTCTGTTAAAGGAACTGTGTATGGCCTGACTTTTACATTATATAACAGCTTTGGTGAAGGCCACTAGGCTGACCTCACTTGCTGCAGCACTGAGAATCTTCAGAGTGTTTGTGGAGTCAATGAATGAATCTACTTATCCCACACACAGCCTACTACAGAGAGATACATAAAAACATTGGATTTGTTTTATCTAAGCGATTATGCTATTTTTATTTTTGATAGGTTCATAAGTCAACTAAATGATAACCAAATAAACTAATTATGACAGTAAATGTACCAAAACATTCTGTTAATTTACTGGCCTTACAGATAATTATTATGACAGCTATTCATTAGTGGGTATTTTTGAATATTACACAAGACTTTAAGCATCTAGCATTGATGTAACATCTTACAGTTGTTAATTATTTATCATTGAAGATCTGTGTGGTTCCCACAATATTAGACAACATTCCCAGGTTATCTGGCTTAAGTGAGGGTTCAAGTCTTGACGTTCTGGTGTCAGAATTCACATTCTAATGTAAAGACAATTTTTCACAGAAATTTTTATATACTTAACCCAACATAGGGGACTCTCTCATTGGCAACACCTTGTTCTTTAGGAAGGGAAAGGATGGTTAAGTCATATAGGTTTGTGTGTTGTGTGTGTGTGTGAGAAGTGTTGTGAGTATCCAGCCCTACTTTCACAACTGTCCTATCCTAACTGCAAGCTGTTTAAAATCAGATAATTCAGATCTGTGTGAAGGGGAACCATGAATATTGCTCAAACATACCAGCTTACATCTTTCAAAAAGTGAGAACACTGAATGTACATGAGCCTTATGGTAATCATTCAAATGAGAATATGAAAGTGAAATGTTAAGCAAAATGCCCAACATAATTAAGAATGAAAGGCATTTTATGTTTATTCTTATTGTTGTTACTTATATCTTTTGATGTTAAACTATTTTTACTCCATCTCAATGAAGGTTTAAATAATTCACTTTATGTATCTGAATGTGACTATATTAATACAATATTTATTTATTTATTTATTTATTTATTTATTTTTAAAGATTTTATTTACTTGACAGACAGAGATCACAAGTAGGCAGAGAGAGAGGAGGAAGCAGGCTCCCCGCAGAGCAGTGAGCCTGATGTGGGGCTCGATCCCAGGACTCTGGGATCATGACTTGAGCTGAAGGCAGAGGCTTTAACCCACTGAGCCACCCAGGCACCCCGATATATTAATACAATATTTAATGAAATTAACCTTGGATCGAAGCATGACCATGTTCAGAGGAACAAAGTTTAAAATGCAATTAATTGTGGAGCTCAATTACAAATGCTATAGTGTGACATTCAGGGTTGAGACAAATTCAACAGAAGTAAAATAGAAATTCAACAAGAAGTAGATCTTGTTTGTTTGTTTGTTTTAAATTTTATTTTTCACTGTTCCAGGATTCATTGTTTATGCACCACACCCAGTGCTCCTTTCAGTACATGCCCTCCTTAATACCCAGCACCAGGCTTCTCAAGTTTGTAGGTTTCATTTCCCAAATATCACAGGAACCTGCAAAACTGGAACTTTCCATGTTTCCTGATATTATTTTATTTCGATTATTACTTTTTCTTATTTATGTGATACAGAGAATAAATTTCTTACTGAAGTGCTGTAAAAAAAAAAAAAAAAAAAGTGTTCCAAAAGACAGGATTCAAATTATTCAGATTAACCTAAATTGGCAAAAGTAAAAAAAAAAAAAAGTACAAAATTAATTTCCAAACCTCTTATTAAACTATTTTCTTAAAGTACATTTTGCATTTTACTGTCAAAGACTTCGAATGGCATACAAATATAAATTTGTAAATATAAAGATGTATTAATATCTACATTTATAGTTATTTTCCTTGTAAAAACAACCTCCATAAAGGTGCCGAGTTTCTTGGCCAGATATCATTGTAGATTGTAGATATATAATCATTACCAATAAAAGTTATATATATACCACATATATATATGTGTGTGTAATATATTCTGAAAAGAACACCAGATCCTTAAATTCTGTCAACTATTTTTTTATCCTTCAGTAGGCAAAAATGAACTACTAGAGTAAAATATATCAAATTTTCAAGGCATGATACCACCAGTGAAATTGAAATTTGTGATGATGCATAATTAAAACAAACAAATAAACTTATAATTCTAGCTCAATGGACATTGAAGATGAGACAAAGTGCATAAATATTAATTTTAATGAAATAAGTAAATTTTTAAAATTGAATGAAAGCAGATTTGTCAGAAAAAAATTACTAACTAGTAACCCAAATATAACTTTGTTTTTAAAAAATTCCAAATAATCCTACGAATGTCATATACTGTCAGAAGCATTTCCATGTTTGTTTTTTCCCAAAGAAATGAAAATTAGGGAGTGCCTGGATGGCTCAGTGGGTTGGGGTCTTTGCCTTTGGCTCAGGTCATGGTCTTGGGGTCCTGGGATCAAGCCCTGTATTGGGCTCTCTGCTTGGCGGGAGCTTGCTCCCCCCTTTCTCTCTCTGCCCTCCTCTCTGCCTACTTGAGATCTCTATCTGTCAAGTAAATAAATAATATCTTTAGAAAAGTGAAAATTGATCTTCCACAAAGGAAGATATGCACACAGACAATGTGGTAATAAAAAAGTCCTTGGAAACCCTAATCATCATGGAAATGCAAAATAAAAACAAAATGAGTTAGTATATCCGTACTAGCATAGCTAAATGAAAAAGGCTGATGTTACCCACAATTGCTGCCAATTGGAGCAAGTGGTACTCCTGTAACTTGCTGGTAGGCATGTAAAATTGAACAAACATATTGTTGCACTGTTTACTAAAAATTAGTCATGCATCTACCAAATGAAATAAAAACATGTGATTACAAGAGGGAAGTTTAAGCTATTTTTGTCATAATAGTTCCAGACTGAAAATAGCCCACATGTTCATCCTCAAAGTAGTAAGTAAACAAAAAGTGTTAGATTCAGAGATGGGAACATTATTTAGGAAGAAAAAAGAGCAAACTGATGATAAATGTAAAATCATGTCAGAATCTTTAAGAACATATTAAGTTGAGAAAAAGACTCATGATATAAAAATTTCCCATTTTGTTTTCACTGAAGCAAAATTCTTCAATAAGCCAAACTACAAAATAGAGATACAAATCTGACCAGCAATTCTATCTTGGTTGAGTGATTTCACTGAAAAGGTCATGAAAAACACTTCTGGTCTGGTGAGAATTGTCTCTTACTAGTTAGTGGGTAAATTACAGGCCCACATTATTGAAATTGGTTGACCAATCAGGTTTTGAGGTGCCTGGGTGGCTCAGTGGGTTAGAGCCTCTGCCTTCGGCTCAGGACATGATCTCAGGGTCCTGGGATGGAGCCCCGCATTGGGCTCTCTGCTCTGTGGGGAGCCTGCTTCCTCCTCTCTCTCTGCCTGCCTTTCTGCCTAGTTGTGATTTCTCTCTGTCAAATAAATAAAATATTTAAAAAAAAGAAACTACAATTGATGTTGAAAATTGTTTGACTACTTAGTTCATTATTTGAACAAATACTTATTGTATGGTGTGCTGTAAAAACATTTTAATTATTTGCTATCAACAAATTTTTAACAGTCCCCAATTAGATGTATTGATGACAACCTAGGAAAATATCCAAACTATGGAGGTTTGTCTGCATTTCAATGTAAAATAGTAGGATATATAGATATAACACATATATAACTTTTATCTAGGGAATCCCACACAGTCACTTTTTACAGCCTTTAAATCAGAGGCAAATCAATGTAATCTTAGTCATGACTCAAGGCAGCACACTGACCCATACGCTTTCTCAGGACTCCCTTGACTTCAGTGTTCCTCATACTGTAGATGAGGGGATTCAACAAAGGAGTGAAGATCGTATAGAAAGCGGACACCGCTTTATCACTGTTAGCTGGCCTGTAAGATTTGGGTTGCATATAGGTAAAAATGGCAGCTCCATAAAAGAGTCCCACCACAGAGAGATGCGAAGAGCAGGTGGCAAATGTCTTCTTGCGAGCTTCTTTAGAATGCATCTGGAGAACCGCAGCTAAGATGAAACTATAGGAAATCAGGATGAGAGAAAATGGGACCAGGAGCATTAATACACAGCAGCTGTACATCACATACTCAAAAGCAAATGTGTCAGCACAAGCCAAATGCATCAGAGTAGGGGCCTCACAGAAGAAATGATTGATCTCATGTGCATCGCAAAATGGGAAGCTCAGGGTAGCAGCAGCCTGCATGAGCCCATCAGCTGCCCCAAGGAACCAAGACCCCATAGTCATTTTCAGGCATAATTTCCGGTTCATGAGAATGGGGTATCTCAGTGGGTGGCAAACAGCCACATAGCGGTCATAGGACATGACTGCTAAGAGGAAGCACTCACCCCCTCCCAAAGTGAGGAAGAAGAAGATCTGTAACCCACAGCCAGCAGGGGAGATGGACTTCTTGCCAGTCAAGTAGTTAGCTGCCATTTTGGGCACAACAGTAAAGACCAGCATCATGTCCATGAGGGAGAGTTGGCTCAGTAGGAAGTACATAGGTGTGTGGAGCCGAATATCCTGTTGAATCAGGAAAATCATGAGTGCATTGCCCATGAGGGAGGTGAAGGCAATTGTCAGAACCATCACAAAGAGAAATAGATGGGCTTTTGTGTAGTTGAAGAGTCCTAGAAGAATGAAATCTGAGGTAGTATTCCAGATGTTCATGATTTCAACGTGAAGTGACACTGTAAATGAATAAATAGATGACAGTTTTTATCATTTGCAATGGTCTATTTAAATTACATTTTTATTGATAAGCACATGCTTGATAATGATAAAATATTTTTCAAATTTTTCATCTGCCATTTAGAACAATTAACTTGGACATAAAATTAGCTTCAATTTTTTCCAAATTATTCTCACTTTCAAAGTTCAAAATAAGTACCCCACATTTATTACTGATTCATTAGGATAATAAATATTTTGATCCATTGCAAGGATATGATAAGTGTGTCTTTATGCCACATGACACCAATGTAAGTGAACAAGAGGACACTATTCAAATAATTTGTAATTTATGTTAGTGTCTTGTCTTGTATTGTATCAAGCATAGTTAAAGTTCTTAGAAGCTGAGTTACATCAATGTGTTTAACTGTATAAAAAGTAGGTCCTTGATATATATACATATAAAACAAAGCAAAATTTATTGTAAACCGATGTACTATATTTTGACTTATTGAATTTGAATTAAAAAGTGTCAAAATCGGATCACCTTTCTTGATATCATTTATGTCAGGAAGGCATTGATTTTCTAAAGAAGACTTATATTTTCAAGTCTAGGAGCTAAAATACTGAGTCTGGATGGACAGGGATGATGGAAGAGAAGTAGGAGACCCTGTTTCAACTGGTCCCCTGAATTTAGCTGGATATCTACCAAACCATTCTGAACAGCCACAAAACCAGCCCGAGATGAAAGAATATATAATCTAGATCTCTAACAACAGAATAGTGCCTACTTTTTGCAAGGTAAGATGCACAGAGTCATGAATCTGTGGGGACATATTGGAAGATAGACAGAAAAGGGGGGGGGGGTTCAGATAAGCTGGTTCCTGGAAAGTGATATAACACTGGAGCACAAAAGTCTCCTATGTTGGGTACCAGGCAAAATCTTGCAGAGCCATAGCACCTGGGAAAGTGCCCTAGAGCAGTGCTCAGGCAGAATTCAGGAGCTACTTGTATGCTTGGGAGCCCGTGGATGCTCATGATTTTAGAATTACAAAGGGTAGGGATATGCCAGGATCCCTAGGACAATCTCTAAGAAAGTCACTGTGGGCATGCATTGCAGGAGGCTGCAGTTTTCAGTGGTGCATACAGAAACAGAGGCTTTTTGCCCTGGAGAATTTAGTGAAGAGAGCAGACTGCGATTTCTCTGCTCTGGGACAGAGGTTTGGGTGTGGAAATTTTTGCTTTGACCCTCAGAAGTGGCAGGGAAAGCTGGTAGAGAACAAAATCTCAAAAGACAAGTTTTGATGGAGCTCATCCCCCGAACAGGGGGCAGGGCAATTCTGCCCAAGCAGGATTGCCTGAGAAATAGTGCCACAGGTTTCTCCCCCAGAACACAGGCTGAAAGAGCAAGAGGTTGACAACCCTATGGACCCCATAATACTGTAAAATCCCAACACCAGTGGAAAATTGTATATTGAGCTCTAGGCATTGCCTCATGGACTGTTTATTTTTCAGATACAATTCTCTTTTATTTTTATTCTTTCTCTTATGCTTCTTCTAGTTTTTTTTTTATTTCTTTTTGTCATTTCAACTAGGTGTTTAGTATATCAACTTATATTTCACAGTAGCTTCTTAACTTGTACTTTTACACACCTCTGTCTTTTTCAGATATGTTTTATTGTAGCCTTTTCCCCCACTCAATATTACATTTAAATATACAAGTTTTACTTTACCTGTAATTTTGGGAAGAAGTATTCTCTAACAAACAGACCAAAATACACACAGGAAAAACTGAAATGCCCTATGGACTAGATGCCCATAAGACAGACTTAGATCAATGACACCTTGAAACATTCCAATGTCTGAATTACTGAGATCCTTGTAAGGGTAAAGAGAGAGAGGACTAGAGAGAGGACTATACTAGAGGTATATTTGAACAAATCATAGCTGAGAACTTGCCTAATATGGGGAAGAAAACAAGCATTCATGTCCAAGAAGCAGAGAGGACCCCTCCTAAGATCGATAAAAATAGACCAACACATGGGATACAATAGTAAAACTTGCAAATCTTAGGGACAAGGTAGCTATCCTGAAAGCACCAAGGGTTAAGAGGTTTATTACATGCAGAGAAAGGAAAATCAGAATAACATCAGACATGTCAACAGAGACCTGGCACTAAATGAGAACATGTAACCAAGTATACTTTATCTAGCAAGGCTATCATTCAGAACAGATGGAGAAACAAGGAGCTTCCAGGACCAAGAGAAACTGAAAGAATATGTCACCAAGCCAGCCTTGCCAAAAATATGAAGGGGGATTCTATAAAAGAAGAAAGACCCCCAAGAGTAATATGGACCAGAACTTTACAGAGGCAATCTATAGAAACAGGGACATTACAGGCAATATGATGGCAATAAATCCATATATTCCAATAGTTATTCTCAACATGAATGACCTAAATGCTCTTGTAAAATGGCACTGGGCTTCAGATTGGATAAAAAGACAGTGCCCATCTATATGCTGTCTACAAAGGACTCGTTTTGAACCTAAGACCACCTCCAGATTGAAAGTGAGAGGCTGGAGAACGATGTATCATGGTAGTGGACCTCTAAAGAAAGTTGGAGTAGCAATTCTCATATCAAACAAGTTATATTTTAAGCCAAATACTGTAGTAACAGATGTAGAGGGACACACTATCATACTTAAGGTGTCTATCCAAAAAGAAAATCTAATAATTGTAAATATCTATGCCCCCAGCTTGGGAGCAGTCAACTACATAAACTGACTGTTAATGAAAATAAAGAATCATATTCATAATAATACAATGATAGAAGGAGACCTCAACACTCCTCTTTCAGCAATGGACAGATCATCTAAGCAGAAGATCAATGAAGAAAACAAGAGCTTTAAATGACACATTGGACCAGATGGACTTTGTAGATATATAGAGAACATTCCACCTTAAAACAACAGGATACTTATTCTTCTCACTTACACACAGAACTTCCTCAAGAACACACAACATACTGGGTTGCAAGGCAGGTCTCAGCCAATACCAGAAGACTGAGATTATCTCTTGCATGTTATCAGATCGTAATGCTTTGAAACTGGCCTAATCACAAGAAAAAAATTGGAAGGAATTCAAACACTTGGACTTTAAAGAGCATCCTGCTAAAGAATGATTGGGTCAACTAGGAAATTAAAGAAGAATTTAAACAATTCATAGAAACTAGTGAGAATGAAAACACATTGGTCCAAAACATATGGGATACTCAAAGATGGTTAAGAGGGAAATACATAGCCATCCAAGCCTCTCTGAAAAAATAGAAAAAAAATCCCAAATTAACAAGCTAAACTTACACCTGAAGGATCTGGAGAAAGAACAGCAAATAAAACCTAAACCAAGCAGGAGAAATGAAATAAAAGGCTAGAGCAGAGATCAATGAAATAGAAACCAGAGAAACAGTAGAACAGATCAACAAAAACTAGAAGCTGGTTCTTTGAAAGAATTAATAAGATGGATAAGCAAGCCACTGGTTAAACTTATTCAAAAGAAAAGAGAAAGGACCCAAATTAATAAAATCATAAACGAAATGGGAGAGATCATGACTAACACCAAGGAAATAGAAACAATTATTAGAAATAATTACCTCAAGGGGCGCCTGGGTGATTCAGTGGGTTAAAGCCTCTGTATTCGGCTCAGGTCATGATCCCAGGGTCCTGGGATCAAGCCCTGCACTGGGCTCTCTGCTCAGCAGGGAGCCTGCTTCCTCTTTTCTCTCTCTCTCTGCCTGCCTCTCTGCCTACTTGTGATCTCTCTCTGTCAAATAAATAAATAAATAAAATCTTAAAAAAAAAAAAGAAATAATTACCTCAAAAAAATCCACCAACGGTATGCCAATAAATTAAGCAACCTGGAAGAAATGGATGCCTTCCTGGAAACTTAAAAACTACCTAGTCTGAAAGAGGAAGAAATAGACAATCTGAATAGACCAATAATCAGTAATGAAGTTGAATCAGTAATTCAAAACCTCCCAAAAAACAAGAGTTCAGGGCCAGATGGCTTCCTAGGGGAATTCTACCAATAATTTAAAGAATTTAGAGAAGAAATAATACCCATTCTACTGTAGCTGTTTAAAAAAAAAATAGCAACAGAAGGAAAATTTAAAAACTCATTTTAGGAGGCAAATATCACCCTGATCCCAAAACCAGGCAAAGACCCCAACAAAAACTAAAATTGCAGAGCCATATCCCTGAAGAACATGGATGGCAAAATACTCAAAATATCCTACAGTACAATAGGATCCAGCAGTACATTAAAAGGATTATCCATCACGGCCAAGTGGGATTTATTCCTGGGATGCAAGGGTGGCTCAACATTCACAAATCTATGTGATAGAACACATTAATAAAACATAAGACAAGAACCATATGATCCTCTCAATTGGTGCAGAAAAGGCATTTGACAAAATACAGCATGCTTTTCTTATTAAAACTCTTCAGAGTGTAAGGATAGAGGGACCATTCCCAATATCATAAAAACCAAATATGAAAAGCCTAGAGTAAATATCATTTTCAATGGGGAAAAGTTGAGAGATTTTCCTTAAGGTCAGAAATATTACAGGGACATCTACTTTCACCATTATTGTTCAGAATAGTGCTCAAAGTCTCAAAAGAAAAAAACAAAAGGCATTCAAATTGACCGAATGAGTCAAACTCTGTCTTCAGAGATGGCATGATACTATTCTGTGTAAAACCCATAAGTCTCCACAAACAATTGTCAGAACTCATAAAATAATTCAGCAACCTTGCAGGATATAAAATCAATGCACAGAAATCAGTAGCACTTCTATACAATGTGACTGAAGAAAGAGAAAATAAGGTATTGATCTCATTTACAATTGCACCAACAATCATAAGATACCTGGGAATAAATCTAACCAAAGAGGTGAAGGGCCTGAACTCTAGGAGCTAAACACTTATGAAAAAAAAAAAAAAAAATGAGGAAAACACAAAGGGATGATGAAAATTTCCATAATCATGTTATGGTGGAATAAACATTAGGAAAATGATCTTCCCAGAGCATCTACACATTCAATGCAATCCCTATCAAAATTTCATCAACTCTTTTTCAGAGTTGGAAAAAAAAAACCCTAAAATTTGTATGGAATGAGAAAAGAACCTGAATAGCCAGGGGAATGTTGAAAAAGAAAACCAAAGCTGGTGGCATCACATTGCCTGACTTCAAGCTGTATTACAAAGTTGTGATCACCAAGGTAGCATGTTATTGGTACAAAAACAGACACATAGATCAATAGAAGAGAATGGAGACTCCACAAGCAGATTCTCAATTCTATCATCAGCTAATCTGTGACAAATCAGGGAAAAATATCCAATGCGAAAAAGATCATCTTCAATAAATGGTGCTGGGAAACTTGGTCAGCTACATACAGAAAAGTGAAACTAGACCAATATATATTGACTTATGTCATACAAAATAATATCCTCAATATTCATCCATACTGCAACATACATCAGAATATTCTTCCATTTTAAGGTTGAATAATGTGCCTTCATAGACACATACTACATTTTACTTATTAACTCATTCCATCTATGGACATTTCTGTTACTTCCACTCCAGTTGTACACTTAAATAACTATTTAATGGGATTTTTTGGTAACATGCTTATTTTTTTTTTGAGTAGGTAAGCATATATATACCATAAAATATAATAATTTTCACTAAATTTTAGCTTACATAATACAATATAAGTGCATGTGCTTTTGGAGAGTAATCCAAATTTCATGAATTTCCAAGTTAAAATGCATTTTTATTATTATGATGTTTCTACTTCTGGTTAAGTGTACTCTTAAATAGGAAATAATTAACTTAACTTTTCAAGGGATATAAGAGATAACTGCGCATTTCTTTTTAGGTGTAAACAGTCATCATATTCTTACTGAGTAGTTAGAGTGCTCAAGAAGTTAGATTATTTAATGGAAAAATCAACTAAATGTGTCAAATAAAATGAGTGGGAGTATTTATATTCCATTTAGAATGCTGAAATTGCAATATCTTTAAATTACAAAGTTATCTCTTCTGCAATACTATTAGAAGACACAAATATATCCTCTTCTTTTTCTTATTATCATAGAATATTTAGGAGAGTGTCTACAATTTTCCTTTCTATATTTTTCAGCCTCCTGTCACTCTCACTTAGTATTAAAATGCTAAATCTTTCCCAGAATACTGAAAAGATTAATCAGTTATTTATGTACAAAATAAAATAGTAACAACTAAATCATTTATTTGATCAAATTCACAGGCTAATATAAGAGTTTTAATCTATTTTGGCTAGCATTTATTTTAGTTCTTCATATTGTAGGATGGATAACAGAGTACATTTTCCCTGTAAAACTGTACAGAGTGTGTAGGATTACTACAGATTTTCTGGAGCTCAAAATTCATAAACAAATTACTATTAAGAGATTAGTGTGACCTACCCACATCAAAATGATGGCTCTCAACAGGCTGAATCTGCATCCCCTTTGAGCAGCATCATCCTAAAAGACTACTTCTCTTCTGACCACATCAGACTTGCTCATACCAGTGTCTATAATGACCTATTAAGGGGCAGGGCCTCTTGACATCTTTTGCTAAAAAAGCTTTCTTACAAATACGCTAGTGTTGCATAAGCCTGACTTTTTGGATGCCAACAGGGCTTTATTTTAAAAGATTTTAGATATTTTGAAACCTTAAATATCATTTCCACTTTCAGAAAGCTGTGATCCCCTAAAATGAAAAAGAGTCAATTAAAAGGAAAAGTAAACTGTACATAAGTGATCTTGGAAAGGTAGGATGATTTAAAAATACAATAAAGAGCTGATTTTGGCATTACTTCGTTAGATTTTGGTGAGGAAAGATTAAAGAGCTTATGCCAAGAGACAAGCTTTTGTCATAGAGTAATTAAAATGGTGGAATGCTAAAGGTGTACTATGTTTGCTAAGTCAAAATAATAATAATAATAATAATGATATTAATAATAAAATTGAAAAAGTTATTTAAATTTAAAAATGATTAGATACATATGTGGAATTTAAGAATTATAATAGATGAATATAGAGGAGGAAAAAAGAGAAGCAAGCCATAAAAAAGACTTTTAACTGTAGAGAACAAACTAACGTAGCTGGAGGGGAAGTTGGTGCTTTGATGGGTTAAATACATGGTGGGTATTAAGGAGGGCACTTGTGATGAGCACTGGATGTTATATATAAATGATGAATCACTAAATTCTATTCCCGAATATTGCACTGTATTTTAATACACTGGAATTTAAATAAAAACATGAAAAAGAAATAAAGTGATGAAATGCATGGAAAATCCAGCTACTTTTCTTTTTCCTTTTTGAATTTAATTTGACAGAATTGCGTGTCAAAATTTTAATTTTTTATATCTATTTTATGTTATTTTATTTTATAGCTTATATGTCTTTGTATCTAAATAATATATATTTATAAAGTCATTATATTTATAAATTATTTAATTATTCTATATATTTAATATATTTATATTACATAATATAAATATATAATATATTCATATTACATAATATAAATATATAATATATTCTTATAAATATAATATATATATGCATATACATCTATGACAGTAGAAACAACGGCTACTGCAAATTGTATTTGTTGTGCCAATCACTTTGTAATTTGATTCCATCTGGCCTGCTTTTTCATTAATTTATTGCTTGTAGTGATTTTCAGTTTCCAGACAAAGCTTGGCTTTTGGATTCATTTTTACCACTTCTGCAAACTTGACTTTTCTAATCATAAGTATACATACCACATTACAAATCCATTAAATTCTATATACATATAAAACATATACGACATGGCATATTTGATGGGAAAATCTACCTCTGTACAAGTGTAAGATGTTTTAATTGCTTAATCCAGGTGAATTGTAATAATTGTTATTTTATTTGTTTAAAAAGAGAGGGCATGATAGATTTTAGATTTGCTTCTGTTTTGGGATGTTGAATACACTTTGTGCAACAGAGGTCAAATACTGTGTGGTTTCTCAGGGTCCATGAGAATAAAAATCAGAAAAACTCCATGTAAAAAGAAGGTGGACATACCACTCCAAACTCCACCAGGAATCTCAAGTTACAGTGGACCTGGGTATCTGAATTGAGATCAATTTACGGACATAATATAAAGAAACCACAACTTCATTATTCATTTGTCTATTGATAGACACTTAGGTTGCTTCCCTATCTTGGTTACTCTAAATAATGCTGAAATAAACATATGGGTGCATGTATCTCTTCACTTTATGGTCAACTAATCTTCAACAAAGAAGGAAAAAATATACAGTGGAAAAAAAGAGTCTCTTCAATAAATTGTGCTGGGAAAACAAGACAGCTATGTGTAGAAGAATTAAACTCAACCATTCTCTTACACCATACACAAAGATAAACTCGAAATGGATGAAAGACCTCAACATGAGGCAAGAATCCATCAGAATCCTAGAGGAGAACATAAGCAGTAACCTCTTTGACATCGGCCACAGCAACTTCTTTCAAGATATGTATCCAAAGGCAAAGGAAACAAAAGCAAAAATGAACTTTTGGGACTTTATCCTTTCAAATTTCTGTTCTTCAAGATCTATAAGGAAATTCTCTAACTCAACACCATAATACAAGTAATCAAGTCAAAAAATGGGCAGAAGACATGAACAGATACTTCTCCAAAGAAAACATACATATGGCTAACAGACACAAGAAAAAACGTTCTTCATCATTAGCAATGAGGGAAATTAAAATCAAAACCACATTGAAATACAACCTTATACTAGTTAGAATGGCAAAAATTAACTAGGCAAGAGACAACAAATGGTGGAGAGGATGTGGAGAAAAGAGGACTTTCTTAAGACCGTTGGTGGGAATGCAAGTTGGTGCAGCCACTTTTGGAAAGCAATATTGTGGTTTCTCAAAAAATTAAAAATAGAGCTAACCTATGACCTGGAAATTTCACTACTAGATATTTACCCCAAAGACACAGATGTAGTGAAAGAAGGGCCATATACACCCCAATATTCACAGCAACAATTTCCACAGTAATCAAACTCTGGAAAAAGCTGAGATGCCTTTTTTTTAATTGTACATTTTTTAAAATTTTTTATTTCTTTTCAGCGTAACAGTATTCATTGTTTTTTCAACACACCCAGTGCTCCATGCAATCCGGGCCCTCCCCAATACCCACCACCTGGTTCCCCCAACCTCCCACCCCCCGCCCCTTCAAAACCCTCAGGTTATTTTTCAGAGTCCATAGTCTCTCATGGTTCACCGCCCCTTCCAATTTCCCTCAACTCCCTTCTCCTCTCCATATACCCTTGTCCTCCATATTATTTGTTATGTTCCACAAAGAAGTGAAAGCATATGATACCATATGATTCTCTCTGCTTGACTTATTTCACTCAGCATAATCTCTTCCAGTCCCGTCCATGTTGCTACAAAAGTTGGGTATTCGTCCTTTCTGATGAAGGCATAATACGCCATGGTGTATATGGATCACATCTTCCTTATTCATTCATCCCTTGAAGGGCACCTTGGTTCTTTCCACAGTTTGGCGACCGTGGCCATTGCTGCTATAAACATTGGGGTACAGATGGCCCTTCTTTTCACTACATCTGTATCTTTGGGGTAAATACCCAGTAGTGCAATGGCAGGGTCATAGGGAAGCTCTATTTTTAATTTCTTGAGGAATCTCCACAGTGTTCTCCAAAGTGGCTGCACCAACTTGCATTCCCATCAACAGTGAAAGAGGGTTCCCCTTTCTCCACATCCTCTCCAGCACGTGTTGTTTCCTGTCTTGCTAATTTTGGCCATTCTAACTGGTGTAAGGTGGTATCTCAATGCCATTTGTATGTCTTCATTGGAGAAGTGTCTGTTCATATCTTCTGCCCATTTTTTAATAAGATTGTCTGTTTTGCGTGTGTTGAGTTTGAGGGGTTCTTTATACATCCTGGATACCCACCTTTTGTCTGTACTGTCATTTGCAAATATCTTCTCCCATTCCGTGGGTTGCCTCTTTGTTTTGTTGACTGTTTCCTTTGCTGTGCAGAAGCTTTTGATCTTGATGAATCCCAAAAGTTCATTTCTTCTTTTGTTTCCATCGCCTTTGGAGTCATATCTTGAAAGAAATTGCTGTGGCTGATATCAAAGAGCTTACTGCCTATGTTCTCCTCTAGGATTCTGATGGATTCCTGTCTTACATTGAGGTCTTTTATCCATTTCAAGTTTATCTTTGTGTACGGTGTAAGAGAATGTTCGAGTTTCATTCTTCTACATAGAGCTGTCCAGTTTTCCCAGCACCATTTATTGAAGAGACTGTCTTTTTTCCACTGTATATTTTTTCCTGTTTTGTCGAAGATTATTTGACCATAGAGTTGAGGGTCCATATCTGGGCTCTCTACTCCATTCCACTGGTCTATGTGTCTGTTTTTATGCCAGTACCATGCTGTCTTGGTGATCACAGCTTTGTAGTAAAGCTTCAAATCAGGTAACGTGATGCCGCCAGTTCTATTTTTGTTTTTCAACATTTGTTTTTCAACATTTCCTTAGCAATTCGGGGTCTCTTCTGGTTCCATACAAATTTTAGGATTATTTGCTCCAGGTCTTTGAAAAATACTGGTGGAATTTTGATCGGAATGGCATTAAAAGTATAGATTGCTCCAGGCAGTATAGACATTTTAACAATGTTTATTCTTCTGATCCAAGAGCATGGAATGGTCTTCCATCTTTTTATGTCTTCAAATTCTTTCATGAGTGTTCTGTATTTCCTCGAGTACAGATCCTTAACCTCTTTGGTTAGGTTTATTCCCAGGTATCTTATGGTTCTTGGTGCTTTAGTAAATGGAATTGATTCTCTAATTTCCCTTTCTGTATTTTCATTGTTAGTGTATAAGAAAGCCACTGATTTCTGTATATTGACTTGTATCCAACCACATTAATGAATTGCTGTATTCTATTGCTGAGTTCTAGAAGTTTGGGGGTGGAGTCTTTTGGGTTTTCCACATAAAGAATCATGTCATCTGTGAAGAGAGGGAGTTTGACTTCTTCCTTGCCAATTTGGATACCTTTTGTTTCTCTTTGTTGTCTGATTGCTGTTGCTAGGACTTCTAATACTATGTTGAACAAGAGTGGTGAGAGTGGGCATCCTTGTCGTGTTCCTGATCTCAACGGGAAGGCTGCAAGCTTTTGCCCATTGAGGATGATATTTGCTGTGGGTCTTTCATAGATAGATTTGATGAAGTTCAGGAATGTTCCCTCTATCCCTATACTTTGAAGCATTTTAATCAGGAAAAGATGCTGGATTTTGTCAAATACTTGTTCTGAATCAATTGAGAGGACCATGTGGTTTTTCTCTCTTCTCTTATTGATTTGTTCTATCACATTGATTGATTTGCTAATGTTGTACCATCCTTGTAACCCAGGGATGAATCCCACCTGGTCATGGTGGATAATCTTTTTAATGTGCTGTTGGATCCCATTTGCTAGTATCTTGTTGAGAATCTTAACATCCATATTCATCAGCGATATTGGTCTGAAATTCTCCTTTTTGGTGTTGTCTTTGCCTGGTTTGGGGATCAGGGTAATGCTGGCTTCATAAAAAGAGTCTGGAAGTTTTCCTTCTGCTTCAATTTTCTGAAAGAGCTTCAGGAGAATAGGTGTTATTTCTTCTATGAAAGTTTGATAAATTTCCCCAGGGAATCCATCAGGTCCTGGGCTTTTGTTTTTTGGGAGGCTTTTGATCACTGCTTCAATCTCATTACTAGATATTGGTCTATTCAGGTTGTCAATTTCTTCCTGGTTCAATTTTGGGAGTTTATAGTTTTCCAGGAATGCATCCATTTCATCTAGGTTGCTTAGCTTATTGACATATAACTGTTGATAATAACTTCTGATGATTGTTTCTACTTCCTTGGTGTTAGTTGTGATCTCTCCCTTTTCATTCATAATTTTATTCATTTGGGCTTTCTCTCTTTTCTTTTGGATTCTTGTGGCCAAGGGTTTATCGAACTTATTGATACTTTCAAAAAACCAGCTTCTAGTTTCATTGATACGTTCCACTGTATCTCTGGTTTCTACCTCATTGATCTTTGCTCTAATCTTGATCATTTCCGTTCTTATGTGAGGAGTTGGTTTGATTTGTTGTTGATTCTCCAGTTCTTTAAGGTATAGAGACAGCTGTTGTATTCTGGATTTTTCAGTTTTTTTGAGGGAGGCTTGGGTGGCTATGTATTTCCCCCTTAGGACCGGCTTTGCTGTATCCCATAGGTTTTGGACCAAAGTGTCTTCATTCTCATTGGTTTCCATGAATTGTTTAAGTCCTTCTTTGATCTCCTGGATGATCCAAGCATTCTTAAGCAAGGTGGTCTTTAGATTCCAGGTGTTTGAGTTCCTTCTGAACTTTTCCTTGTAACTGAGCTCCTGTTTCAAAGCATTGTGATCTGAGAATATGCAGGGAATCATCTCAGTCTTTTGTATCAGTTGGGCCCTGATTTGTGACCCTGTTTGTGGGCTATTCTGAAGAAGGTTCCATGTGCACTTGAGAAGAATGAGTATTCTGTTGTTTTAGTGTGCAATGTTCTGTATACATCTATGAGGTCCATCTGGTCCAATGTGTCATTCAATGCTCTTGTTTCTTTATTGATTTTCTGCATCGATGATCTGTCTATTTCTGAAAGAGGTATGTTAAGATCTCCTACTATTAATGTATTCATATCAATATGACTCTTTATTAGTAGTTTTCTTATGTAATTGGCTGCTCCCATATTGGGGGCATAGATATTTACAATTGTTAGATCATCTTGGTGGATAGTCCTTTTAAGAATTATGTGGTGTCAAAGAAAAAAAAAAAGAATTATGTGGTGTCCTTCTGTATCTCTGACTACTGTCTTTAGTTTAAAATCTAATTTATCTGATATGAGAATCACTACACCGGCCTTCTTATGAGGCCCATTGGCATGAAAGATGCTTCTCCATCCCTTCACTTTCAGTATGGGTGTATCTTTAGGTTCAAAATGGGTCTTTTGTAGACAACGTATGGATGGGTCCTGTCATTTTATCCAATCTGCAACCCTGTGTCATTTGATGGGCCCATTAAGGCCATTCACATTGAGAGTGATTATTGATAGTTATGTTTTTATTAACATTGTGTTATCTTTGAAGTCTTTCTTTCTGTCAGTTGTCTCTATATTTCTGTTCAATGCTATTCTTGGGATTTTTCCTCTTTTATAGAACCCCCCTTAATATTTCCTGCAGCGTTGGCTTGGTGGTTGCATAGTCTTTTAAGCTTCGCTGGTCTTGGAAACTCTTTATCTCTCCATCCATTTTGAATGTCAGTCTTGCTGGATAAAGTATTCTTGGCTGCATGTTCTTCCCATTTAGTGCCCTGAATATATCTTGCCAGCCCTTTCTGGCTTGCCAGGTCTCTGTGGACAGGTCTGACGTTATTCTGATGGGCTTTCCTCTGTACGTAAGGAGCTTCTTTGTCCTAGCGGCTTTCAAGTGATTGTGTCTACAATTATGATTTCTCAATTTTACTATCAGGTGCCTGGATTTTTTTTTTTTGGAATCTATAATCTTGGGGGAGTCCATTCTGCCTCTAGTACATGAATGCTGGTTCCATTCGCGAGATTGGGAAAATTTTCAGGAAGAACTTGTTCCACTATATCTTCTAGACTTCTCGCTTTCTCCTCTGACATTGGAATGTTTCATGGCATCATTTATTTCCCTGATTCTGTTTTTGTGGCTTCCAAGCTGTTTGTTCCAGGCTTCCTCCTGATCTTTTCTCTCTATCTGTTTGTCCTCCAGATCACTAATTTTATCTTCTGTCTCAGTTACCTTAGCTTTTAGAGAATTTAGATTAGATTGGAACTTATTGAGAGCGTTGTGAGCCTTATGCCTGGTGGCCTTCAGCTCTGCCCTAACATTGTGAACATCCTCCCTGGTGGCTTTCAATTCTGCCTTAATCAATTCCTTTTGGTCATCCATGGCTTTCTCCAACCTAGCTATTGCCTGGATAATTGTTAGCCTGAATTCTCTTTCTGACATATTGTCTATGTTGATAGACATTAGCTCTGTTGCAGAAGGCCCATCCTCTGTATTTTTCTTCTGTTGGGGATTCCTCCTCCTAGTCATTTTGATTAGAGATGACTGAACAGATGTAGCTGGATGTATCGACCATAGTGCAGTCAAGGTGCACCCTGGAACACTTCTGGGCACTCAGGATTCCCCACCCAAACGAGAGAAAAAAGAAAAGAGAGAGAGAGAGAGACAGGAAAGAAAGGGAAGATAAAAGAGAAGGTCCAGCCCAAATGGGCCCCAAGGTAAGATTTATGAATTATACAAACAAAAACAGACAAACAAAAAGACTGATAAAAGTATATGACAAGAGAACATTATATATAATATATATATATATATATATATATATATACACATATATACATACATATGTATATATATATGCAAAAAAAGTAAGAACCTCGTCAAAAAAAACCCCAAATATAAGATTTATATATTATCGGGACAAACACAAATACACAGAAACACTGGCCGAAGAAAAAGATGGGAGCATGGTTATAGAATCTCAGTGTGGGTGAGGAAGGTTATTTTGATTCTTCCTGTGTGTATCTTGATATCTTTGTTAAAGGACTCAATTTTCCTGAGATAAAGGGGGATTAAAAATTGGTTTACCTATAAGGGTAGCATTGATTGGAGAAAGGGGGTTACCTTGAAGTTTAACTCTATAAAAATATTAGAAAATAAAAATTAAAAAGGAATAAACTGGACTAAACTAAACTAAAATTTAAAAAAAAATTAAAAAATAGAAAAGCACAAGAAAACACAGGTGTATGTATCAAAAAGTTCAGGTTAGAGTTTTATTATGGAATTTGATGTACTGGACATCTCACTGTGATGGTAAATAGGTTAAAAAATTATCTATATAAAAAAAGGAAAAAAAAATGAACCAGAGTAGTGGGGATTAGTTAAAAATAAAAGTTGTATCTATGAACTAGTGGTGGTTGTTCTCTTGAAGTCTTTTTTTTCTTTTTCTTTCCTGGTTTGTTTTCTGGGGGAGGTGGCTACCTCATGGGTTTTCAGTCAATGATTTTCCCTGAGTTAAGTCCTCCTGCCCCCCTCAAGCGGGTGGGCTCTGAGGAAACAGTTCTTTTCGGGCTTTTGTTCTCTGGAGGTTTTTATGTTTGTTCACTTCTTTTCTCTCACCTTGACAGCTTTTGATGGTTTTTGGAGGTTTAGAGGAAAGCAACTGCACCCCGACCTCCCTCTCAGAGAGAAGCCTCAGTCTGCTCCCCTGTGGGTGCTGCAGAGCCCATATAAAATCCCCTTGGCCGCTGGCAGAGCATGTTCCTAGTTGTGGTCCCTGGGGACGCAGGATTCTCCTGCTTGTATGCAAAAGCACTCCAGCGGCAGCTGTCTGGGCAGCTCCAGACTGCTAGAGAGGTTCCAAGCAGTGATCACACACTGAGATCTTCCCGCTGGCCTGGGCTGGGAGTGCCTCGTCTTTCTGGGTCTAAGAGCACCAGGCTTGTGTGCACCTCTCCCAGGGGAGGGTGTGGGGCACGCGTCTCTGGTTCTAGTGCGGTGTGGGTCCCTCAGCACCAGGCTGGGCCTTCATGCACCTCTCTCAGGGGAGGGTGTGGGGGGCGTGCATCTCAGGCTGATAGCAAGGTGTGCATTCTGCCATCTGGCACAGCTCCCAGCCCCTCATGGGAGCCGGACTCCATGCGTTCTTGGGTGACTGGCAACTCAGGGATCAAGACCTGGTTTCTCTGCCACACTCTCTCTGGCTCAGTGCCAGGGGAGGCTGTCCTGGGTCTGGGGACTTAAGCCCCTGTCCCTAGCCACCCCGATTCCCACAATTTTCCCCCACGATCCTTTGCTCTTTTTGAGTGCTTTCAACCAGATTCCAAGTTAATGCTGGTCCCCAGACGCAGGGCACTCTTGTATTGGGGTATTCCTTTCCAATCTGTTGCCTCTGGTGGCTCCCTCCCCCTTTTGTTTATCTTCAGATATCAGTCCAATGTTCCCACTCTGCTTTACCTGCCCACTGGCATCTTCTGCCCCTGTAGAGATCCAGACGTGTATAATTCTGATCTCATGCTGATTTCATGGGTGATTGGAGTTCTTTGGTAGGTAATCAGCTCACTTTATGGTACAGGTTGAAATGGTGCCTCCTCCTACTTGTCTCTCTGCTGAGATGCCTTTTAATAGACAAATGGATAAGGAACATGTGGTCCATATATTCAATGGAATATTACTCAGCCACCAGAAAGTATGAATACCCAACTTTTGCATCAACATAGATGGGACTGGAGGTCATTATGCTGAATGAGTCAAGCAGAGAGTCAGTTATCATAATTTCGCTTACTTGTGGAAAATAAGGAATAATATGGAGGGCATTAGGAGAAAAAGAGGAAAATGAAGAGAGGGGATTGGAGAGGGATATGAACCATGAGAGACTGTAGACTCTGAGTAACAAACTGAGGGTTTTAGAGGGAAAGGGGGAGGGGATGGGTTTTCCAGTGATTGGTATTAAGGAGGATACTTATTTCATGGAGCATTGGATGATATATGTAAACAATGAATCTTGGAATGCTATATCAAATCTAATGATATATTTAATGGTGACTAACATAATATAATAAAAATAATAATGATAAAAAAATAGTGTTCTCTCTCTCTCTCTCCTTTTTGAAACGATGTTATGTTAGTGTTCTCATTTTCTTTGGGTCAATGCCTACTAGTGAAATTATTGGATCAAAAGTATTCCTATTTGTAATTTTTTTAACATTATGTTCAGTTAGCTAGCATAAAGTACATCATAAGTTTTATATAAATATAAATATAAACATTTATATGTATATTATACATAATATATTTTAAATAGATATAGATATAGATATAGATATAGATATAGATATAGATATAGATATTGAGATAGCATTGTATGGTGCCAGATGGTAGCCACACCTGTGAGCCCATAACATATAAAGAAGTTGAATAACTATGCTGTAAAACTGAAACTAATGGAACATTGTATGTCACCTGTACTCAAACAAAATAAAGTTATAAAAAATAAAATAATTATGATTATGTAAAGAAAACAAAAGAAAATTTTCACCAGGCCCTCATTTTAACAAGAATGGGATATTTTGCCCATCCATCTTCATGAAGAAATGTAAGGATGCAATACTTTCTAGATATCACAAAGGCAGACTGTGTGGAAAAGTCCATCTAACAAGTATGCAGACTTGGCCAGCATAAAGAGCCAAGAAGCCGCAGACCAGAAGGAGAAAAACAAATGAAATAAATATCATTCTGTTGTTATGATACCCATCCATAGGAGACACTTCATGATTCTTGGAACACAGACTTTGATACAGAGAGAGGTATGCAGGAGGCTTATTTTACAGTGCACTTAGGAAAAAGTTTCAAAGATTGAAGGAGGCAAAACTTAACACAGGGAGATGTTGAACGGTGTTGCAATTACAACAAAGTTATCAGATGCCCCAGGAGGAGCTCTAACACATTCCTTCCATGTTGTCCTGCTGTGAGGAAAATGGTCCCATTTGTGCCCAAACAGGATCATTACTAGGTTGTGTCCTGACCCCAGGAAGGCAACATGGCCTTGGACTAGGTACTTCCTTGACCAAAAACAATTCTTTGAGAAGGACTTACCAGTGTGTCTTAAAATAGCACTCTGAACAACTGGGGACAAAAGAATGTATTGCTGAAAGGAAAAGGGAAGTATGGGAGCACAGAATAATTAAAGGTATCTGCATGAGTTACACTCAATCAGAACTCAAAATGAAGGGAGTTATTTGTATGTCATTCACAATTTGGTTCCTGTGGTACAGAGCAGTAGATCATGTAATTTGGGTGCACCAGTAACATCTGGCGAAAATGATCAGTTCAGTAAAAAATATTTTCTTCTAGTATAAAGATACAAGGAAGCTTGGAATTTGCCCACAAGGAGTATTCTGGTTTGAGGAGCTCAAAACCTTTTTCTGGCAGGCCTAATTTTTGTTTTTAAAAGAACTGAGTTAAATAAGTCAATCGGAGAGATTCAATTATCATACGGTTTCAGTTACTTGTGGAGCATAAGGAGTAACACAGAGGACATTAGGAGAAGGGAAGGAAAAGTGAGTTTGGGGAAATCAGAGGGATAGATGAACCATGAGAGACTGTGGACTCTGAGAAACAAACTGAGGGTTTTGGAGGGGAGGGAGGTGGGGGTCGGGTGAACCTGATGGTGGGTATTAAGGAGGGCATGGAATGCATGGAGCACTGGGTGTGGTTCATAAACAATGAATCTTGAAACGCTGAAAAAGTAAAATTAAATTTAAAAAATGGTGTCTTAAAAAATAAATAACTTAATATTTTCCTGATAAAAGCCTCAATGCTGAAATAGTAACCTGGAATTCTACCCAAAAGAGCAAAAGTAAATGAGATGGATAGCATATGTTTCCCATATGTGTCAACTGTAGTGAGAAGGGCACTCCATTATACAAGTGTCTTCTAGTGTTAGCTCAGACACTCTGTAACCAACAGCTCTCGAAATATCTCGGGATTTTTCTTTCTCCCAAATGTCCTTGTTTTGTACTCTGGACTTAATTGCATCCTCCCAAATTTCGTTGTTGGACATTCTGCAAATGTAGAGGGCTTTGGGAATAAGAATGTTCCCATGGTAGTTAGACTAAATTGCTTCATATGTCTTGATTTAAGGATTAGTGTGCTTTCGAGAGAGACCAGAGTTCATGCTCTTTTTCTTCTTCATGATGAAAAGCCACGTGAGGCAGCCTTCTGCAAACTAAGAAGAGAGATCTCACTGGGAGCCAACTTGGCCTATAGCTTAATCTTGGAATTCCTAGCCTATAGAACTTCAGGAAATAAGTAGCTGATGTTTAATCTACCTATTCTATGGTATTTTTTTCATGCAAGACTGAGCTGGCAAATCCATTCTGGGATATAGATAACAAGTTTTTTTAGAGAAGGATTGATATATAGTGCCCTCATGCAATTTTTGTGGCATAGTTGGGACTTTCTTCACAGTGACCTCATGGCTTTTACATTGGATCCATTCTAGGACTAAAAATTGACTCAAAATAGGATGCAAGAATGTATTTTTTCCCTGATGACAACTGTGATCAGATTTTTACTCCTTAAGTCTTTATCTTAGTTTTATTAAGCAATACTACTGGTAGCTGCAAATATATCTCATTTTAAGAGTGTCAGCATTCATGTCCATTTTGTTCACCATGCCTTTGAATTGTTTGTGGCATCACATGGTCCATGTTATTCCTGGGTCCTTTCATTCTCACTTATATATGTAGCTCCAGATCCATAACAGTGTATTTGATCATTAATTTTGGCCGAAATGTGCAGCTTCCGATGAAATTCACAATGCTTTTGGTATTTCTAGAGTGAATTCCAAAACACTCTGGGCTATTCTGTGGATCATGGTCAGCTGCCAATGCATAATAAGTTTCAACATATCTTCTGCCTTTTATTTTTTAATCTCTTACTCAGCTGTCAGCCATGGTCCATCAGGTGTCATCATCTTACCTATTATATGTACTTGGTTTGTTACTTCGACGGGTACCTTAATGCCTCAAATATAGTGCCCAGTTAATTTTTATCCAAAAACAAAATTGTTGTTTTTTTAAAATAATATTTTTTTCAAAAAAATTAAAAAAGCATTTTATCAATATATAATTGACATTTACACTTTGTAAGATTAAGGTGTATGATATGATACATGTATAGATTCCCAAATGGTTACCACAAGAAAATTAGTTAACACATCCTACCTCTTCACATAATTGCCATTTTGTTTTTGTTATTATAGTGATAACATTAATTTTTACTTTTGTTATACCTTTCAAGTATACATTATATTCATTCTATGTGATTGCTATAGTCATTATGCTACAGATTAGATATAGAAAATATAATTCTAGAAGTTAAATTTCAGGGCTGCTGAAGTTGTTTGACAATTGTATCTGTGACAAGCAATAGAGCAAACTTTGTAATTAATTAATTAATAATAAATTAATTCTGTCAACTCATCACTTTGTCCTTGTTGACATCTTTTTTTTTAAATATGCGAGGTAAAAGTGGAGTATAAGATTATAGTAGTTTCAAATGCACAATATAATAAGTCAATATTTTTATACACTACAAAATGTTCACCACAATCATGGTGGTTATCTTTTTTCACCATACAATTAACCACATTCACCCATTTTTCCCACCCATGAAAACTGTTCCCTCCATTCTCCTTATTCCAGCAAACTGCTCTATCTATAAGTATGTTTTGTTTTGTTTGTTTTAAATTCACCCTATAAATGAAATTATACAATATTTGTCTTTCTCTGACATTTCACTCATAGTTGTGCCCTATGAGAAGGTTGGAAGATTTTTGTAGAGAGGGGGACCCTAGGCTAGTCTCATCCCACAAATACAACAAGATAACTTTCAAATCATCCTAAATGCCTCAGAAATCAAACTGAAGCATAACAAAACAAACTCCAAAACTAAAGTTAAAGAAGAGTCTACATTGAAGAAAGTAGGAAGTGTGGAGACATGTTTTGGGAGAGAAACAGATCTGGAGAAGGGCAGGACAAAAACCAACACAAAGGGGAACATACAGGGAAAACAAATGGAGTCTGAATGGCAATGGGGTTACTCTTGGAGAAAAGGCAGGAAAAGAGCCTGCTGACATACAGCATGGAAATAATCTGTAGAGTGCCTAGGGCACACAGGAATGAAGTTATTCACTCATCTTGGAAAGCCTGTCCCATAAAGGCAGCATTCATGGAGAGACCCCTCTGGGAACAAAGCAACTGGAAGGCACCAATTTCCTCTCCCAACACTCAGCACAAGTGCAGGACCACGTGTGGGAACCAATGCAGTGCCAACACTAGCTACCTATCTTGCTTCTTCCAAGCCCTGCACCCCCATTCTCTGGTGGAACAAACTTTCCCCATCACCCTTGCCTCAGTCCCAGCACAAAATACCCCATCGTCCAAAAAAAACCTGCCCAAGCCCCTGCATACACCATATCTCTCAGCCCCAGAGTTTTGCAGTGTATCAGTTCCAGCAGTAGTGGTGACAGGTCTCAAATCACAAGCAGACCAAAGCTCACCTAATTAAAATTCATCACCTTCAGACCAGGGACCAAACACTGCTTACAATAGGTAAAGAGAGACTCTGAAAATGACTGGCCTGAAGGAAATGGTGACAAGAAGGAATAAAATATAGATAATACATGTCAGAGACATTCCTAGAAGTGTCAGGTCCTGGGAAAGAGAGGACACTACATGGTAGGACACTACTGAAACTCTTCTCCATAAGGTCATTACCCTCAAGAACAGGAGATACAACTGACTTTCTTAGTCATAGAAAGAGGCACAGAGACATAAACAAAATGAAACAAACAAACAAACAGAAATTAATACCAAATGAAAGAACACAAAGCCATGGCTAGAGAGCTAAGCAAAATAGATATAAGTGACACATATGATGGAGTATTAAAGCAATGTTTGTAATTACACTCCCTTGATTGAGAAAAGAGAGGAATACAAGAGTGAGGCCTTAAAACAGAGATAAGGAATAACAAAGCAGAGATAAGAGACCCGATAAATGAAATGAGAAACATGCTTGATGAAATGAACAACACGCTGGAAGAAGTGGAGGAATGAACTAAAGACATAGAAGACAGAATATTGGTACTTAATCAAGGTGAAGAAAAAAGAAAGGAAAAAAGTATTATACAAAACAAGAATAGACTTAGAGAACTCAGTGACTCAATCGAGTGAAATAACATTCATATTATTTTGGATTTCCAGAAGAAAAAGAAAGAGAGAAAATGGGGAAAAATATTTGAAGAAATGTTGGCAGAAAACTTCCTAATCATGGGTAAGGAAACAGATATTGAGACCAATGCAAAACAAAGAACCCCCTAAAACATCAACAAAAGCAGATGCACAGCAAGGCATATTCTAAAACTGGCAGAATATAGTGATAAAAATCTTAAAAGCAGTAAGAAAAAACATAAGAAAATAACATACAAGGAAACCCCAAAAACACTATCAGGAGATTTTTCACCAGAAGGGAGATTTTCACCAGAAAGGAATGGTACAATATAATCAAACTTCTGATTGGAAAAAATCTTCAGCCAAGACTACACTATCCAGAAAGGTATCATGCAGAACAGAGGAAGAGGTAGTTTCCCAGACAAAGACTAAAGGAGTTCATGACCACTAAACCAATCTTGCAGAAAATATTAAAGCAGATGCTTTGTATGGAAAGGAGAGATAAAGAGTGAGAATATAAAGGTAGAAAACACAAAAGCAGTAAAAGTTAATATTTCTTTACAAAATCAATTTATTGGGAGTCATGGAACTCACAAGATAAAAGGATATACAGTATAATAACTTATACAAAAAGGTGAGAAAGAGAGGAGTAAAGAATGTATTCATTCTTAAACTACCAGACACCTAAAATACTTAAACTTAACACTTCTATCTGTAAATATATTTATATTGGTATTTAAATATAAATATATTATATATATAAATATATAAAATTTATATAAATATATAAATTTAAATATAAATATACATTAAGTATATATTTAAATTTAAATGTAAATATACATTAATATTATATATTATCCCCTTGATATATATCAAGAGGATAAGATATATATGAGGATATATATATATCTACATATATCTATATGTATAGATATATCTACCTATATCTATATGTATAGATATAGATATAGATATATGTAGATACATATATATATCTACACACATACATACATATATATACACATACGTACACATATGTATATATGTACGTATGTGTGTATATATATACACATACATATATATACACACACATATGTATATATATACATACATATGTGTGTGTGTGTATATATATATATCTGTATATGTTTGTGTATACATATGTGTATGTGTATATATAATTGGAATATTAGGCAGCAAAAAGAATAAAATCTTGCCATTTGCACGGGCATGGATAGAACTAGAGGGTATCAAGTTAAGTGAAATAAGTCAGTCAGTGAAAGACAAATACCATATGATTTCTCTCATATGTGGAATTTAAGAAACAAAACAGAGGAACATAGAAGAAGTGAAGGAAAAATAAAATAAAATAAAAACAGAGAGGGAAGCAAACCATAAGAAACACGCAACTATAGGGGGAAAACTCTGAGGGTTGCTGGAGGGGAGGTGGGTGGGCAATTAGTTGATTGGGTGATGGGATTTAAGGAGGTCACTTGAAGTAATGAACATGGAGTGTTGTATGCAACTGATGGATCATTGAATTCTCTTTCTGAAACTAATAATACCATATATGTGAATTAAATTGAATTTAAATGCAAGTTTAAAAAAATAAACTCTCCAAAAAAAAAAAAAGAACTCTCAAGACACATTTGAGGAAACAACGTGTATTGCTAAGTGAAAGAAGCCAAGCTGAAAAGAGTGCATGTTGTATGAATCCAACTTTAAGACAGTCCAGAAAAGGCAAAACTACAAAGACAATAAAAATTCAGCAGTTGCTAAGAATTTCAGTTAGGAGGATAAGGGTAGATAGGTGGAGCACAGGAGATTTTTAAGGCAGTTAAAATATCCCATATGTTACTGAAATGATAACTATATGTCACATTTGTTGAAACCCATAAGAATATACAATAGAAAGAGTGAATCCTGAAAACTATGGACTTTAGCTAATAATAATGCATTATTAGTAATTTAGTAATTTAGTAATTACTAATAATTTAGTAGTTTAGTAATTAGTAATTTTTACCACACTAGTGCATAACATTAATAATAGGAAAAACTGGGGATGAGGCAAAAAAATAACTTTCATAAAATCACCATTTCACTTCATGTTTTATGAATGTCCTTTAGATACCTCACATAAGTTGAATTTTTCTTCTTGTGATAGATTTATTTCATTTCCCATGAGGTCCTCAAGTTTCATCCATGTAGCATGTGATTTGATTTCCTTGTTAAGGCTGAATTATATATCATTTTATGTATATAACACATTTTCTTTATCCATTCATCTTTAGGCAAACACATGGATTGTTTCTAGTTCCTGGTATTGTGAATATTCTGCAATGAACATGGGTGTGTAAATATCTCTTCCAAATCCTGATTTCCCTTTTTCTGGATATATACACAGAAGTGGGATTTTGGGATCATATTGCAGATTTTATATATATTTTAAATATTTTTAAAAGATTTTATTTATTCATTTGACAGAGAGCACAAGCAGGGAGAGTAGCTGGCAGAGGGGGAAGCAGGATCCCTGCTCAGCAGAGAGGCCGAGACAGGGCTCAATCCCAGCACCTTGAGATCATGACCTGAGCTGAAGGCAGAGGCTTAACCCACTGAGCCACCCAGGCGCCCCTTAAATATTTTTTAAATTGAAGTATAGTTGACATATAAAATTAGTTTTGATTATGCAGTATACTGTTTCAATAATTACATATAAAATGCTCATGGCAATAAATATTATTGACTATATTAGGCCATATTATTGACTCTGCCGTATTTTCCACCTCTGTAACTTATTTATTTTATAACTGGAAGTTTGTACCTTTTAATCTCCTTCACCTATTTCACCCATCCTCAAGCCCACTCCTTGTTAGCAGCCAGTAATTTGTTTTTGAGGATACCCCATACTATTTTCCATAAGAGCTGGCACCATTTTACCTTTCCTTCAGAAGTATGGAAGGGATTCAACTGAAGTAAACTTATGATTTATTTTTCAATTGTTTGTTTTTGTTTTTATCCATTCAGGCACTCTGTCTTTTGATTGAGTTTGGCCCCACTAATATTTAAAATAATTAAGTACTTACTCTTGACAACTTATAAATTGTTTCCTATCTATGTTTTTGTTCTTTTTTCCCCTTCTTGTTCACTTTGTGCTTTAATGGTTGTGTGTGTGTGTGTGTGTGTGTGTGTGTGTACGATTTTTCACTGTTTTTTTTTCTTTTTTAATGTATCTACTGATTTTTTTTTTTTTTTTTTTTTGCATGATTGGTTACCATGGGTTTTGCACTGACTATTTTATAGTTCTAGCAATCTTTTTTAAGCGGGTAACAACTTCACTTCAACCACATACAGATACTATATAATTCAATTGCCTCCACACTTTTTACAATTGATGTCAAATTTTACTTCTTTTATATTATATTTCCACTAGCACATTTATCTTATTATAATTATTCTTGTCTTCTAATTTATACACTAGTTTTAAAAGTTATTCATGTACTGCTATTATAGTATTTGAATATTCTTTGTATCCTTTTAGCAATAATATTTATACTTTTGTATGCTTTCATATAATTAGTATCTATTTGTTTCAACTTTTAAGAACTACCTTTAGCACTCCTTCTAAGACAAGTCTAGCAGCGAGCAATTTATTCAGTTTTTGTTTGTCTGGGAAAACCTCTCTCTTCATTCTTCAACGACTCTTCTTGGTTGGCAATTTTTTCTTACAATAATTTGAATATGTCACCCCGTTCTCTCCACACCTGCAAAATTTCTGCTGAGATATCCACTGATAATCTTGGGGGGTGTCCCCTAGTATGTGACAAATTTCTTTTATCTTTCTGATTTTAAAATTTTCTCTTTGGCTTTTGATAATTTAGTTATAGTATGTCTACATGTATATCTTATTGGGGGTATCCAAATTGGAGTTTACTGAATATGTCTGTATTGATGAATGATTTTCATCAAATTTGATAAGAGTTTGGCTATTATTTTTTTCCAAATATTATTTCTGCCTCCTTCCCTCCCCTTTCCTAGGACATTTATTTTATCAGTACATTTGATAGCATCCTACAGGCTTCTGTTCATTTTTATTTCTTTTTTGTTCTTTTTTGTTCATTCAATGGACCAAATATTCAAGTTTGCTCACTCTTCTTCTTAGTCGGCAATAATTGTTCCCCTCTAGTATTTTTTTAATTATTCTACTTTAATCTCAATAATTTTTATTTGATTCTGTATTTAATTATTTATTATTATTTATTTATTTATTAATACTTACCTCCTTGTTGATATTTTCTCTTTGGTCAGATATCATCCTCATACTGTTATATAGTTTTTGATACATGATTCCCTTTAGTTCTCTGAACATATTAATGATAGCCTATTTAAATTATTTGTCTGGTAATTACAAAAGGAGGACTTCCTCAGTGATCGTTCTGTAAACTTTTTTCCCCCCTGTGACTGGTTCATGTCTACTTATTTATTTTCATAATTAATACTTTTGGTTGAAAGCAAGAATTTTAAATAATACAGTGTGCTATAGTTGGACATCATAAGGTGTCCCTAAGGTTTATTGTTGCTGTTGTTATTGCCATTTGTTTTGGTGACTTTCTTTGATTAATTTTGTGAAGTCTGTTTTCTTCATCATATGCAGCCAATGACATCCCTACTCAGTGAGATCATTGGTCAGTTTAGGTTTTATAGGGTTTCCTTTAAGTGTCTGCAACTAGTAATCTCCCAGTCTTTGCCATGGGCCTCAGTTTGCATGTTGGGACATGTTTTTAGTATTCTGTCAAGCAGTGTACAAATCCACATCAGCCTTCACTTCCTGCTTCTGTTGTGTCTCAGTACTAGCTTATGGCCTTCTCATGTCATTCCTCAGCAAGAACGCAGCTCTGGGAATGCACATAGCCTGGTGAATGCACATGATCTTCGTGATTTCCAGTAATATGTTAGAGCTTTTCAAAATATACTATTGATATCTCATTCCCCACGTTTTCTTTTTAGCTATTTTAAATAGCCAATCCCCTTCCCCCCCAACTATTATATATTGTTTTAAAAAGCCATGATGTGCAATAATTGCCTTTGATTTTTTTTCCCTCAAATTCCCTGAGGATTATTTGTACTGGATAAGTGCTGTGTCAGATACAAAAACAAAAACAAAAGCTAAATCAAGACAATCGTACTAGAAAGGTCTTCCAGGAAATCAAGAAACCAATTCACTAACATGAATTATCTGAGTCTGGGGATGAGACATTGAAGGAAATCCAACATTGTCTTGCCCCTCCGGTGGCTGCTCAGTTCCTGCTTTGTATCATCATTAACAGTATTGGTCTTCAAGAAGAAGAGGGGATGTGGACAGACAAATTAAAAGTCCACAGTGTTCACTAATTTTACTGAGATTCAGTCTTTTTTATTGAACAGATGGTCTCCAGATTGCTGAAAGCCCTTCTTTAATTTCCAGAATTCTGAAAAAGTTGATTCAGGAAGATTTGTCCATGTTTGTATTGCTTTTATGTACGTAACATTTATTTTCAGGAGTTCTCGCTCTGCCATTTTTTTTTAACATTATGTTACCTTCATTTTTGAGATATTTTTGCTGCATATATAATTCTTGCAATAATTTGAATATATCACCCCATTCTCTCCACACCTGCAAGATTTCTACTGAGATATCCACTGATAATCTTGGTTCGAAAATTTTTCTTTGTGTAATTTGAAGTTATCTGTCTATTACTGCTGATTTGCTTTGCTTTTGATGTCTCCTGCAATTCTCACTCATTTTGTTCTATACATAATATGCTTTTCTGCTCCCTCAGTGTTTTAATATTGTCTTTTTACCACTGATATTATGTGATTTTTTTATGATGTCCTTACAATTTTCTTTATCTTTGCCCCTGATGTTTGGGGTTATTGGAGCCTCTTGTGTATGTGGGTACAGTTTTTACCAAATGTTTTGTCTAACTGTATTGTTAAGGGGCACCTGGGTGGTTCAGTCATTTAAGTGTCTGCCTGTAGCTCAGGTCATGAACTCAGGGTGTGGGGATTAAGCCTGACATCAGGCTTCTTGCTCAGTGGGGGGTCTGCTTCTCCCTCTCCCTCTGCCCCCAGCTCATGCTTATGCTCCCTCTTTCTCTCTCTATCTCAAAGAAATAAATGAAACCTTTAAAAAATAAATGTATTATTTAATACTCTTTTAAGAACTATCAGCAGCTCCCTGTTTTGTTCTGTCTTGTTTTGTTTTTGTATAATAAATGTGGTATTGGCAACAGGGTGATTATATTATTACAGGCAAAACTATTCAGTTTTTCCCTCTGGAGATAGTTTGTCATTGTGGTTAGAGATTTAACAGTAGCTAGACAAAAGGAGGGTCTCAGAACACTATTCGTCATCAGTCAGAAACATTTAGGCAGCATTATGTTCCTGTGCTTGTGTGTGTCAGGTGAAGTATACTTGTGGGGTTGGGAGGAAGATGAAATATAAAAGAAACATGAAATCTTAAACTTCAAAATTTTTCATTAGGGGTATCTTCAGAAGTGAATTTCGTAGAAGAAATAGTGTATCTCTTTCAAACCATGGATATAGACAGTGATATGCTGGTCAAGTAGCTCTCAAGAAAAAAAGAAAAAAAAATCCTAAAGTGAAACAAACAAAAGACCTGACTGGGAATGTTTGTCAGTCCTCATGGTTTAAATATTCTTACCATGGGACAATTTTAAACTACTAATGGTTTAACAACCAACTTTCAAAATTGTTGAAATTTAACACTTGGATCTCTTGATTCAGTGTGAACCAGCTCTGGAATACTGGTAGTGGAATATATGGCATATGGCATAAACTTTAGGGAAAACAAGCCAGCCATAACCTGCAACTCAGTGAGAATTTCACCAAGACCTGACAGCCAGAAATCATTCAGACAACAGGGGAGTTAAGAGTGAACATTTAGTAAGATGTCAAATAAAAGAAAGTATGAGTTCTACAGCCTATTTATGATTGGTTCCTCTACTTTGAGAAGTTGGAGGTTACCTCGGGGATGGTGGTAGATGAAACTATAGCAGGGAAGGAGGTTCAATTTGCATGAAGGTGAATTGGCAGTATTTTTCCAATAGCAGAAACAACTTGGATAGAAGAAGAGTGGAAGTGGGGAAACAAAGAAGTCCTTAGAGAATATTTCCGGAAAATAAAGTCTGCATTGACTAGTTTACTTCCTAGTTTTATGTCTTAACCTTAAATGATTTTACCTGAAAACTTACGGAATGAAAATTAAAAAAAGAAAAAAGAAAGTCTATGTTCATGGGAAGGAAAACCACTGCATTTTTGTAAATTTTTGCAAAAAGAAATTATTAATATAAACTTTTCACTTCTGACTCTATTAGCAATATTCAAATATTGCTAATATTTGAATTCAAATATTTGCTAATATTCAAACCTTGAATTCAAACTTTGAATGTGTGGAAAATTCCATTTTTTTAATTGTTATTAAGTGGATGCTTGGTTCGGTGAATGTAGGAATCTAGGACTGATCTAGGTGATCTGGATCACCCTAAGAACATGATAACATAGTTTTGATCTTGGTGAGAATGATCCAGAAATGACACAAGAATGTCTACTATTCTTAAATTCCAACTTGGGAATGGACTCAATTGACAGAGACTGTAGAAGACTGGATATACCAATGTACACTTGGGTTCATACTTGGTGCGTGACTCAGTCTGCAGAAGCATCAGTTATGACAGCAAATTGGTAACTCAGTCACTGTAACACAAATAGTTTTTATTTGCATCTTGTTGCTGGTGTCTTATGGATTAATTCAGAGAAATTCCAGAGGCACCTGCTCAGTTGGCTAAGTGTCTGACCCTTGATTTCAGCTCATGATCTCAGGGTTGTTAGATTGGGAGTGGAGGCTGCTTAATATTTCCTCTCTCCCTCTCTCTGTCCCTCTACCACTGTGTGCATTCTCTCTCTCTCTCTCTATCTCTATCTCTATCTCAATAAAATTTCTGAGAAGATTCAGTGTCAGATCTTCTAAAGAAAGTAATCTAGTGTTACATTAAATAAGAGGAAACATATCTGGGTATCTCTGGTTGTACAATGATGGGAGATAATAATGCAGTTAGAAAGATGCATTCAATTGACTGGATATATTGTTTGCATAATGCCAAATATCCACATTATTGAATCATTCATCTTGTAGTGTCATACATATGCAACATTAGAAAGTTAGCTCTTAGCATTATATTGCTTAGTGAGTATGAAGGTATATAACAGGGACATAAAAGTTTTCTGGAGGTAAGGTATATCATTTCAGTTCTGAGATTATGGGGGAAAATAAATTGCTTGGATTATTTGTCTATATCCTTAACTATTAATATGGGAATGGATTAATATTAGGCATGAAAAAAATCATTTTCTGATCACTAAATGACTGATAATAAAATTTAAAAAAAATAGCTCCCAAATGTAAACACTTGGCTATTTCCCTTAGAGTAGAAAAATATAAAATACTCAATTATATTGTTTCATAAAATGTATTAGAATATAAAATTTTATTCAATGAACAAAGATTTTAAAATATTCTGTTTGTAGGGCCCCTGGGTAGCTTATTCAGATAAGCATCTGCGTTCAGCTCAGGTCATGAACTAGGGTCCTGGAATTGAGCTCTGAAATGGGGTTTCTGCTTAGTGGAGAGTTTGATTCTCCCTCTGTGTTCTCCCTCTTTTTTTTTCCTGTCTAAAATAAATTTTAAAAATTATAAATAATAAAAAAACAAAAAAAGTAAAAATAAAAATATTCTGTTTGCAACACTTTAAAACAGAAAGGTGAGATTCGGGAGTGGGAAAGGGAAAATGACAAAAAGGGAAAATGACAAATAAATTTCCTATTTATTAGGAAAATAAAAAAGATAACAAAGAAGGCTAAAAACAGCAATTAATTCAGAAAGGTCATTAAGAAAGGTATACTGAAAGACATGAAGACCTGAGATGGATGAGTAATCACAGATAATGCAGAGATATGGAGAGATAAATCAAAAGAGAAAGAGGAAGAAATACCAGGGAGGGACTGAAGAAGAGAGGACATAGGTGAGGATAAGGGATTATACAAAGAATGTATAATGCATATTCCTGCTGTCTTTGACTTGGGGCTTCAAGTAGGTGTTCTTTGAAATTGAAGACATATAGCCCCTGATTCTAACTTTTCAAATTCTTTTAGATGTAAATACTAAAGAATCTTCATTGAAATAGTGTTAAAATTACATGGAGACCAGGATTTTCTCAGCTCTAGACTAAGTGGTTGCACAGCTTTTTTTTTTTTTTTTTTTTTTTTAAGACTGAGGTGGGATTGTTATAGTGTGACTTTAGATTTTTGCCAATGAGTTGGTGACCCCACATGGGAGAAGAGGGGCACAAGTTTCTCACAGGCCAAAAGGGAATAATCAGGATGAAATTATTTATACAGTCTTCACACCCTATAGGAATACTAATGGGATCCCCCACCAAAGAAATCAAGTTGTTGTAATCAGACCTTTAAAAATATGGCAAGGCTATCTGTGGGATGGGGAGGTGGCTAAAGTATAATAAAATGGCCAAAGAAGTGAGATCTAACTCATTGAGGAGAAAAAAAATAAATATTCAAATAAAGGAACTGAAATTGTGGGGTTAGAATAATTAGTTCGAATTTAGGAATGATTTATTGTATTTAGTGATGAGATAGATGCTGGTTGATAGCGAGGATGCAGTTTATCTAATTGCTCATTTCAAATGAAGAGGCCAATAAAGGACCAGTGGCAATTTCAGTCATCTACAAAAAGTAATTTTTGGTTTAGTGAGGCTTAAGTTTATATTAAAGAGTGTGATGATTTTCCCCACCAGAGAAATTCCAGTTTAAGAAGAGAGAACCTTGTTTTCCCATTCTGCCTTACCCCCACTCTGTCACAAGTCTTTAGTTAGTCTTATATTTTGTATTTTGAAGTGTCTCACTTCACTTCTTTTCAGAACTTTAGGGAATGTGGTTGTACTAGATAACTATCTTTTCTTTTTGGGCATTTCTAGGGAAATGTTTCCAATTATATAGGAAAGAAGTGGTTTCTCCCACATGGTTTTGTTCTCCATGAGGAGAGATTTTGACAAGACAATGGACTCTTTATTGGTGTTGAGTTGCCTTGTCTTTTTCCTAACTGCTGAGTTCAGTTGACTACTTATTGCACTTATCAGAACTCTGTGACAACTGCAACAGACAGTAAATGAATGAGAACGTTGCCTGAAGATTTTTCTCTTTGCAGGCTTTCTCATTTAGTATCTTAAAAAAAAAAAAAAAGGCAATGAATTAAAGCCCCATTTTATCCCTGCATGGAAGAAGAGGGTGCTTATGCAACTTTGTGTGAAACCACCAGACCCTTAAAGCAAATAAGAACTATGTATCTCATTTCCTTTTTTGGCTCAAGTCCCATCCAAGTGGACTCCTACCGCTTCATCCCAGTTGTGGAATTGACCTCTGCCACAATGGTTGTTGGGATGGGACAAAATACTTTAGGTGGTTAATGAGACATAATAGTTTTTTTCCAATAAAACATAAGGCTTTTCCCAAAATGTGGCCCCACTTCACTGGAACAAATTGAACGCAAAATGGCTTTTGAGTACATTTTTAACCTTCTGGGTAGGACATTTACAAACCACTACCTCTATTGTTTTATTCAGTGTAACAGAATGCTTATATTAGAAAGAAAACTGAAGTGCAAGGAATTCTGCTTTATTGTTAGAAATATTAAAAATAATAGATTTGTTCAAACCTGACAGCTAATACTTGAATAAATGCTTATGGACTATTGCATATGCCGGCTTAATCACTACAAAAACATTTCTAATTTAGGGGTGACTGTCTGGCTCAGTAGGTAGAGCATGTGACTCCTGATCTCAGGTTTGTAAGCTCTCACCACACACTAGGTGTAGAGATTCCTTAAAAATAAACTTAGAAATAAGTATTTCTGGTTTATACTTCTCTCTCATGATTCAATTGGTATGTATATTTCTTCCTTGTATGAGTAATTTATAGTAATCACTTATTTGAATATCCTAAAACTTTGTTACTTATCCATTTTGTATATCAAAACATTTCTTTCATAAAATCCTCAACATTTCTCAGATTTAAAAATAAATAATCCTTATTTCCCCCCCTAGAGATTTAGGAATAACTTATGGAAACATCTTCTAATTTTCAATTTTTTCCCAGGTATATTTCTTATCTCCACTTCACTTTCTGGATGTTAAATAACAGTGTCTAAATAATTTTACACTGTGCTACTTCAGTCACCAAACCAAGACAATTAAAATATGATGACTATACTGGTAAATTATTAAATCCTTAAGGTTCAATAGGAGTACATTTTTGTTTATATTGTCAGATGTTAGGACAAGACTACTTCCAAATTTACAGAACCAGCTACATTCACTCTGTTTCCCCTTCTGCTAAAATGTGAATATTTATTCCTTTGACATTAAATGGCAGAAAGTCACTAGAATGTTTTTAAAAAATCAAATTAATTGCAGTAATATAAGGCTGAAAATAACTATTTCAATCATCTAATATAATTAAGAATTCTTAATAATAAGAGTTGAAACTAAACAACAACAACAAAAAAATTCTTGTCTTCATATAGATTCTTTTTGATGATTGGGACAATTTCATAAAGTATTTGAAATTTTAAGTAGAATAAAATATGTAAAATAGAATAATTTAATTGGCTTTTTGTTTAGGCCTATAATCTAGCCTCTTCTTTTAAAAGATTAAAAACCAAGAACTCAATTTAATTCTTATCTTCATTTACAGATCTTTAGAAGATGGAACATCCGTGGACTTTCTGTGGTAATTGGCCTCTTTCGAGGACTGAAATTGATATATTTTCCCTTTGTGGTTGAAAAAAAATAAAATTAATTCGCTGCTTCTTCTTATTCTTATTCTTATTCTTATTTTTCTTATTCTTTTTAATGAAACTTCATCATCATTATGATCATGACTTCCACCACCTTAAGAACCAACACTCCAACTACACCATCAACATATTTACTACCACTATCATCACCAATCATCACCAAAGCTGGTGTGCCTAACTCTTGAAGGTTCACAATATGAGAGCGAAGTAACACTTTCAAGGAAACATGAAGAAGATAAGCATGTTTCACCAGGTTTTTGTGTATATGGACTAATCCATAAAGACAGTAGTCCCATTGCAATTTTAAGCATCTAAATACCAAACTGAGACCTGATTATCTAAGTAGGGCTGATTTTGACTGAAAGAGAGGTAGGTAGTAATTGACATTCATCTTACCTTTGTGGTGTAATTTGAGGTTAGGCAACGTCCCAACACGTTTTTCAGCACTCCCACCACCTCCTTGTTCCTCAGACTATATATGAGGGGGTTCATCATGGGAGTGAGGATGGCACCAAGCATAAAGAGAACCTGGTCCAGCTTCGGACTGTGATAAGAAGTAGGCCTCATGTAGACCAGCATGGCTGGACCAAAATATAGGCTCACCACAGTCAAGTGGGAGGAACAGGTGGCCAGAGCTTTATTCCTGCCCTCCACAGAGTTCATGCAGAGGACAGCAAGGAAGATGAGAGCATAAGAGGACAGGATAAAGGACAAAGGAATGAGGAGCACCACAATACTTGTCATCACTACAGCCTTCTCATAAGCAGAGATATCCTCACAGGCCAATTTTAGGATGGCCATGACCTCACAGAGGAAATGGGAAATCTCTCTAGAACCACAGATGGGGAAATGCATAGCATACCCTGTGTGCATGAGTGATATAAGTGCACCTCCAGCCCAGGAAATGAAAGCCATCTGCAGACATACTTTCTGACTCATGATCAGGGTGTATCTCAAAGGGTTGCAAATGGCCACATAACGGTCAAAAGCCATGAGGGTGATGAGGATACACTCAGCAATTCCTAGAGTCAGGAAGAAAAAGATCTGAGTTCCACAGGCCACCTGTGATATACTTCTCTTCCCTGAGAAGAAGTCAGTTGCCATCTTTGGTACAGTGCTAGAGATTAATGTCAGGTCCATAAGGGCCAGTTGGCTGAGGAGAAAGTACATGGGTGTGTGGAGGTGAGAATCCACCCAAATCAGGAATATAAGGATGGAATTTGTGGTTACAGCCACAGTGTAGATCAGAAGAATTGCAGAGACAAGGACGTTGATATGTTTTATACCAGGGAAGAGACCCAAGAGGATAAAGTCCATATTTGAAGACTCATTTCTTTTATCCATGTTTCTGTCTTGTTAGGAGTAATCAACCCTGAGAACCAGCCAGATTTAGAGAAATGACAAAAATATGTTAGATTCTGTTCTCCAAGCTCTTTCATTTCTTTCATTTATTACCATTATCAGCAGCAGCAGGCTGTGGTATTTCTGCAAATGACAACCTTTTAGCCAATTTCATGGATGAGTAGGGTATCTCATGTCCCTACCTATCCTCTTTACTCACAGAACAAATTGGGACAATTAATGTCTAGGTTGCATTTATTAATGTTATCTCAGAGATAATACAACTCCTCCCCTCCTTTTTATGTCATTGCTAGGAGACCCTCTTCCACTCTCCCCCCTTAGGCTCTCTCACTGCCCTACGTGAACCTTGCTTAAGTATATGTTATATGTTCCATACTCACTCAACCATACATTTTTCCATTCTACTATGTCCTATACATGGTGCTAAGTCTTACCAAGACAAAGATGAATAAAATATAATCTCTGATGCTAACGACCTTTAGCCTTCTAGAAAAACATGACCATGGACAGGTACACATGAAAAAGTAAGAAAGGTTTTATAATGGAAGAATATGCTCATCTATGGCAAATAAGGAAAGAATATGCAATGCTGGGAAAAAAGACAGTCTTTTCAATAAGTGGTTCTGGGAAAACTGAACAACCACATGCAGAAGAATGAAACTCGATCATTCTCTTATACCATACACAAAGATAAACTCAAAATGGATGAAAGACCTCAAAGCAAGACAGAAATCCATCAAAATCCTAGATAAGAACATGGACAGAAACCTCTTTGACATCGGCCACAGCAACTGCTACAGGCAAGGGAAATAAAAGCAAAAATGAACTTTTGGGACCTCATCAAGATAAAAAATTCTGCACAACAAAGGAAATAGTCAACAAAAGTAAGAGTCAACCACGGAATCAGAGAAGATAGTTGCAAATGACATTTCAGATAAAGGGCTGGTATGCAAGATCTATGAAGAACTTCTCAAACTCAACACCCAAAACACAAATAATGCAGTCAAGAAATGGGCAGAAGACAGGAACAGATACATCTCCAAAGAAGACATACAAATGCCTAACAGATACGTGCAAAAAATGTTCATTGTCATTAGCCATCAGGAAAATTCAAATCAAAACCACAATGAGATTCCGCCTTACACCAGTTAGAATGGCAAAAATTAACAAGGTAAGAAACATCAAATCCTGGTAAGGATGTGGAGAAAGGGGAACCCTCCTACACTGTTGGTGGGAATTCAAGCTGGAACAACAACTCTGGAAAACAATATGAAGGTTCCTGAAGATGTTAAACATAGAACTATCTTGCCACTCAACAATTGCACTACTAGTTATAAACCCCAAAGATACAGATGTCATAAAAAGAAGGGGCACATGCATCCTAATGTTTGTAACAGCAATGTCCTCAATAGTCAAACTGTGGAAGGAGCCAAAGTGGTCTTCAAAAGGTAGACAGATAAAGATGTGATAAAGATGTGGTATATATATATATATATATATATATATATATATATATATATAGTGATATATATATATATAAAGATGTGATAAAGATGTGGTATATATATATATATATATATCACTATATATATAGTGATATATATATATATACACACACACACACAATGGACTATCACTCAGCCATCAGAAAGGATGAATACTTACCATTTGCATCAACATGGATGTAACTGAAGGGTATTATGCTAACTGAAATAAGACAAGCAGAGAATGACAATTATACAGTTTCACTCATAGGTGGAACATAAGCAATAACATGGAGGACCATAGGGGAATGGAGGGAAAACTGAAGGGAAGAAATCAGAAAGAGAGACAAATTATGAGAGACTCTAGACTCTGGGAAACAAATTGAGGTTTCAGAGGGGAGGGGGGTGTGTGGATGGGGTACCCAGGTGATGGCTATTAAGGAGGACAAGCTGTTTGATGAGCACTGGGTGTTATACACAACCGATGAATCATTGAACACTACATCAAAAACTAAAGCTAACTAACTGAACATTATTTTTAAAAAAAGTTTATGGTAAAAAAAGAAAAAGAAATTCATATTTCCCACAAAATTAGTGGAAAATACAGAGAATATACTGTACAATGGAGATGGAAAATATTCCTCAATTTTAAAATCTAGAGGAGATGCAGGAAGAAAGTCTAACCTCATGTAGACTTTAAGAAACAAAAGCAAAAACTAACTCTGAAACTGAGGCATTAACTCTCTAGGCATTTAGAAAGGAAAAGTGTCTCAGAGATTGGCTAGCCCAGAAGAGTAATGTGGCTTGTCTAGGTTCATATTATTGCTAAACGTTGAAGAGAAATGGTTAAAAGTCACATCCCAGCATTTTTTCCAATTATATTTTGCCTTCAGATCCGTATTAAATATATTAATATTAGAATTATCATTAAATAAAGCCTTATGTGGACATTTTATTACTTGTCTAAGTCCTTTTATTGAAAGGCTTACTTTTTGTTTAACTTTATTTTTTCAATGTTCCAAGATTCATTATTTATGCATCACACACAGTGCTCCATGAAATATATGCCCTCCTTAATACCCACCACCAGGCTCACCCAATCCCCCACCCCTCTCCCCTCCAAAACCCTCAGTTTGTCTCTTAGAGTTCACAGTCTCTCAGGGTTCATCCCCCTGTCCGATTTCCCCTAACACCCTTCTCCTCTCCTTCTTCCAAAGTTCTCCATGTTATTCCTTATGTTCCACAAGTAAGTGAAACCATATGATAATTGACTCTTTCTGCTTGCTTATTTCACTCAGCATAATCTCCTCCAGTCCTGTCCATGTTGATACAAAAGTTGGGTATTCATCCTTTCTAATGGAGGCATCATACTCCATTGTATATATGGACCATATCTTCTTTATCCATTTGTCTGTTGTAGGGCATCTTGACTCTTACCATAGTTTGGCGACTGTGGCCATTGCTGCTATGAACATTGGGGTACAGATGGCCCTTCTTTTCACTACATCTGTATCTTTGGGGTAAATACCCAGTAGTGCAATTGCAGGGCCATAGGGTAGCTCTATTTTTAATTTCTTAAGGAATCCCCACACAGTTTTCCAAAGTGGCTGCACCAACTTGCATTCCCAGCAACAGTGAAAGTGTCATAAAATGTTCACATTGTAAGAAAAAATTAATTGATATTTAGAAGAAACAGACCAAATATTTAGAATATTGAATTTAAGAATATGATCACATTTCAATGGAAATTTGTTATTTAATACAACATTCTATTAATAATGTTCACTTCTTAAATAATAAATGAACAAATAAAGCTTTGTGTTGTTCTCTGCTTTATTAGGATAATGTTAGTTTCATTAATAGATAATCTTCAAAATCTCAGTGGCTAAATGGCTATAGTCAAAGAACTGTATGTCTTGTTCGAAGTAAAAAATAGACTGTGGATAGGCAGATGGCTCTCTTTTGAGTGACATAACAAATCCCCAAGCTCTTGACATTTTGTTTCTCATAATCTTCAACACTGACTTTATTAGTAGTACTATTAGTATTAGTATTTTGTTTTCTCTGCCAAAAGAACAAAGTTCTCTTATTCTTTTTTTTCTTTTCTTTATTTTTTTATGTTCAGTTAGGCACTGTATAGTACATAATTAGTCCTTCTAATTTCATGATTTTCATCTGCATCAAGCAGAAATCGGGAAGGATGTGGAAATGTTAGTGGGCCAACCGTGTAAGTGTTTCATTGACCTTACACTAATAAATTCGAGTCCAGTCACATAGCAGTAGATCACTGCAGGAGAGGCTGGGAAGTATGTTTATGTCAGTGAAAAGGGGAAAAGAGGAAATAGATTTGGTTAATTATCCTGTAACATTTAAATTACTTTGCATAAAGCCTATAAGTTGGTTCCCAGTGGGGATACTCTTTTGTGTTCCTTTACCACTTCAAATTACCTGTTGAATTGAACATACCTTCTGCTCAGGATGGCAGTTCCTCATTCCCCTTCCATTCTTGGCCCTTTCAAAAGAGAAGTGATCTTTCTTTGGAAACCACATTAGTTATCTACTGCTGTGTAACATTTATCTCAAGATAGAACAGTAAACATTACCTCACAGCTCTTCCCATCAGCAATCTGTTTGAAGCTTGTCTAGGTCCTCTGCCCAAAGATTTCCAGCAAGGTTGTGATAAAAGTGCTAGCAGTGCTACAGTTTCATCAATTCTCCACTGGGAGAGGATGTATTTCCAAGTCCAGTCAGGTGTTGTCAGCAGAGCTCAGTTCAGTCCTCCTGGGTTGCTGGACTGAAGACTTCAATTTCTTGATGGCTGCTGATAGGGAGGGTTTTTTTTTTTTTTACTTCTGTGATTTTCCATGGGGTATCTCATAGCAAGTGGCTAGCTTCCTTCAAGAAAGAGGGGAGGAAGAAAAAGGAGGGAGAGAGGTGAAGAGTCAGAACAAGATGGAAGTCAGTCTTTCTGTAATATAATATCATAAGTAATAAGTGATAAGATTCAGCTCTTGCTTAAGGGGAGAACACACGAGGTCATGAATACTGGCAAGCCGGGATCATTGGGGCCATATGATAGTCTATTGCAAAATTTTTCCAAGTTCATTGTATTTTTGTCAAAACTTTGAATTTTAGATTTAGGAGGTACTTTAGAAAAATCTATTTTACTCTTATCCCCAGTAATTTTTAACTTCTTCTTATTTCAGGGTTGAAGAAATTACAGCTTAGAAAAGTTAAATGGTTAGCCCCAGATCACTCAGGTATTTAACAATGAAGAAACAATACCCAGGTCCACTATTATTTTGATTTTCTTGACTAAATGCAGAAATTTACCACATAATTGACTAAAGTAAATTATTTCTTGAGTTATTTTCAACTTGTTAACAATAATTATTTTACTTATAGAACCCTTCGGGAACAACTAAACATACTCTAATTCAGTAAAAAATTCACTCTCATGCATAAGGACTATGAAGGAATATTTAGAAAACCACCCATATAACCAATTTTACCTTTTAAATTAATAGTTTTTTTATAGTTTATATGTGGATATTTATCATGTAGACAATACCTTAAATATTGATATACTTCACTTGTATACATTTATACATTTTATATGTGCATAAAACTTTAAGATATCTACACATTTAAATGATATCCACAGACAGTCCTTGAATAAAGTCTTGAATAAAGATTTGTAAATATATGTGTCATTATTTCCCTTTTCTTCCCATGCCTTGGTATATTTTTATAACTCTCTTATTTATAATTGCCAGGCAAATGAATAATTTATTTTCGGCTCCAGTATGATATGACCAGCACATTCAGACTAGGATATTTGGTCATTGTGTGTGCATTTTATGTTTGATTCTGCTACTTGATTTAAAGCTGAGTTAGTGGACTGTTCTGCAACTTTCTCTTTTCCAGGTCTTAACCCTTGTATTGCCACATGTGTAGACTCAGACCTTCACTTCCCAAAGCTCTCAGCCCAGAACAAAGTAGTAAATAGGTTTATTACTCAGAGAATAATATGGTAACCTTTAGGGTCTCTGGTGGGTGCGTACGATGGTGATTTTTTTTGAATGATGTTGTGACAGGGGGCATTCATTCTGAGATCCATCCCATTTCCAACATCGTCTTGTTGATAAATTACTTTTTATTCTGAAAGGACTTGGTGTTCTCTTGCTCTGATATCCTATCCCTTATTAAAACACTTCCAGCAAGGGATATGGTAAATGCATGCCCTGTGATCTAACAGGCTGTCCTCTATGAGGAAGTGCTTAGCTCCACAGAAAATAAAGTCAAGAGCTGAAAACACAGATCTATGAAGAAATCACTGTTGACCTGTGAGAAGCAGAATGTGGAAACAGTCTTGGTAACCATCCACACACAGCAAAATCAGCATCTCTTTATCCTGTCTTCACTCATCGATTGATTCTTCTTTATCCGCACACTTATTGACTTCAAGTCTATACACCAAATAAAGTCACATGTTTAGTTTCCAAAAAGTATCTCTATCTTCCTTTATTTCATTTAAAATTTTAATCTTCCACTGATCATTCCTCTCTATTTTTTTTTTCTTAGCCATCAACTCCGTTACATCTTTTTTCCATACTTCCTTAAAGGGACAAGTCCTCAAATTCTTTTGCATTCAGACTCTCCCCTTTTACTGGAAAATCAAAACCTAATTTTCCTGATTATTGTCAGAAGGAGAGAAAAATATATTTGTACAGAAAATGTGTTAGTGGCATCCAAGGAGATGAACTTTGCTATTTCTGCATTATTGACCAACAATGATGAATGAAGCATTTCTTTCCTTTACACAACATTACAATCTACATAAAGAAGTTCACAATTCACAAATACTTCTTTGGGGGTTTATTTTTTTATAATTGATTATTCTAAGTTTTATCACTTCTAGGAAAGTCCTTTATCACTATCAAGTTAATTCATCACTAAAGAAAGGAAGGCATAGTTTGCTTCTTATCTCTGGTTTGAAGGAAATCATTTTATTAGGCAACTGAACATAATACAAACACATCATAAACAATCTGAAACTTTGGATTTGTTTGTGAAGGTTTTGTTGTTGTTATTGTTGTTTTGTTGTTGTTGTTGCTGTTGTTGTTTTAGTCAAAATAATAGGCTTCTGACATCACTGAAATGAAACTGTTTATGGCATATGTTAAATACAATCAAGGTAAATATTATGTCATAAAGGAAACCATTTTCCTTTTTTTTTCTCTTACCTTAGTTTTCTAGTTGAATCTATGAACACGTTGACAACCTATGTACTTCTTTGATTTTGTCCATTTCCTTGAGCTAATCTGTTAAAGAGGACAGAACTGACCATATTTGTTGCCATCTATACAGGAAAATCCAGAAATTTTTAAGTGGGTTTTTATGCTTAAAAAATTCTCCATGGTTTTGTATTTCAACCAGCTTATGGAAGCACTCCTTTCTGTGCAATTTTCTGCAATGGAAAGAATTATCACCTGCCCTTTCTATGTTTCCTTTTCCCAAAGGGCTCAGTGAGAACAGATTCAAAGCCCTCATTGGGTCCCTATAGATCTTTCTCTTATCCTGACTGTCTGATCTGGGCTCTGACTTAAATTAGTTGCGTATAGAAACTGTAATGGGTGTGTTATTGAGATTTACATGGTTTTGTTTTAAGATCAAAACAGCAAATTTTATTTATATTGGAATTTAGAGTTGAAAAATAAAAGATTTCACTTATTTTCTGTCACATAATCCTCAAAGTACAATGTGAGAAGAATTTGCATTCTTATCTCAATAATTAGACATTGAAAATGGTATTCTAAAATCACACAGTTATTAAGATTCAGGGCTGTGACCCATACCCTCTTCTCCAGATTCTAGAAGGCATTGTCTTTACCTTTCTAAGAACTCTTGATGGATGTGTGCCATTTCCAAATAACCAATAGCAAAATGAAATGTCCTATGTGCCTTTCACCTACTTTCCTAAACTCCAAGGAGATAGAGTAAGTGGGAAAATATTAGTTTCTTAAAAGATAGTTCATTTACAAGAAAAAAGCACACAAAAAAATAAAAAACCAACCAAACAAACAAAAAAGTTGTTCATTTACATTACCAGATTCATGTTGGAGTGTGTGTGTGTGTGTGTGTGTGTGTGTGAATGAACATGGACGTGCGTGCAAATATAAACACTATCAGAGTACATATAGTTGACTTTGTAAATAATTTCAGTTAGAAGCACATTCCTATGGGTACTAGGTTAACACTAATGACTATAAAGTAAACTCAAGGTATTAGTGATAATCTTGAAATCCTCATGGTGAGTTAACCAGGAATTGTAATTTTTATCAGGTATAAATTTTTTTTGCTGGCATGAGTGAAAATACAACATATATGGATAGTCTAAGGAATGTATATTCTTCTACTTAGAAGAGATGCTTTAGTTCCAATCCTTAACAACCATATCACACAGGTTTTTCTTGAGTTTTTACTGAGTTGATCTATCACTCTCAGCTACCCTTGGATATACCCCATTCTATTTGTTGTTCATAAACTGACACCAGTAATAATAGCTAACATTCATGGAGTGTTTTCTAACTGCTTGACACTCTGCTACGGTCTCTCCATGTGTTTCCTCATTGAATGCTCATAATCTCTACAATGGCTGCTTGACATCACCAGTAATGGTCATCAAAACTTGTTCTATCACTTGCAAAGATTTAAGCAAATGCGTGCATGATTAAATCCGAAAACAGTTTCTCTGATGTCTGCTATACAATGACCAATGATTGCTCATGTGTTACTGCCTTTTGGAAGCATGGGTACATTTTGAGCTCATTATGTGTGATGATTGTTAAAACTCTGTCCCTATAAAAGTATATACGTTATGGATATTAATGCGATACATATATTCACATGCTGCAAAGGACAGTGACCTGATGTCTTATTCTCAAAAGTAACATTAGGGAATAACTACAAGCTTGAAGGCACAGGCTATAGGACATGGTTTAGAGTTATTTCTAATGGCAGGCCTAGAACATTTCCAGAATAAACATGTTTTTCAAATTCTCTTAACTGGGCTCTGGAGCTCTGGAGTTGTTTTTAGAGAAACAGTTTTCTAAAGAAATGCAAGCATGTTTCCATTTACTCTGTCTTCTTCCACAGGTTACTCTGAACCTTCCCAAGGGCAATGGGTCTATTTTTAAGTGTAGTCATAATTTGTGGTCTCTGCCTATTAAGTAAATTCTTAGAAAATCTAATTAGTTTTATTTTTATTATTTTCAAGTTTCTATTTAAAAACTGGCTAGTTAGCATACAGTGTAATATAACTTTCAGGGGTACAACATAGTGATTCACCACTTTCATACATCACCCAGTGCTTGTCACAACAAATCACTCCTTAATCCCCCTCCCCAATTTGACCAATTTCCCCCTTCAAATTCCACTATTGTAAATACCACTTTGTTCTCTATGGTTGGTGGCCATTTTCTTGGTTTGCATCCCTCTCTTTTTTCACCTTTGTTCGTTAGTTTTCTTTCTGAAATTCCACATATGAGGGAAATAATATAGAATATGTCATTCTCTGACTTATTTCACTTAACATAAACCTCTCTAGCCCATACATGTCATTGCAAATGGAAAGTTATCATTATTTTTCTATTCCATCATTCAATGGAATAATATTCCACTACAATATATAATAAAAGTGATATTAAATATACACATACAGGGGCACCTGGGTGGCTCAGTGGGTTAAAGCCTCTGCCTTCGACTCAGGTCATGATCCCAGGATCCTGCGATCGAGCCCTGCATAGGGCTCTCTGCTCAGCCGGGAGCCTGCTTCCTCCTCTCTCTCTGCCTGCCTCTCTGCCTGCTTGTGATCTCTGGCTGTCAAATAAAAAACAAATTAAAAAAAAATATACACATACATATGTATGTGTGTGTGTGTGTGTGTGTGTATGTGTGTATATGAGACTGATATATATGTGTGTGTGTGTGTGTGTGTGTGTGTATGATTGTCTTTTATCATTGGATATTCTTTCTTGCTTTGTTCAAAATTAGTTGACAATAGAGTTGAGGGACCATTTCGGGGTCTCTATTCTGTTCCATTGATCTATGTGTCTGGTTTTGTGCCAATACCATACTGTCTCAATGATTCTAGCTTTGTAATAGTGCTTGAAGACCAAAATTATGATGCTTCCAGCCTTGGTTTTCTTTTTCAAGATTACTTTGGCAATTAAGTGTTTTTTGTGTTTTCATAAAAAAATTAGTATCATTTATTCTAACTCTGAAAATTGCTGGTTGTGTTTTAATAGGGATTGCATTAAATGTGTAGATCATTTTGTGTATTATAGACACTTTAACAATATTTGTTCTTTGGGTCCATAACCATGGAATATTTATCCATCTCCTTATTTCCTCTTCACTTACTTGAATAAGCATCCTATAATTTTCAGAGTACAGATCTTTTACCTCTGGTTAGATTTCTAAGTATCTTATGGTTTTTTGGTGCACTTGTAAATGAGATTGATCCCTTGATTTCTCTTTTTGCTGCTTCATTGTTGGCGTACAGTGGCGTACAGAAATCCAACAGATTTCTTTATGTCAATTTTGTATCCCGTGACTTTACTGAATTTGTGTATAGGGTCCAACAATTTTTTGGTGACGTCTCTTGGGTTTTCTTCATATTGTATCCTGTCTTCTGCAAATAGTGAAAGTCTGATTTCTTCCTTGCCATTTCAGATTTTTTTTAATTTCTTTTTTTTTCTTTTATGTTTGATTCCTGAGGTTAGGACTTCCAGTACTATTGTTAAATAAGAGTGGTGAGAGTGGACACCGCTACCTTATTTTTGATTCTAGAGGAAAAGTTCAGTTTTTCCCCACTGAGGATGATATTGGCTGTGTATCTTTTGTATATAGCCTTTATTTGTAGAAATACATTCCCTGTATCTCTACTTAATTGAGTTCTTTTTTCTTTAACAAGAATGGATGTCGCACTTTGTCAAATGATTTTTCTGCACATATAGAACAGATCATATAATTTTTATCCTCTCTTGTATCAATGTGGTGTATCACATTGAATGATTTATGAATACTGAACCACACTTGGAACCCAGGACTAAACCCACGTGATTGTGGTGAGTAACTCTTTTAATGTATTGTTGGATTTGGTTTGCTAGTATTTGGTTGAGAATTTTTGCACCCATGTTTATTGAAATATTAGTCTCTAGTTCTCTTTTTAGGATTGAGGTTTTTTTTTTTTTTTCTAGTTTTGGAATCAGGGTAATGCTGGTCTCATAAAATGAGTTTGAAAGATTTCCTTCCATTTTGATTTTTTGGAATAGTTTGAGAATAATAGTTATTAACTCTTCTTTAATTGTTCAGTAGAATTCACCTGTGAAGCTATATGGCCCTGGACTTTTGTTTGTTGGAGATATTTTTAAATTACTGATTCAGTTTATTTCCTGGTTGTTGTTCTGTTCATGTTTCCTATATCTTACTGTTCTCAGTTATGATAGTTTATATAATTCTAGGAATTTATCCAGTTATTCCAGATTGTCTGATTTTTTGGCATATAATTTCTCATAATATTCTATATTCACAGAAATGCAATCATTTGTATTTCTGTGGTGGTGTTATTTCTCCTCTCATTTGTTATGTTACTTTTTTGGTTACTTTCTTTTTCATTTTTGATAACTCTGTCTGGATGTTTATCAATTTTATCATATTCTTCAAAGAACCAATTCTTGATTTCATTGATCTGTTCTAGTGTTTATTTCCTGTATCATTTATTTCTGTTCTAATATTTTCCCCCTTTTCTGCTGGCTTTAGGCTTCATTTGTTTTCCTTTTTCTGGCTCTTTTAGGTGTAAAGTTCAGTAGTTTGACATTTTTCTTGCTTCCTGAGGTTGGTCTGTATTGTTACATACTTCTGTCTTCTGACTGCTTTCATTCCATCCCAAAGGTATTAGACCATTATGTTTCCATTTCAGCTCTTTTTATGTATTTTTTTAATTTATTTAGTTTCCTGGATGACTCATTCACTCTTTTTTTTTTCTTCTCCAAATGTATATTTATTTATTTACTTACTTACTTATTTATTATGCTAAGTTAGCCACCATACATTGCATCATTTGTTTTTGATGTAGTGTTCAATGATTCACTAGTTGATTATAACATCCAGTGCTCATCACAACGCATGCCCCCCTTAATATCCATCACTCAGCTACTCAATCCCTCCACACCTCCCAAAACAATTTGTTTCCCAGGGTCCCTAGTCTTTCATGGTGTGTATCCCTTTCTGATTCCCCTCCACAACTTCAGTTTTCCCCTCCCTTCCTCCGTTGTTCTCCACACTATTCCTTATGTTCCACAAATAAGTAAAACCATATGATAATTGTCTTTCTCTACTTGACTTATTTTAGTTAGCATAATCCCCTCCAGTTCCATCCATGTTGATGCAAAAGTTGGGTAGTCATCCTTTTTGATGGCTGTGCAATATTCCATTGAATATTTGAAACATTTATTTATCCATTCATCTGTTGAAGGGCATCTCGGCTATTTCCACAGTTTGGCTATTGTGGCCTTTGCTGCTATGAACATTGGGGTGTATGTGCTCCTTCTTTTCACTACATCTGTATCTTTGGGATAAATAACTAGTAGTGCAATTGCTGAGTCAGAATAACTTTATTTTTAACCTCTTAAGGAATCTCCATACTGTTTTCCAGTGTGGTTATACCAGCTCACATTCTCACTGACAGTGAGGAGGTTTCCCCTTTCTCCATCCACATCCTTGCCCAGATTTGCTGTTTTCTTTCTTATTTTTGCCATTCTAAGTGGTGTAAGATGTATCTCATTGTGGTTTTGATTTGAATTTCCCTGATGGCTAATGCTGATGAACATTTTTTCATGTGTCTGTTAGCCATTTGTATGCCTTCTTTGGAGATTTGTCTGTTCATGTCTTCTGCCCATTTTTCACATGATTATCTGGTTTTTCAGTGTTGAGTTTGAGGAGTTCTTCATTGATCTTGGATACCAGCCCTTTATCTGTGGTGTCATTTGTGAATGTCTTCTCCCATTTGGTGTGTGGCCTCTGAGTTTTTTTTTTCTTTTTTTACTGTTTCCTTTTTTGAGCAAAATATTTTTATCTTGATGAAGTCCACAAGTTAATTTTTGTTTTTGTTTGCCTTTCCTTGTTACTGTCTATGTTCTCCTCTAGGATTTTGATGGATTGCTGTCTCACATTGATGTCTTCCATCAATTTAGAGTTTATCTTTGAATGGTGTAAGAGAATGGTCTAGTTTCATTATTCTGTATATAGCTGTCCAATTTTCTCAGCACTGTTTTTTGAAGAGACTGTTTTTCCCATTGGACATTTTTTTTTTATTCCTGATTTTTCAAAGATTAGTTGACCATAGAGTTGAAGGTCCATTTCTGGAGACTCTCTTCTGTTGCTTTGATCTATGTGTCTGTTTTTGTGTGAATACCATGCTGTCTTGGTAATCACTGCTTCATAATATAGATTGAAGTCAAGAGCCATTCATTCCTTAGTGGCATGTTGTTTAACATCCAGATATTTGTGGTTTTGTTTTTGTTTTTGTTTTTGTTTTTCTTATGGCTGACTTCGAGTTTTATAGTATTGGGGTCAGAAATTGAATATAGTATTCAATTTCAGCCTTGCATTGATGAAATTATTTTGTACTTGTTGTGGCCTGATTGTGATTTGTGACCCAGTGTATGATCTATTCTGGCTAATGCCCAATGTGCCCTTGAAAAGAATACACATTCTAATGTTTTGTAATGAAATACTCTAAATATATCTATTAACTCCATTTGGTCCAGTGTGTCACTCAAAGCCATTGTTTCCTTGTTGATTTTCTCTTTAGATGGTCTTTCCAATGATGAGTTGTGTATGAAATTCTCCTACTATTTTTGCTTTATTATCAATGAGTCCCTTTACATTTGTTATTAATTGTTTTATATATTTTGTTGCTTTCCAGTTGGGGGCATAAATATTTTTAATTGTTAGATCTTCTTGTGTGATGGTAGACCACTTTATTACGATATATTGCCCTTATCCATATTTCTTATAGTGTTTATATTAAAATCTAGTTTTTCTGACACAAGTATTCCTCCTGGGGTTTCTTTTGGTGTTTTTTTGCTTGATATATATTTCTCCATCACCTTACTTTCAATCTACTGGTAACTTTTAGGTCTAAAAATGAATGTCTTGAATAAGCATACAGATGAATCTTGTGTGTGTGTGTGTGTGTGTGTGTGTGTGTGTGTGTTTTATCTGTTCTCACACTATGTCTTTTCATTGGAGCATTTCATTTATTTACATTCAAATTATTGATAAATAACTATTCAGTGTCACTTTATTCCTTGTTTGTCATAGTTTCTAGAAATTATCTCTATTCCTTACTAGTCTTTATGACTTTTGGTTTTTCCTTCATGTTCAAAGTGTTCTCTTTCATATTTCTTGCTGGACTAGTTTAGTGGTCACAAATTCCTTCAGTTTTTGTTTGTGTTGTAAACTATTTATCTCTCCTTCTATTGTGAATGATAGCCTTGCTGAATAGAGTATACTTGGCTGCAATTTGTTCCTTATTCAGTGTGTTGAATATATCATGAAACTCCCTTCTTGCCTGCCATATTTCTATTGAGAGATCTGCAGATAACCTTATGCATCTTCCCTTAAAAAATAGGGACTTCCTTTGCCTTGTCACACTTAAGATTTTTCTTAATCACTATATTTTTTTTCAAATTTAACTACAATATGGCTCAGTGTTGGTCTTTTTTTTTTTTTTTTTATAGCAGTTTTCTGTGCCTTCTGGATTTGGACGTCTGTTTCCTTCCCCAGTTTAGGAAATTTTCAGCTATTATTTCCTCAAATAAACCTTCTGCACCCTTTTCCCTCTTTTCCTCTGGGATTCTTATAATGCAAATATATTAGTACACTAGATGTCACTGAATTCTCTAAGTCTACTCCAAAATCCATCATTGTTCTTTCTCCTTTTTTTTTTTTAGCTTCATTAGTTTCCATAATTCTAGCTTTTGAATCACTTATTCATTCCTCTGTTTCTTCCATCCTATTGTCATTACATCCAGTTGGTTTCATATTTCATTTATTATATTTCTAATTTCTGTCTGTTTTTAGGCTCCTTTTTCTCTGTGGTAAGTGTCTCCCTGATATCTCTCATACTCTTCTCACAACCAGATAGTTGTCTTATGATTTTGTTTTAAGTTCTCCATCAGGCATATTGTTTATATCTATTTCATTGATCTCTGACTATAAATGTTTTTTGACCTTTCTTTTGGGATGAATTGTTTCATATTGCCATTTTTTCTAAGTCTCTGTCTTCTCTGTGTTTTAATAAAGCCTATTGTTCTTCCTGCTTATGAGAGTAATGGCTGTGTGAAGATGTTTTACAATGTACAGTGCCTGACACTTCAGTGAGTGTCTCTGGTTCGTGTTGCTGGCACTCTGCCTCTATGGTTTGGTTGCTCTACCTCTCAGGTCAATCATCCGCCATGTTTGCCTGCAGCGAGGAGTGTTTTGACATTGGCCAAAATGTGGTGGGTTTTAACTCGGTATGCTGCTGGTCTGCTTGGTAAATTAGATCGCTACTTCCACTAGATCTCAAGATTTTCAGAACTCTTTGTCGTATAGTGCATGAGGGTCTTCGTGGTGGTCTTCTTGGGAAGAGTTCCACTGCTCTAGTCCTTAGATACATTTATTCAAGAAATGTAGTACCAGCAGAGTGCAGGGGTGGGGGGTGGGACCTGCTGTAAGCAGAATATGCAGGCAGTGTTGGTGCTGTGCTGTTTAAGGAAGTTGAGGGGCATTGTAGGAAAATGGCACCTGTCATTTCCTTTTTCTTCCCCAGAAAGGGGAATCCACGCTTGCTGTTTCCGACAGTACTCCCAGAAGCACAAATAATTTCTCCTCATGTGCTATAGTCATTTTTCAGAGCACTGTTTTCACATTATAAGCCTCCATGTTACTTGCCTGTGTAGAGCAGCATGGTGAACTTTGGGCTCTATCACAGCTAAGCTTGCTGATTTTTGAAACCAAATTTAGTGGTGTGCTATTTCACAGACGTGAGCTGCTCTTTTGGGGCAAGGCCTTGCTGCACTTGTACTAATGCAGATTTGACCCAGGGGCAGTTTCACCAGAGCACAGGGCAATGGATTTTGGAATAAAGCAGGTTGAACAGCCAGTATTCAGGATAGCAGACCTCAGCAGGTGTCTCTGTGCTTATGCTGAGGGGCAGGGAAGGGAAATGTCACCTGCCAGGTTTTCTTCTTCTTTTTTAATGATTTTATTTATTTATGGGAGAGAGAGGGGGGGCACAGAGGGAAAGTGAGAGTGAGAAGCAGATTCCCTACTAGGCAGAGCCTATGCAGTACTTGATCCCAGGAACCTGAGATCATGACCCTAGTCAAAGGCAATTGCTTAATCAACTGAACCACCTAGATGCCTGCCTTCCAATTCTTCTTTCCTCTGAGAGGCATTTTTTTTTTTTCTTTCACAGCTGTGTTCCAAGAAGAACAGCCTTTCCCTGTGCACCTTACTTGATCCTCAGATCTTGCCTTCTGCCCCGGGGTTGCTGGTCTGCCTTATCCTCAAATATAAGCAGTGCCCTTATTTCTCTAATCCAGGCAAGTAAGGGACCTCTAAACCTCTAATCTTTTTTTTCTTAATTTTTATCGTGTTATGTTAATCATCATAAAATACATTATTAGTTTTTGATGCAGTGTTCCAAGATTCATTGTTTATGTACAACACCCAGTACTCCTGCAATAAACCTCTAGTCTTTGAGCCCTGCTGGTTGGAAATTTCATGGAAATCAAACCCTCCCATTTGCCAAGCCAGTGGCTTTGGGGAAGTGTTCTCTTTGTGCATATCCTTGTGTACTCCACTCACTCTCACCTTTCTCTATGACCAGGAATCCCTCCCCTCTGCAGGACCCATTTATACCCCCCCCCAAAAAAAAAACCACATCTCCATATTCCTCTCTTCCTCAGTATTGCAGTGGTGCAGTCCTTAGGTCGATTTGTTGGTATTCAGAATGATTTGATAGTTTTCAAGCATCAAAAAAAGCCCAAGGTCCTCCTACTCCACCACCATCTTAGCCTCCAGTGGACTTTACTCTAAAGTCTAGTTTGTATGATATAAGTATTGCTATTCTGGCTTTACTTTGACATCTATTCGCATGGTATTTTTTTTTCCCATCCCCTCACCTTTAATCTAGGCACCCGTAAGTCTGAAGGGAGTCTCTTAGAGGGAGCATGTAGATGGGTCTTGTCTTGTCTTTCTGACACCATATGTATTTTCTTTGGAGTGTTTAGTCCATTTATATATGAAGTAATTGTTGGTAGATACATATTTTTGCCATTTTATTTCATACTCAGTCACTGTTACTGAAGATTTTCTCTGATAACATCTTATCTTTGTCACTTTTGGTCTCTCCTTTCATCTCAAGGAGCCCTTTTAATATTTTCTGCAGGATTGGTTAAGGGTTCACAAATTCCTTTAGTCTTTGTTTATTTACAAAACTCTTTATCCCTCTTTCTATTCTGAATGAGAGCTTTGATGGAGAGAGTTATTTTTGAGTGCAGATTCATCCCATCCGGTTCTTCAAATACATTATGTCACTCCCTCTGTCTTTCCAAGTATCTGTTGAGAAATCTCCAGACAGCATTATGGGTCTTCTCAACTAAGTTAAGGATTTTGTTGTTGTTGTTGCTTTCCTGCTTTTAAGATTTTTTTTTCTTTACCACTGTGTTTTGAACATTTCATTACAATAAATCTTGATGTTGGCCTGCTTTTGTTGATTTTGATAGCAGTTCTCTGTGTCTCTTGGATCTGGATGTCTGTTTCTTTCCCCATATTAGAGAGTTTTACAGCTATTATTTCCTCAAATATACCTTCTGCCCCCCTCTATCTCTCTTCTAGAAATGCTATAATATGAATATTATTACTTTATTTTTGAGTCGCCAAGTTCCCTAAGTCTATTCTCATTTTACATAATTTTTCTCCCTTTGTTTGGCTTCATTATTTTCCATTATTTTGTCCTTGATATCAATAATTCATTCCTCTGGTTCTTCTAATCTCCTGCACATTGCATCAAGCCTGCTTCTAATTTCATTTATTGCATTATTAATTCCTGATTGATATCTTTTTTTTTTTTAACTCCTTTATTTCTGTGGTATGGGTCTTCCTGAAGTTTTCTCTTCTTCTTTTCTCAAGCCCAGGTAGTATCTTTATGAGTGTTGCTTTAAGCTTTCCTTCTGGTATCTTACGAGTCTCACGGAGCTCTCTGGGCATTCCCTTACCTTGTTCTTTCATTTGGGATGAATTCCTCCATCTTGTCATTTTGTTTAATTCTCTTCCTTCTTTTTTGGGCTAGAAAAGTAGTTGTGTTTCCTGCGCTGAAACTAATGACACTATGAAGAAGAGTTTATGTAGTGTGTAGGGCCTGATGCTTCAGGGAGTTTCTCTGGTGTGTGCAGCATACCCTCTGATGTTATGTTTTGGCTGCTTTTTGTTTTCAGAGGCTCTTCTTGCCTACTGTGGGCAGAGTTTGGCTCTTTACCAGAATGTGGTACATATTAATCAGTCATGCTCTGGTCTTCTTTGAAATAAGACTTGGTACTACTTCCTTGTGAACTGAGGCACTGCAGAGCTCTCTGATTGGGAGATGTGGTACAGGCACCGGTCTGTGCTGGTTATTTTGGGGAAGGACACACTGCACTGGAACTGAGGCATGTTTGACTGAGAAGGGCAGTCCTGCCATAACACAAGTATATGGCACTTGATGTAAGCAAGTTAGACAACCAAAATAGGTTTCGTGCTGCTTCAGCGGGTGCTTCTGTGTTTATACTGAGGGGAAGGAGAGGGAAATGGAGCCCACTAGCTCCTTTGTTTCCAAAGACGTGCCTCCTTGAATGCTGCCCTTAGGGATACATTCCACGAGGTATACATAATCATCACATTTTTCCCCCTAGACGCTCTTCAGATTTCTGTTTCCATGCTTTCTGTCCACAGGATATTTGCCTGCCTTCTCTCCAGGACAAATGCGGTGCTCTCTGGCTCTATGCCAGTCAAGCCTGCTGACAGTTAAAACTCCAGGTCAAGGTGAGGCTGGTAGTACAAACTCAAGGAAGTCAGCCCCTCTCATTTTCCAAGCCTATGGCTTTGGGGAACTGTTTTCCTTGTGTGTTCTCTGTTCTCTCTCCATCACCCTTCTCTGTGACCACGGATCCATCCCCTCTGTTGTACCCATGATCCTTTTCTCCCCTAAATCATGTCTCTGTGCTTCTGACCTTCTTTGATATGGTCTCTTCTCTCCCTTTAATTTTGGAATTCCTTTAGTGTGTCTTCTGGTGTACTTCTGGGTTGTTTAGGATAATTTGATAGTCATATAGTTTTGTTTGTGAATGAGATGAGCCTAGATCCTGGGACTTTGCCACCATCTTCCTCTTTCTCACTCTTTATTATTGGTGTTGTTCTTGTAATTGCTGTTGTGTTTGTTGTTGTTAACTGGCGCAATTTTATTACTTATAATCAGTCTGTTTAGAGTTTATTTATTTATTTATTTATTTCTGGTTTAATTTAGGAAGATTGTCAATTTCTAGTAATTTATTTATTTCTTCCAGGTTGTCCAGTTTGTTAACATAGACTTTTTCTTTTTTTTAAATTAATTTAATTTTATGTTTTCAGTGCTCTAATATTCATTGTTTATGCACCACACTCAGTGTTCCATGCAATAGGTGCCCTCCTTAATACCCACTTCCAGGCCAACCCATCCCTACCCACCTCCCCTCCAAAACCCTGTTAGAGTCCACAGTCTTTTGTGGTTTGTCTCCCTCTCTGATTTAGCACAATTTACTTTTCCTTTCCTTCTCCTAATGTCCTCCATGTTATTTTTCATAGTCTTATTTTTTAAATTTAAGTTCAATTAGCCAACATATAGTACATCATTAGTTTCAGATGTAGAGTTCAATAATTCACCAGTTGTGTATAACACTCAGTGCCCATCACCTCACATGCCCTCCTTAATTACCAATACCCTGTTACCCCATCCCCCACCTTTCCAAAATCCATCCTCCCTTTCCAAAACCCTCATTTTTTTTTCTTATATTGAGTCTCTCATGCTTTTGCTCCCTCTCTGATTAAGTTTTCCCTCACTTTCCCTATGATCCTCTATGCTTTTTCTTATATTACACATATGAGTGAAATTGTAGTATTATTTTAATGCTTTTATATCTACGATGCCAATGGTTACTTTCCCTCTCTTGTTTCTGACTTTATTTAGGTGGATCTTTTCTATTTTTTTCTTAATGAATCTGATTAAGGATTTGTCAATTTTGTTTATGTTTCCAAAGAACCAGCTTCTGGTTTCTTTAATTAATTTCTTTCTTTCTTTCTTTCTTTCTTTCTTTCTTTCTTTCTTTCTTTCTTTTTCTTTCTTTCTTTCTTTCTTTCTTTCTTTCTTTCTTTCTTTCTTTCTTTCTTTTTTCTTTCTTTCTTTCTTTCTTTTTCTTTCTTTCTTTCTTTTTTGGTTTGTGTATTTTTTTTTCCATTCCGATCTTTAGTATTTCCTTTATTTTATTCACCCTGGGCTATTTTTGTTCTTTTCTTGTTTCTTTAGGTGTAAGACTAGATTGTTTATGTGAGTATTTTCTTGTTTCTGGACATAGGCCTTCATTGCTATACGATTCCCTTTTAGAACTGCTTTTGTTGTATTCCATTGATTTTGGACCATTGTGTTTTCATTTTCTTCTGTATCTATCTGTCATATATCACCTATCTATCTATCATCTATCTATCTATCATCTGTCTATCGCCTATCTTAAAATTCTTTGATCTATCATCTATCTATATCTATCATCTATTATCTCTCATCTATCTATCCATCATCTATCACCTATCTACCTATCTATCATCTATCTTAAAATTCTTTTCTGATTGCTTCTTTGAGTCATTTGTTGTTTAGTAACATGTTGCTTTTTCTCCATGTGTTTGTATATTTTCCATTATTCTTTCTTGTGACTTATTTCCAGCTTTCTACCATTATGATCAGAAGACATACATGGTATAATTTCAGTGTATATAAATTTATTGATTTTTGTTTTCTGCCTGATGCATGATCTGTTCCAGAGAATATCCGTGTACACTTGAAAGAACGTATATTCTGTTGTTTTTGAATGGCATATCCAGTGTATATTTGTTATATCTTTCTGGTGCAATGTGTCATTCAGACACCTTTCCTTATTGATTTTCTGCCTGGATGATTTACCCATTGATGTAAGTGGAGTGTTAATGCTCCCTCTTATTAGTGCATCACCATCAATTTATCTAATTATGTCTATTTTTGCTTGCTTTACATTTTTAGGTATTCCAGTGTTGGATGCCTAGATATTTACATTGCTATATCTTTGTGTTGGATTGATCCCTTTCATTATGTAATCTTTCTTTGTCTCTTGTTATAGTCTTTGTTTTAAAGTCTTTCTTTTTTTTCCCCCTGATGTAAGCATTGAAACCTCATCTTTTTTCTCTCTCTCTCTCTCTTCTATTTGCATGGTGAATATTTTTCCAGCCCTTCAATTTCATTATGTCTGTGTCTTTTGGTTTGAGGTGCATCTTTCATAGGAAGCATTGGAATGGGACTTGTTTTTATATCTATTCTATGTGTTTTGATTGGAACATTTAGGCTTTTTACACTTAATGTAATTGTTGATATGTATGCGCTTATTGTCATTAAAAATATTTTCTGGTTGTTTTCATAGATTTTTGTTCCTTTCTTCTTTTGCTGTCTTTCTTTGTGATCAATGAGTTTCTATACTGTAAGGTTTTGACATCCTTTATATTTATTATTATTATTATTATTATTAATTATTATTTTGTATATCTATCATAGGTTTTGGGTTTGTGGTTACCATTACCATGATATATATGAGGAAAGAGCAGTCAATGTAAGTTTCATGGTCTTTCAAGTTTACTCATATTCTTTAAAGAATGAAAAGCAAAAACTTCCCTTTTCTTTTTTCTTCCCTTTTCTTTTTACCCGCCATTTGTTTTTACTCCCTCCTGAACCTTGTATGTAAGAGCTGTTGCATACTATATTTTTAAATGATTTTCTTGTGTCTAATTATAGCCATAGGTTTTCCACTCTTTTCACTTCGATTTTCTTAACTTAAATTCAATTAACCAAAATATAGTACATCATTAATTTCAGACATACTGTTCAATAATTCACTAGCTGCATATAACATCCAACACTCATCACATCATGTGTTCTTCTTAATGTCAGTCACCCAGTTTACCAATATATTTGCCCTCCTTCCTTTCCAAAACCCTCAGCTTGTTTCTGGAGACAAGAGTCTCTCTTCATTTGTCTCCCTTTCTTATTTCTTACTATTCAGTTTTCCCTCCCTTCTCCTATGGTCCTCCACACTATTCCTTATGTTCCACCTATGAGTGGAACCATTATTATTGCCCTTCTCTGCTTGTTTTATTTCACTTAGTATAAGTGAACCCCCCAGTTCCATCCACGTCAGTACAAATTGTAGGTATTCATCCTTTCTGATGGCTGAAAATATTCCATTATATATATGAAACACTTCTTCTTTATCCATTCATCTGTTGAAGGGTATCTTGACTCCTTTCACAGTTTAGCTATTATGAACATTGCTGTTATGAACTGTGGGGTGCCTGTGTACGTTATTTCACTACATCTCTATCCTTGGGGTAAGTACCTAATAGCACAATTTCTGGGTAGCAGAGCAGCTCTATTTTTTACATCTGGAGGAACCTCCATACCGCTTGCCAGAGTGACTCTACAACCTTGAATTCCCACCAAGAGTGTAAGAAGGTTGCACTTTCTCCACATCCTCACCAACATTTGCTGTTCTCTGTCTTGTTAATTTTAGCTATTGTAACTGGTGTAAGGTGGTATCTCATTGTGGTTTTGATTTTAATTTCCGTGATGGCTAGTGATGTTGAGCATTTTTTCATGAGTCTGTTGGCCATTTTTCTGTCTTCTTTGGATAATTGTTTATTAATGTCTTCTGCCCACTTCTTGACTTGATTCTTTGTTTTTTTGGGGGGATATTGAGTTTAGGAAATTCTTTATAGATCTTAGATATCAGCCCTTTATTTTTAATCTCATTTTCAAATATCTTCTCCCATTCTGAGGGCTGCCTATTAGTTTTGCTGACTGTTTCCTTTGCTGTGTGAATCTTTATCTTGATGAAGTCCCAAAAGTTCATTTCCACGTTTGTTTCCCTTGTCTTTAGAGACATGTCTTGCACGAAGTTGGTGTGTCCAAAATGGAAGATATTACTGCCTTTGTACTGCTCTAGGATTTTGATGGATTCCTGTCTCACACCGAGGTTTTTCATCCATTGTGAGTTTATCTTTTTATATGGTTTAAGAGAGTTTCACTCCTCTGCATGTGGCCCAATTTTCCCAACACCATTTGTTGAAGAGACTCTTTTTTTCTAGTGAAAAATCCGTCCTGATTTGTCAATTAATTGACCACAAAGTTGAGGGTCCACTCCAGGCTCTCTATTCTGTTACATTGTTCTATGTGTCTGTTTGTGTGCCAGTACTAAATTGTCTTGATGATCACAACTTTGTAATATCAGACACTGTGTTGCCACCAGTTTTCTTTTTCAAAATTCCCCTGGCCATTCAGTGTCTTTTTCTGGTTCCATACACATTTTAGGATTGTTTGTTCCACTTATGTGAAAAATGTCAGTGGTATTTTTATAGGAGTTGCTTTGCATGTGTAGATTGTTCTGGGAAGCATAGACATTTTAACAATGTTTATTCATCTAATCCATGATCATGGAATTTTTTTTTCATCTCTTTGTGTCTTCCTCAGTTTCTTTCGTAAGTGTTCTCCAGTTCTTAGAGGGCAGCTCTTTACCTCATTGGTTAGGTTTATTCCTAGGTATCTTATGGTTGTTGCAATTGTAAATCAGATCAACACCTTTCTTTCTCTTTCTTTAGTCATATTGTTATTGTATAGAAGTCCAGCTCACTTCTGTGCATTGATTTTGTATCCTGCCACATTGCTGAATTATTGTATGAATTTTAGAAATTTTTTGTGGAAACTTTTGGGTTTTCCATATTAAATATTATGTCATCTCTGAATAGAGAGAGTTTGACTTCTTCTTTGTCAATTCAAATGACATTCATTTCTTTTTGTTTTCTGCTGAGGCTAGGAATTCTAGTACTATGTTGAACAATAGTGGTGAGTGGGGATCCCTGTCATGTTCCTGACCTTAAGGGAAAGTTCTCAGCTTTTCTACACTTAGAATACCTCACTGAGATATTGGGTGTAGCCATTTCATAGATCGCTTTTATGACATTGAGGTGTGTTCCCTTTACCCCTATATTCTGAAGTGTCAATCAAGAAAGGATGCTGTATTTTGTCAAATGTGTTTTCTGCATCATGTGGCTCTTGTCCTTTATTTTAGTAATGTGATGTATCACATTGATTGATTTGTAAATAAACCACCCTTAAAACCCAAGAATAAATCCCACTTTCTTGTGGTGAATAACCCTCCTAATGTTCTACTGGATCCTATGGCTAGGATCTTGTTAATTATTTCGACATCCATGTTCATCAGGAATTTTGGTCTCTAATTCTCCTTTTTGATGGGGTCTTTGTCTTACTTTGTGATCAAAATAATGCTGGCCTCATAGAAGGGTTTTGGAAGTTTCCCTTCTGTTTCTATTTTTTGAAAAGGTTCTGTAGAATAAGTATCATTTCTTCTTTAAATGATTGGTTGAATTCCCCTGGGGAGCCAGCTGTCTGTGGACCCTTGTTTTTTGGGAGGTTTTTGATTATTGCTTCTATTTCCTTGCTGGTTATTTGTCTATTCAGATGGTCTCTTTCTTCCTGTTTAAGTTTTAGTAGTTTATAACTTTCCAGGAATGGATCCTTTTCTTCCAGATTGCCTAAATTGTTGGCATATAGTTGCGCGTAATATGTTCTTAAAGTTGTTTACATTTCATTGCTCTTTGTTGTGATCTCTCCCTATTCATGGTTTTTCTAATGTGGGTCCTTTCATTTTTCTTTTGGAAAAATCTGGCCAGAGGTTTATTGATCTTATTAATTCTCTGAATGAACCAACTTCCAGTATTAGTGATCCATGTTACTGTAATTCTGGTTTCTGTTTCATTGATTTGAGCTCTAATCTTTATTTGTCTCTTCTCATCAGTTGAGGCTTTATTTGCTATTCTTTCTCCAGGTCCTTCAGATTTAAGTGTAGCTTGTGCATCTGGGTTTTTCTATTTTTCTATTATTATTAAAATGTACTTCCCTTTTAGAACAGCCTTTGTTGTATCCCATAGCTTTTGAACTGTGTTTTCATTCTCAATAGTTTCCATGATTTAAAAAAAATTGTCATTAATTTCCTGGTTGATCCATTCATTCTATAGCAGGATACTCATTAACCTCCAAGTGTTTGATTTCCTTCCAAATTTCCTCTTGTGTTTGAGTTCAAGTTTCAAAGCATCGTGTCCTGAAAATATGCCAGCAATAATCTCAATCTTTTGGTATCAGTTAAGACCTAATTTGTAGCCCACTATGTGATCTATCTGGAGAAACTTTCCTGTACACTTGAAAAGAATGAGTGTTCTCTTGACTTAGGATGGCATGCTGCATATATATCTTTATCTTTCTTTCCATTCTAAATCACCTCACTGGATAAATAATTCTTGGCAGCAAGTTCTTCTCATTTAATATCCTAAATATATTTTGCCCTTTATGGCCTGCCATTTTTCTGGTAACAGGTCTGATGCTATTCTGATGTTTCTCCCTCTGTACATAAGAAACCTACTGTCTAAAACAGCTTTCTCTAAAATTTGAAAACTTCACTATTATATGCTGAGATGCTGATCTATTTTTATTGATTTTGGGAGCAGTCCTTGCTGCCTCTTGGACATGAAGGCTTGTTTCTTGCCCCAGATTAGGGATGTTCCTGATGATGATTTGCTCAAATATATCTTCTGGCCCTCTTACCTCCCCTTCAGAAACCTCAATATCTTTGAAATGTTTTTCTTTTCAGAGCATCATCAAATTCTTGAAGGCTTTCTTCACAGGTTATTAATTGTCTTTCTCTCTTTTCCTCAGCCTCTTTTTTTTTATCAGCCTGTCTTTTAGATTACTTTTTCTCTCTTCTGCCTCATTAACCCTAGCTGTTAGCACATCCAATTTAGACTGTATCTCAGTTATAGCATCAAGTTTGGCCTGATTAGATCTCTTTTCTGCCTTAGTTTCTCCACTGTATTATTTTTTTTTGAGTCCAACTATTGACTTTTTAATAACTATACTGAATTCCATCTCTGACATCTTGCTTATATTCATAATGATTACCTCTGTGGCAGAGAACATTGTCCCTGGTTCTTTTCTTTGTTGTTAATTCCTCCTTCTAGCCATTTTTCCCAGAGAATAATAGGTGATGGGTGAGCAGAGTCAGAAATATCAACAACAACATGAGAAAAATCACCCTAGAGAAATCCAAGGTGATCATAAAGCAAAGCAGAAAAGCGAACAAAAAACAAAACAGGACAAACCATAAAAATGAAGAAAAAGAAAGTGTGTGTGGGAAGGAGAAGAGACTATAATCTCTCAGGATGGACAAAGCAGGGTGATCCACTTGTTCCTGAGTTTTGGTCTGTGGGTTAGAAGAAACAAACTTCCATAATTACAAAGAAAGCAAAATTTATCTATATACAAAAATAAAACTGAATACAGTGTAAAAATGACTAAAATGAAGCATATATCTATGAAATAGAGATGTAAAAAATAAAAGTTAGGGGCGCCTGGGTGGCTCAGTGGGTTAAAGCCTCTGCCTTTGGCTCGGGTCATGATCCCAGGGTCCTGAGATCGAGCCCCACATCAGGCTCTCTGCTCCACAGGGAGCCTGCTTCCTCCTCTCTCTCTGCCTGCCTCTTTGCCTAGTTGTGATTTCTCTCTGTTGAATAAATAAAATATTTAAAAAAAAATTAAAAATAAAATAAATAAAAAATAAATAAAAGTTAAAAAGCGACTTAAAAGCACAAGTTGGTAAAATAAGAAACTAGTTGAAATGGGGAAAAGGTTAAAAAAACAAATGGAAAATTTAGATTGAAACACACACACACACACACACACACACACACACACCACGTTCAATATACTATTCCCCTCGCACTGGAAGTTTAGAGTCTTTGATTCATAAACCAGTTGTCCTCCTGTTCCTCCAGTCAATCTTCTGGAGGCATCTATTATGCTTCTTCTCAGATTTTTTTGCATGGGCGGAGTTGCCCCACCCCTTGCCAGGGGGTTAGGCCCAGTGTAAGCTGGTTCTCTGTGTGGCCTATTTTCCTTGAGGCTTTCTTGGCTCCTTAGAGGAATAGAATAAAAATGGCTATGCTCTGTTCTCTGGCCCCAGAGCTAAAAGATTGAGGTCCCCCCTCTTCAATAAACCCTACGGGACAGTCTTCACTTTTGTGTTTGCCAAACTCTACAGACTGTTATGCATGTCCACTGCAATCCTCCCAGGGGAGGTCCCAGGGACCATGTCACTGCCCTTTGTGTGTCCAGGAACTGAGAGTGGTTGCAGGTTTCTGTATGTAGCTGCTCCACTGCTTCTAGGGGACAGCTGCTTGTCACCTTACTGTCCTTTCTGGGGCCAGCACCCTGAGAGCTGCCATGGGAACAGCCATTTTCCCCTCCTGGGACATTGTAAATGGCCTGCAAGTTCCAGTCCTTTTCTGGGTGCTCTGGCAGAGAGCAGTCACCAGCCTGGCCTGGCTCGTGGTTTATGGTGACCCAAGCTGGGAATCCTCTCCTTGACTCACTGACCATAACTAGTTTCCCCACTTCCATGCTGCTTTAGTGGTAATAAACTCATTTATTATTTGTGAAACTATTTATATCTCCTTCATATCTGAACAATAATATTAATGTGTAGCATATATTTGCTTATAGGTTTATTTATTATTTTTTTTCTTTAGTACTTTCAATATATCATGCCACTTTCACATGGCCTGCAAAGTTTCTACTGAAAGATCAGCTCACTACATTATAGGTTTTCTCCTATAGACTCCTTTTTGTTTCTCCCTTACTGCTTTAAAAAATATATCTTTATAACATCTTAGATTTTATTTATTTATTTTTTAAAGATTTTATTTCTTTATTTGAGAGAGAGAGAGAGAGAGAGGTCATGAGAGGGGAAAGATCAGAGGGAGAAGCAGACTCCCAGGATCCCGATGAGGGACTCGATCCTGGGATTCCAGGATCATGACCTGAGCCAAAGACAGTTGCTTAACCAACTGAACCACCCAGGTACCCCCAATGTTTTACATTTTAATTATTATATTTTATAATGTACATCACCTTGGAGTCATCTAGTTTGGAAGATGCTCTGTGATTCTTGGAGTTGGATGTCTATTTACTTCCTTAAATTATGTGTTTCCAGATATTAATTCAAATAAGTTTGGTACCCCCTTCTCTCTGTCTTCTTTGAGATCTCTATAATGTGATTGTTTGCTTAATATTTTCCAAAATATCTCTTTATTTATCCTCATTAAAAAAAATTAGTTTCCCTTTTTGTTATTCAACTTTTGTTTCCATGTCGGGGTTAATGTAGATCATGAAATCAGCCATAATACTGGCTTGCTAAAATGTAACATGGAGGCCTGAGGTCAGGGAAGGTTTCAGAGAATGGCGTAGCTCTTTGGAATGCTGAGGTCTGTGAGACCACTCTGCCATTGGAATGCCATGGGGATCTGCCTTCCCTGAAGTTTTCATAGACCAAACAAGCTGCTGGGTTGCCCAAGATGTATGCATTGTCCTTTGGCTATGTTTATGAGAACTCATAGAACACACAGATTAGCATACCATGTCTTTCCTGTAAATAGATCCTCCTAGTTCCAGTAAGAACATTTATCACATAACACATGTTTGAGAAGCAGTGATAAGGATTTGTGATTATCCTGAAGGACCAATAAAAGTGGAGCCAAGAAGAGCAAAGGGTCTTCATCTCTGAGCGTTGAACCCCTTGCCTTCTCCTCTCTTTCGTAGTAAAGTTTGGAGTAATCTTTCGTCTATCATTTCAAGGTTTGCTGGCCATTCCCAGCATTTCCATTGGCCTGTTTTCCAGATTAGTATATTATTTTACATCCTCTAATATACCATGTGTTTTTTATTTCTTTTATTATATTATCTGGTTCTGATTGATTATTTTTAATATTTTCTTTCTGTTTATTGAAATGCTAACTGAGTTCTTGTACTCTTATCTTCATTCCAATTAGTATCTTTATAATCATTACTGTAACTGCTTTAAAAAATATATTGCTTATTCCTGTTTCATTTAGTTCTTTTTGTGACATTTACCTTTGTTCTTTCTTTAGGAGCTTATTCCTCTCTCTTCCCATTTTGCTTCACTTTGTTTCCATGGGTTAGGTGGAACAGTTCCTTCCCCTAAGCTTTAGCACTAGAGTCGTCTATACTGTCCCCTATGTAGACAGTGTGTACCTGGTGATTTTTCCTGGCGAGGTAGAACTGTGGGTGTTTATAGTAGTTTATCTTTATTTTCTAAGGTTTTATTTATTTGAGATAAAGAGAGAGAACACAAGCAGAGGGAGGGGTGGGAGGAGAGGGAAAGGAAGATGCAGACTAGATGCTGAGCACAGACCTGGACATGGGGCTTGATTCCAGGATGCTGAGATCATGACTTAAGCTGAAGTCAGATGACAGCCACCCAGGAGCCCCTGCAAGTTACTCTTTTTTACTGTGGCTTTTTTTTTTTTTTTTTTTTTTACAGCTAGGAGATAATAATAATAATAATATAGTAAGACAAGAAAAAATAAAAAGAAGGAAAAAAAAGAAAAAGTAGAAAATATGGAGAAAAAAATAAAAATAAATAAGAGGAAAAGAAAGGAGAAAAAAGCCACCAGGGATATAAATAAAAACACATGACAAATTAAATAAAATTCTAAATCAAAATTAAAAAAATTAAAAATGGGGCTTATTTTCTGTTCCCCAACACTGAGGCTTCTGTGGGCTTGTAGAGCCTGGGCTTGCTGAGGTCATGGAGTTCCCTGTGATGATGTAACCACCCATAATGGTATCCATATCCTTCTCCAGTCTTTTCTTTTAAGGTGAGATGGGAACATAAATCATGTTATTCTCCAGTCCCTCTGACCTGGAGAGTAATTCTGCAGCTCCTTCACTGCTTGGTGGAATCCTAGTGTTATCTCTTTTATGTGCTACCTTCACTTTTAAGTGATGGCATTTTTTCTATGCCCATGACAAAGAAATCTATTCCTAGTCCTTCAATGCTATCCTTCCTCACTGTCATTTGGCAGTTCCCTTTGCTACCATGTCACCATCTCTCTTGCTGTGCTCTTGTCGTCTCTCTACCTTTAGTTGTTCAGAAGCTGTTCAGGCAACTCTCAGTTCTTCAAAATGAATAGTTCTATTAAAAAGTCAAGGCCTTGCTACATTATCATCTTGGGCCTGAACTCTACATTAGCTTCAGCTTAAAGTCACCAGTGACTATCTCCTAGTGATAGAGTCAACCTATCCTTTGACAATTTGAAACCAGACATTGCCATACATATCCTCTCTAGCTAAGAAAGTTCTACATGGTAGCTTCTTCCAATATTAAGCTGTTTTGTTTGCATAGAAAAACCTGTTGTTTTTTGTAGCCACTTTCATTAATTATATTAGATAAAACTTTTGAAGATCTTGCTGCAGCACTTGCTTCTTCTCCTTATACTTTGATGTTATGGAGATGGGTTCTTTCCTTGAATTTCATAAACTAGCGTTGGTTAGTTTGAAACATTTCTTTAAATCTTCCTCACTTCACTCAGCATTCATAGAATTGAGGAGAGTAAAGATCTTGCTCTGTTATGGCTTTGGGTTGGGTAAATGATGTTTGATCTGGTTTGATCCTCTAAACAGATGACCAGAAGTTTTTCCATATCAGCAATAAGGCTGTTTTAGTTCCCTATCCATATGTTCACTGGCATAGAAGTTTTAATTTCCTTCAAGAACATTTTGCTTGCATTTATAATTTGGTTGTTTGGTGCAAGGGGCCTAACTCTTGGTTTCTATTGACTTTTAAAACTCCTTCCTCACTACAGGTAATCATTTCTAGCTCTTGATTTAGCGTAAGAGACATATGACTCTTCTTTCACTTGAGCACCTAGTGGCCGTCATAAGGTTATTAATTGGCCTAATTTCATTTCAGTATTATTGTGTCTCAGAGAATAGGTGGGCCAAGAGAGAGAGACAGAGAGAAAGAGAGAGAGAAGGAACAACTGGTTTTGGAGTAGTCAGAGCAAACGCAACATTTATCTATTAAGTTCACTGTCCTATATAGGAGTTATTTATCATACACAAAAACAATTACAATAGTAATACCAAAGGTCATTAATAACAGACTGGCATCATAAATATAATAAAGAAATTTTCTTCAAATACTGTGATAATAACCAATCTGTGATAGACAGATACAAAATGAGCTAATACTGTTTAAAAAATGGTGGGGATAGACTTGCTTGTTGCCAGATTTCCACAAAACTTGAATTTGTAGAAAATGCAATCTGTAAAGTTCAACGACCTGAAGTACAATAAACCAACGTATTTGACACTCCAAATGTCACTAGGAAAGATAAACCAAGGATAAAGTAGTAGGGGGTCATCATGATTGTATTGCCATGACTGACTTATAATGCAGATTAGTAGGCTAGGGATCTCAAGTGCTTCCTATGTCTGTACTGAAATCTTCATTATGTGTATCTTGACAAATATTTTCTGAGTGTCTATTGTGTACCAAGCACTGACCATGTCTGTGGATACCACCATAATGAAGAGAAATCTAGTCACCACACTTAGGGAGATTATATTCAAGCATTACATATAGAAAATAAGCAACTATGTAAACACATTATAGCATGATAAGTACTATGAAGGAAAGAGTTGAAGTTTTCTTTTTTTAATTTATTTTTTCTGTGTTCCAAAATTCATTGTTTATACACCACACCCAGGGCTCCATGCAATGCATGCCCTCCTTAATACCCACCACAGGGCTCATCCATCCACCCAACATCCCTCCCCTCCAAAACCCTCAGTTTGTTTCTGAGTCCACAGTCTCTCATGGTTCATCCCCACCATCCAATATCCCCCAATACTCTTCTCCTCTCCTTCTCCCAATGTCCTCTGTGTTATTCCTTATGCTCCACAAGTAAGCAAAACCATATAATAATTGACTCTCTCTGCTTGACTTATTTCACACAGCATAATCTTCTCCAGTCCATTCCATGTTGATACAAAAGTTGGATATTCATCCTTTCTGAGGGAGGCATAATATACCATTGTATATATGGACCATATCTTCTTTATCCATTCATCTGTTGAAGGGCATCTTGTCTCTTTCCACGGTTTGGCGATTGTGGCCTTTGCTGCTATGAACATTGGGGTACAAATGGCCCTTCTTTTCACTACATCTGTATCTTTGGGGTAAATACCCAGTAATGCAATACAGGGTCATTGGGTAGTTCTATTTTTAATATTTTGATGAATCTCCACACTGTTCTCCAAAGTGGCTGCACCAACTTGCATTCCCACCAATAGCATATGAGAGTTCCCCTTTCTCCACATCCTTTTCAACACTTGTTTCCTGTCTTGTTAATTTTTGGCATTCTAACTGGTATACGGTGGTATCTCAATGTTGTCTTGAAGTTTTATGATAAAGAAATGCACCTGCTTTAGGTAAGGTAACCAGGAAAGTATTTCTTAGAAAACATTTGAACTGTAGGATAACCAAAGGAAAAGAAGGGGTGGATTATATTCCTATGTAAAAGTATGGTGGTGTGCAATCCAGGCAGAAGAAAGAAGTAGCTCCATAGTCCCAGTGAAGGGCCCATGTGGCTGGTGCCAAGTGAATTGAAGAAATCATATCATTGTTGGACTTTTTATCACATTTTATACATATTTAATTGACCCATTAGGCTCTTTGAAACTCGTGTTTCCTCATCTGGGAAGTAAAAATAACAAAAGTAATAATGGCTAGTAATACTAGACTCTAATCATATGCTAGTGTTGTCTTCAATGTTTGACACTAAGTTCTCACTTATTACTTCCAAAATTTTCATTTTCCATGTTATTTAAAGAAAATAAAAGTTTAAATGTTGTAAATCACTTACCCAATGACATAGTTATTAGCTCCCGAGGTAGGATTTGAACACAATCAGTTTGACTTCAGAGCCTAATGTGTTTAAGGAATCCCCAAATTTCTGCCTCATAGGTGTACTTCAAGACTAAAGGAGGCAATGCTTATAAAACACTTAGGACAGTGCTAGACAATAGGTAAACATTCAGTAAATTTAAATAATTATTAGTAAGCAATACCCTCAATATACTTCGTCAGTACCTGAGAAGTACACTGATATTAAATTTAGTCCTATTCTGTTTAGGACACTCAAAAAATTATCACAAATCATGATATAGGCCCCATTCATGTTCCAATGCAATACCTTTTCTCTAGACTTCATGCACTGCCATGACTCAAGAAAAGATTATAACTTTCTGCTATCTCAGTGATTCTCTACTTAGAACCCTATAGAATTGGATATTTCAAATTACTTTTTTTCCCCTGAGAATCTGTGATAACAACATAAAACCATGGCAAGACATTCCTGCCATCTGAGTTCCACCTGTTCTTAAAGACCCTCTCTCTCGAAGTGACTCCAAGGGTTGGGGTCATCATAACTTTTGGTGTTAATCTAGATCTCAGCCCAACAATAGCATTAGAGAGAAACAAAACGTGATGTATTAGGGTATAGTTGTCCAGTCTGATGTGTTTGAAAAATATAACATAGTGGGTAGGATCAGATGTGGTGACGGTATTGAAAGGGTTTGGGACCTTCTAGCAAGCACAATAAAGAGTTGGAAAAGTATATTAGGACAATCTTATCCATAAGGGTATCTTGAGTCTTGTAAAAATTGTTGGACATATATGCCTAGGTTACTTACCAGAAATTGGTTTATAAAGTCTGGGGAAACTAGATGTTTTTCTTACAGTCAATTTAGGTTAACACTGTTAAATAGGAACTTCCCTGCCCCACTGTACTATAGTGCACATTATTAAAATCTGAAAGTAAAGAAGTATAATTTTTGTAATATGGTTTGAAAACTGAAATTCAGAGTTCATAATAGCATCAGCATTTTTAATAATAACATTATCATTAACTGGAAGACCAATAAAGAATCTGGGTGTTTTAAGGAACAAGTGACATTATCCACTCTGTTTAAACATCAGATTTCTCCATAGAATCTTTCTCAGAGGCCCCAACAACTTCTTGTTCCTTAGGCTTTAGATGAGGAGGGTTAGCAAGGGGATAATGATTACTTCAAACACAGAGATTCTGTTCCAACTCTGAGGGGAGAGAACAACCTGAAGTCTACTTTGGCTGGACCAAAGTAGAGACTTACCACACCAAGGTGGAAGAAGCAGGTAGCTAGAGATTTGTTTTTGCCCTCAGGGGAGTTCATGTGAAGGACAGTAAGGTAGATGAGTGTGCCGGATGTCTGAATAAGTCTAAAAGATGAGAAGAAAAAACAATGCTGGACAATAATATCACTTTTTCATAGGTTATTTTCTCACAGGAGACCTTCACATAAGAAATGTTGAATTTTCTTGTTCCACAAGCAGAGAAATGCATGGCAAAAATTTTGCACATTAAGGAGAGGAGTACACTCCTAGCCCATGAACCAGTTGCCATTTGTTTAAAGATTCAAAGTGTCATAATGGCCAGGTATCTGAGTGGGATACAAATTCCCTGACAATGGTCAAAGACTATGAGAGTCAGGACAACACACTAAGCCACTCCTAGCTTCAAGTAAAGAAAGGTTTATACTCTACAGCCAATGCAAGAGATGTATCTATGTCCAGGGAAGTTGGTGGCCATCTTGAGAAGAGTGGTAAAGATTAGCATTAGGTCCATGAGGGAGAGATGGCTGAGCAGGAAGTACATGAGGTTGTGGAGGTAAACATCACCCATATCAGCAGGGCTAGGATGGAGTTTCCCATCCTGGCCACCCCAAGAATCACAAAGACAATGGAGATGGGGAGGCCAACATGCTGAAAGTAAGAGAAAAAGCCCAGAAGAATGAAATATGTGGTTGAGAATCTATTTCCCTGCTCCAGGTCTTAGTATACTAGCTTGATCTGAAAGGTTATGGGAGAAAATACACAGAGTGTTACTGCTGTTCTCATATAAATGCACCACTGTTTCATATCTACTTATGAAAGTTGCATATATATTGCAATATGTTTGAATGAAGGAAATATTAATGGTTTGGTATCCATTGTTGTTTAAATATAGTATTTAGCAATGTATCTGGCAGGATCAACAAACCTAATGAAGAATGTTGATTTCGATCATATTATATTATATTATATTATATTATATTATATTATATTATTATATTGCTTAACACAGTGTTGCTATCATGTCTTGAGGATTACAAGTTTAATTTTTAGTTCCTATGAAAATCTCCCTATGTCCTTCTAATGTGATATACACTCTTTCTAAAGTAAATATGGTTTCTGTTCTACAACCACTGGAATCTCTGTGTATCAATACTTTTAGATTAACTATCTATATTTAAATTCATCCTTGGGGTACTTACAGATCACTAAGCAAGTAGCTTGATCAGTAATGGGTCAAGCATCTTATGGCTCTAATCATTGGGACTAGACTAGAATGCCTTGAAAGTGACTTGGACTGGCTCTCCTGGCCCTTGTGATTTATAAATCAATATAGACTGATTAAAAGAACATTATAATTGTTTTGTACACTTTATCTATTATATTACTTTTTCCCCATGTGACAAATATATCCATTTGTGCAAATCCTTCCATAAAATTCAGTGTCTCTCATCTAAAATCTTGGCTTTGTCCCTCTGTTATTGACATTTTGTGCCATCTCCCACTATAGGGTGAGGTGGCTAGAACATAAATATATAGATAGATAGATAGATAGATATAGATATAGAGATAGATAGATAGATCCAATTGGATCTATCTATCTCTATATCTATATCTATCTATCTATCTATCTATACTCTCTTGACATGGAATTGGGAAGGAATGGATTCCCAGAAACTTAAAAGCAATTTCTCATTGTTTTGTTCTTGTGGTTTTTTTTTTAAATTTTTTGAAGATTTTATTTATCCATTTCGCAGAGGGAGAGAAAGAGAGCACAAACAGGCAGAGTGGGAGGGAGAGGGAGTATCAGGCTCCCTGCTGAGCAGAGAGCCCAACGTGGGGCTTAATCCTAGGACCCTGGGATCAGGACCTGAGCCAAAGGGAGACACTTAACTGACTGAGCTACCCAGGCACCCCTAGCCATTATATTATTTAGTTATCTCAGCTCAGTGGAGTTTCATCTGTAGTCATTCATTGTTCATGTAACATGTACTATGTTAAATCTCCTTTCTTTGTTGATCAGCATCTTGCTGACATCTCTGTTAGAATCTGTAACTTCTTATGTGCAGTCCAGTGTTAAAATTTTGTCTTATATCCATTCAAAGCTTTCCCATTCCCACTGCAGGCTAGATTTGTAGCTCCAGGGACACGAATGGGGAGAGGATGTGGTCTTCCATTTTACTCATTCTCTCATTCCCTCCCTTTGGAGTCTTCAGGAGGGCATTGTAGTCTGCCTTTAGGACACCTCCTCCATCTCCCTATTCTAAGCTCCAGCTCCCCTGGTGTATTCGCACAGGGAAGAAGGAAAAGGAAAGGGACACATGTTTTGTATTGGCTGCTGTTGTGTGATGGTTTTTTGATGTACAAATTTGGCTGGGTTGAACTATATTCCCCAGTTATTTACAAACATTAACATAGGTGGTGTTGTGGGGGTATTTCGCAGTTGTGATAAAAGTCATTATTGAGGGCATCTGTGCGGCTCAGGTGCTTAAGCCTCCAACTCTTCCCTTTAATTATTTTTATTAACATATAATGTATTATTTGTCCCAGGCGTATAGGTCTGTGAATTGTCAGGCTTACACATTTCACAGCACTCACCATATCACATACTCTCCTCAATGTCCGTAACCCAACCACCCTCTCCCTACTCCCCCAGCAACCCTCAGTTTGTTTGGTGAGATTAAGAGTCTTTTATGGTTTCTCTCTCTCCCAATCCCATTTTGTTTCATTTGTTCCTTCCCTAACCACCCACGGCCCCCCACCCTGCCTCTCAAATTCCTCAAATCAGAGAGATCATATGATAATTGTCTTTCTCTGATTGACTTATTGTGTTCAACCTGATACCTTCTAATTCCATCCAAGCCATTGTAAATGGTAAGATTTAATTTCTTTTGATGGCTGTATAGTATCCCATTGTGTGTATATATACCACTTCTTCTTTATCCATTTATCTGTTGATGGACACCTAGGTTCTTTCCATAATTTGGCTATTGTGGACATTGCTGCTATAAACATTTGTGTGCTCTTGCCCCTTTGGATCACTACATTTGTACTTTAGGGTAGATACCCAGTTGTGTGATTGCTGGGTTGTAGGGTAGCTCTATTTTCAACTTTTTGAGGAAACTCCATGCTGTTTTCCAGAGTGGTTGCATCAGCTTGTATTCCCACGAACAGTTTGGGGGGGTTCCCCTTATTCCACAACCTCTCCAACATGTGTCATTTTCTGACTGGTTAGTTTTAGCCATTCTGACTGGTGTGAGGCGTTATCTCATTGTTGTTTTGATTTGTATTTCTCTGATGCCGATTGATGTTGAGTAGTTCTTCATGTGTCTGTTGGCCATCTGGATGCATTCTTTGCAGAAATGTCTGTTCATGCCCTCTGCCCATTTCTTGATTGGATTATTTGTTCTTTGGGTATTGAGTTTGATAAGTTCTTTATAGATTTTGGATACTAAACCTTTATCTGATATGTCATTTGTGAATATCTTCTCCCATTCTGGCAGTTGTCTTTTGGTTTTGTTGACTGTTTCCTTTGCTGTGCAAAAACGTTTGATCTTGATGAAGTCCCAATAGTTCATTTTTGCCTTTGCTTCCCTTGCCTTTGGCAGTGTGTCTAGGAAGAAGTTGCTGCAGCTGATGTAGAAGAGGTTGCTGCCTGCGTTCTCCTCCAGGATTTTGATGGATTCCTGTCTCACATGGAGGTCTCTCATCCATTTTGAGTTTGTCTTTGTGTGTGGAATAAGTAAATTGTCCAGTTAATTCATCATTACATAGCTGCCCAATTTCCTAACACCATTTGTTGAAAAGACAGTCTCTTTCCATTGGACACTTTTTCCTGCTTTGTTGAAGATTAGTTAACCATAAAGTTGAGGGTCTATTTCTGGGCTCTCTCTCTGTTCCATTGATCTTTGGGTCTGTTTTGGGGACAGTACCATACTGTCTTGATGATTATAGCTTTGTAATAGATCTTGAAGTCTGGAATTGTGATGCCACAAACTTTGAATTTCTTTTTCAACATTCCTCTTGCTCTTCAAGGTCTTTTCTTGTTCCATATAAATTTTAGCATTATTTTTTTTTCCATTTCTTTGAAAAAAATTGATGGTATTTTGATAGGGATTTCATTAAACATGTAGAATGCTTTAAGTATCACAGACATTTTCACAATATTTGTTCTTCCATTACATGAGCAAGAAACGTTTTTCCTTTTCTTTGTGTCTTCCTCAATTTCTTTCATGAGTAATTTACAGTTTTCTGAGTACATATTCTTTGCCTCTTTGGTTAGGTTTATTCCTAGATATCTTATGGTTTTTGGTGCAGTCATAAATGGGATTGACCCCTTAATTTCTTTTTCTTCTGTGTTGCTGTTGGTGGATAGAAATGCAATTGATTTCTGTGCATTTATTTCATATCCTGGAACTTTACTGAATTCTTGTATGAGTTCTAGCAGTTCTGGAGTGGAGTCTTCAAGGTTTTATGCATAAAGTATCATATCATCTGCAAAGAGTGAGAATTTGACATCTTTGCCAATTCGATGCCTTTAATTTCTTTTTGTTGTCTGATTGCTGAGGCTAGGACTTCTAGTACTATGTTGAATAGCAGTGGTGATAGTGGACGTCAATGCTGTGTTCCTGACCTTGGGGGAAAAGCTCTCAGTATTTCCACATTGAGAATGATATTTGTTGTGGGTTTTTCATAGATGGCTTTGATGATATTGAGGCATGTACACTCTATCCCTACACTTGAAGTGTTTTGATCAAGAAAGGATGCTATATTTTGTCAAGTGCTCATTTAGCATCTATAGAGAGTATCATATGGTTCTTGTTCTTTCTTTTATTAATGTTCTTTTTTTTTATCACATTGATTGGTTTGTGGATGTTGAACCAATCTTGCAGTCCTGGGATAAATCCAACTTGGTCATGGTGAATAATTCTTTTATTGGACTGTTGGATCTTATTGGTTAGTATTTTGGTGAGAATTTTTGCATCTGTGTTTATCAAGGATATTGGTCTCTAATTCTTTTTTTTTTTTATTTTTTTATTTTTTTTTTTTTAAAGATTTTATTTATTTGTTTGACAGAGAGAAATCACAAGTAGGCAGAGAGGCAGGCAGAGAGAGTGAGAGAGAAGCAGGCTCCCTGCCGAGCAGAGAGCCCGATGCGGGACTCGATCCCAGGACCCTGAGATCATGACCTGAGCCGAAGGCAGCGGCCTAAACCACTGAGCCACCCAGGCGCCCATGTCTCTAATTCTTTTTGATGGGGTCTTTGTCTGGCTTTGGGATCAAGGTAGTGTTGGCCTCATAAAATGAGTTTGGAAGTTTTCCTTCCATTTCTATTTTTTGGAACAGTTTCAGGAGAATAAGACTTAAGTCTTCTTTAAATGTTTGGTAAAATACCCCTGGCAAAGCCGTCTGGCCCTGGGCTCTTGTTTGTTGGGAGATTTTTTTTTTTTTTGTCACCTTATTTTTTTTTTATTTTTTATTTCTTTTTCAGCATAACAGTATTCACTGTTTTTTCACCACACCCAGTGTTCCATACAATCCATGCCCTCCCTAATACCCTCCACTTGGTTCCCCCAACCCCCCAACCCCCGCCCTGTCAAAACCCTCAGGTTGTTTTTCAGAGTCCGTAGTCTCTCATGGTTCACCTCCCCTTCCAATTTCCCTCAACGCCCTTCTGCTCTCCATCTCCCCTTGTCCTCCATATTATTTGTTATGCTCCACAAATAAGTGAAACCATATGATACTTGACTCTCTCTGCTTGACTTATTTCACTCAGCATAATCTCCTCCAGTCCCGTCCATGTTGCTACAAAAGTTGGATATTCGTCCTTTCTGATGGAGGCATAATACTCCATAGTGTATATGGACCACATCTTCCTTATTCATTCATCTGTTGAAGGGCATCTTGGTTCTTTCCACAGTTTGGTGTCCGTGGCCATTGCTGCTATAAACATTGGGGTACAGATGGCCCTTCTTTTCACTACATTTGTATCTTTGGGGTAAATACCCAGTAGTGCAATGGCAGGGTCATAGGGAAGCTCTATTTTTCATTTCTTGAGGAATCTCCACACTGTTCTCCAAAGTGGCTGCACCAACTTGCATTCCCACCAACAGTGGAAGAGGGTTCCCCTTTCTCCACATCCTCTCCAACACACGTTGTTTCCTGTCTTCCTGATTTTGGCCATCTAACTGGTGTAAGGTGGTATCTCAATGTGGTTTTAATTTGAATCTCCCTGATGGCTAGTGATGATGAACATTTTTCCATGTCTGATAGCCATTTGTATGTCTTCATAGGAAAAGTGTCTTTTCATATTTTCTGCCCATTTTTTTTAATATGATTGTCTGATTGTGTGTGTTGAGTTTGAGAAGTTTTTTATAGATCCTGGATGTCAACCTTTTGTCTGTACTGTCATTTGCAAATATCTTCTCCCATTCCGTGGGTTGCCTCTTTGTTTTGTTGACTGTTTCTTTCACTGTTCAGAAGCTTTTGAACTTGATGAAGTCCCAAAAGTTCATTTTTGCTTTTGTTTTCATTGCCTTTGGAGACATATGTTGAAAGAAGTTGCTGTGGCTGATACCAAAGAGGTTCCTGCCTATGTTCTCCTCGAGGATTCTGATGGATTCCTGTCTCACGTTGGGAGATTTTCGATGACTGCTTAAATATCTTTACTGGTTATGGGTCTGTTCAGGTTTTCTAGTTCTTTCTGGTTCAGTTTTGGTAGTTGACATGTCTCTAGGAATATATCCATTTCTTCCAGATTATATCCATGTCAAAATTGCTGGCATATAGTTGCTCATAATATGTTCTTCTAATTGTATTCTTTGGTGTTGGTTGTGATCTATCCTCTTTCATTCATGCTTTTATTTACTTGGGTCCTTTCTCTTTTCTTTTTGATAAGTCTGGCCAGGGGGTTATCAGTCTCATTAATTCTTTCAAAGAACCATCTCCAAGTTTCATTGATTTGTTCTATTCTTCTTTTGGTTTCTATTTCATTGATTTCTGCTCTTGTCTTTATTATTTCTCTTCTGATGGGTTTAGGCTTTCTTTGCAGTTCTTTCTCCAGCTCCTTTAGGTATAGGGTTAGGTTGTATACTTGAGACCTTTCTTGTTTCTTGAGAAAAGTTTGTATAACTATATACTTTTCTTTCAGGTCTGCTTTTGCTGTGTCTCAAAGATTTCAAACAGTTGTGTTTTCATTATCATTTGTTTCCATGAATTTTTTAAAATTCTTCTTTAATTTCCTGGTTGACCCATTCATTCTTTTTTTTTTAATATTTCATTTATTTACTTGACAGAGATCAGAAGTAGGAAGAGAGGCATGCAGAGAGAGAAGGGAAAGTAGGCTCACTGCTGAGAAGAGAGCCCGATACAGGGCTTGATCCCAGGACCCTGAGATCATGACCTGAACCGAAGGCAGAGTCTTTAACCCACTGAGCCACCCAGGTGCCCTGACCCATTCATTCTTTAGTAGGATGCTCTTTAGCCTCCATGTATTTGAGTTCTTTCCAACTTTCCTTTGGTGACTGAGTTCTAGCTTCAGAGCATTGTTGTCTGAAAATATTCAGGGAATGATCCCAATCTTTTGATACCAGCCAAGACCTGATTTGTGACTAGGATGTGATCTATTCTGGAGAATGTTCCATGTGCACTGAGAAGAATGTGTATTCTGTTGCTTTGGAATGGAATGTTCTGAATATATCTGTGACATCAATTTGGCCCAGTGTGTCATTTAATGCCTTTATTCCCTTGTTGATATTTTGCTTGTACGATCTGTCCATTTCAGTGAGGGGAGCGTTAATGTCCCCTACTATTATTGTATTATTGTCAATATGTTTCTTTGATTTTGTTATTAATTGGTTTATATAATTGGCTGCTCTCCTGTTAGAGGTATAGATATTTAAATAGTTAGATCTTTGGGTAGGACAGACACTTTAAGTATGATATAGTGTCCTTCCTCATCTCTTATTATAGTCTTTGCCTTAAAATCTAATTTATCTGATATAAGGATTGTTACCCCACCTTTCTTTTGATGTCTATTAGCATAATGAATTATTTTCCACCCCCTCAGTTTAAATATGGAGGTGTCTTTGGGTTTATAATGAGTTTCTTGTAGGCAGCATATCAATGGGGTTTTTTGTTTGTTTGTTTGTTTGTTTGTTCTTTGTCATTCTGATACCCTGTGTCTTTTGATTGGGGAATTTAGCCCATTTACATTCAGGGTAACTATTGAAAGATATGAATTTAGCACCACTGTATTACCTGTAAAGTGACTGTTATTGTATATTGTCTCTGTTCTTTTCTGGTCTACTATTTCTAGGCTCTCTCTTTGTTTAGAGTGCCCCTTTCAATATCTCCTCTAGGGCTGATTTGATGTTTACAAATTATTTTAGTTTTTGTTTGTCCTGGAAACTTTTTATCTCTCCTTCTATTTTCAATGATAGCCTAGCTGGATATAGTATTCTTGGCGCATATTTTTCTCATTTAGTGCTCTGAATATATCATGCCAGTCCTTTCTCGGGTGCCAGGTTTCTGTGAATAAGTCTGGTGCCAATTTAATATTTCTACCCTTGTATATTACTGACCTCTTGTCTCAAACTGCTTTCAGGATTTTCTCTTTGTCATTAAGACTTCTATGTTTTACTATTAGTTAATAGGGTGTGGACTTATTTTTATTGATTTTGAAGGAGATTCTCTGTACCTCCTGGATTTTGATGCTTGTTCCCTTTGCCATATTAGGGAAATTCTCCACTATAATTTGCTCCAATATACCTTATGCCCTTCTCTCTCTTTCTTCTTCTTCTGGGATCCCAATTACTCTAATATTGTTTCATATTATGACATCACTTACCTCTCAAATTCTCCCTTTGTGGTCTAGTAGTTATCTCACTTTTGCTCAGCTTCTTTATTCTCCATCATTTGTTTTTCTATATCACTATTTCTCTCTTCTGCCTCATTTATCCTAGCAGTAATAGCCTCCTTTTTTATTGCACCTTATTGATATCTTTTATTTTTAATTTTAATTTGGTGGGATTCTAGTTTTTATTTCAAGAGAAAGGGATTTTATTTCTCTGGAAATGGTTTCTCTTATATCTTCCACGTTTTTTTTTTAGCCCAGCTAGCACCTGTATAATCGTCATTGTGAACTCTATTTCTGACATATTACCTATGTCCACATTGATTAGGTCCTTAGCCATCGGTAATTTGTGTTTTTTTGTTTGTTTGTTTGTTGTGAGTTTTTCCACCTTGTCATTTTATCCAGACAAGAATATATGAACAAGAGAATAAAATACTAAAGTGGTGGCAAATAACCAAGAAAAATGTATGCTAACTAAATCAGAAGAGACCCAAAACGAGGGGGAGAAGAAAGAGGGAAGAAATAAATAAAAAAATTTAAAAAAAATAAAGAAATCATATATATATATATATATATATATGTAGAACTGAGCCACCCACTTGATTTTGGGTATATGCTGGTCTCTTAGAAGAAACTACCTGCCAAAATTTTAAAGAAATAAAAACTTATATATACACAAAAATAAAGGTAAACACGATGAAGGGAAGGAATATAAATATAAAGATGACAATTAAAAAAATCTAAAAAATGAATTGTTAAAATAAGTTGGTTGGAAAAAGAAAAGATTGGAAAAAAAAAAAAAGAAGAGAGAATGCGATCAGGCTGGAGACTAGAACAAAGCCATGTGCTAGATTTAGGGTATATTTTGATCTATTAGAATAAATTGTGTCCCAAAATTTTACAGAAAAAAAAAACTATATTTATACACGAAATAAGGTTAATTATAATGAAGGGATAAAATATTACTATAATAATGAAGATTTATAAAAATATTTTAACAAAGTTATTGTTAAGATAAACTAGTTTAAAAACATTAAAAAAGGAAAGAGTAAATGTTAAAAAATAGAATAAGAGGGACACCTGGGTGGCTCAGTCAGTTAAGCCGCTGCTTTTGGCTCAGTTCATGATCCCAGGGTCCTGGGATCAAGTCCCACATTGGGTTCCTTCCTCTGGAGGGAGGCTGCTTCTCCCTCCAGCCTCTGCCTGCCACTCTGCCTGCTTATATGTGTTCTCTCTCTCTCTCTCTCTGAGACAAATAAATAAATCAATAAAATCTTTAAAAAATAGAATAAGAAAAAAAGTAAAACTAAAAAAAAAATAACTTTTCAAAACTAAAGGCTCATGGGGGAAAATCTATGAATTCTACTTGTTGCTTTCCCTTAGCTCTGGACTTCCACTCTTCTCTTGATCAGTGAGCTTGGTCTTGGCTGGATGTTTTTGCTGATCTTCTGGGGAAGGGGGCCTCTGGTAGTGATTCTCAAATGTCTTTGCCCAAGGCAGAATTGCACTGCCCTTGCCAGGGGCCAGGCTAAGTAATCTGCTTGGGTTCATTCTTGTTAATTCTTTGTTCTCTGAATTCTTTTTGTACAGCTTTGGAGGACTGGAATGAAAACAGCTGTCTATCAATCTCTGGCTGGAGGAGCCAAGAGCTTGGAGCCCTTTTTGTCACTGAGCCCTCAGAGAAAAGCAGTCAATCACTCCTGTCTCCCTGGTCTCCACCCACACTTTGTGCTCACCTGGCCTATGACGGAGCTTTTCTATCCTTGGCCCACAGTCTTGTTTGGAGGCTCCACACCAAGCAGATTCTTGGCACATGCTCCTGTGCTGCTCCTCCCAGAGGATCTGGATCTGCCACTTGTGGGGTCCCTGCTTGAAAAGCAGAGGACCAACTGAGCCTTGGATCACAGTTTAAGATAACCCCAATCTGAGAGCTCACTTCTCAGCTCCATCTCTGTAGTTGGCTTCCCTGCTCCAATATGTGGCCACTCTGCAACACTCAGATGCCCACAATCTTTCTGTGACCCTGAGACACCTGAGACCACACTGTCCCCTTGAGGGCTCCACCCCCGCTTAGCCTCTGGAGTGATGTGCCTCAGTGGAGCAGACTTCTAAAAGTTCTGATTTTTGTGCTCTCTTGCTCTATTCCTTGCCAGAACATGGCCACTCCCCCTACAGTCTATCTTCCCATCATTTCAGATTCATTTCTCCACACTTCCTACCTTCCAGAAAGTGGTCAATTTTCTGTTTCTAGAATTGCTGCTCTTCTCTTCTATCTCCTGTTGAGTTTGTAGGTGTTTGGAATTCTTCGATAACTATTTAGCTGAACTCCTGGAACCTGATGTCATTTCAGTCTGCTACTACTCAACCATTTTGCTTTGATAGAGCTGTAGTGTGTCTTTTTAAAAATATGATTCGATAGAATTTTTGAGAACACATTTGTACTCCTGGTACTAGAAAATAATCATGAAAACAAAATTGTTCATTCAGAAATTTTGATATTTTATTAACATGATACCAAATGGATATAATATGTTCATCCAACTTTAGCTCACCAATGTGTTACAGCTTCACTTTTTCTATGATCACACTGAAAGAGCATAACTGTAGGACTTAGATGCAAATATTCCAGAAAGCATTCTCCAAGACATTTTGCAGAGTGTTTGGTGAAACATTGTTTACTTTATCTTACCCTAGGAAGTTCTTATTAACATTTTAAGACCCAAAAAATGTTACATTAAAAAAGAAATCTTTTAAGCCTTTTTTTTAAACTAAATCTTCTGTACTTTGACACTGAACTTGTTTTACCTACCAATTATCCATATTAATATATTTTTAAAGATTTTATGATTTTATTTACTTATTTGACAGACAGAGATCACAAGTATGTGGAGAGGCAGGCAGAGAGAGAGGAGGAAGCAGGTTCCCTGCTGAGCAGAGTGCCTGGTGTAGGGTTCAATCCCAGGACCCTGGGATCATGACCTGGGCTGAAGGCAGAGGCTTAACCAACTGAGCCACCCAGATGCCCCATCCCTACTAATATTTTCAATATTCTTGGGTTTAGTGGAACTGAAATTTAGAAATGTTGAGCTGATCTTATAAACATTAGCAGTTAACAAGGTGTTATTTTTTTTCCTAGAAATTCTAAACAAATAATATTTTTATTTTGCCATAATGTTTTTAATATTCTTGCTAACTGACACAGAATTATTTTAACTTTGAGAGGAAAAATCCACTTCCTGTGAAAGCAATTAGAAATAAATAAGCAGATAAGCATGTAGCTTTTATAATTATTTTTGTTAATATAAAAACATTTTAATCAATTTTGCTTTGAAATAGAAGTATAATGTATTGACATCTTGCTTTTAAGAAAAATTAGAAGCACAACAATGACTCAATGAGTAAAAATAAATAATTTAGACTACTATAGCTTCTCATTTATGTAGAAATATATAAGGGAGAAGAGAAAGTAGCTTTAAAAAGGGTAAGAAGGAAATATAGAAAAAGACATGGCTGGCTTTGCCAATCAAGTTCAGTACTGAATCCACTAATCAAACTCACATTGCAAACAATTTGCAAGGTTTAGGACATACAGAAGGAGGCATTAGTGCTGGACAGAGATAATTATTACCCAGTCATCCTTGTAGGGAACTGGGGAGGTTGCACAGGGTGAGAGGTATTGAATTAAGATCTGTGAAGGAAGTTCAGGCAAAGAGCAGGGAGGCACGTGACTTTATATGCAGAAGTAACAGCCTGTGTAAATGTGCAGAGTTTGGAGAGAACATGAAATCTGGAGATTCTGCAAGCTGCCTGGCACTGGTGGAGCTTAAGCAGATGGTGGAATTTGTGGGTAGACTCACTAAAATATGTCATACAAGGCCTTTCTGTCACATAGGAGAATCTGTAATTTACCCCATAGATTATGGGAAGCCACCGATAAAGGATGAACTCCTGACAAAGAGGATGGGTTTCTGCACAGAGACAAATCACACTGGTAGGATTGTGCATAAATCATAACGAAGGAAAGGGTCAGAGCTGGAACATTTGTATGCAATTATTGATAGAGATTATGGAAAGAAACGTGGAGTGGATAAAAACAACCATGATATTTAGGAGGTTAAAGGACATGGTTTATTGTTACCAGATGGGTAAAAGTGAAGATTGTTAGGAAGTGCTTATTTTTGTTTTATTCACTGGCTCAAAAACCTGGAACTAATGGATATTTGGAAGTTCGTTACTGATGAAATCTGAAAAGAGTTGTGATTTCACAAAAAAATTATGTATTTTCTTCCCAAGCACATTATAATTATCTTATACCTTTTTCTACATCTAAAAGAAATAAGAGGGTTTTTCCATTCCAATTGATAAGAAATAAAGCAAGGTGAGGGGATTAGGTGAAAGCTCTTATTCATATAGGGAATTGGTTGTGATTTAGACCTCTTAAAAATGGTATAGTTGTTTTTTCCTCTCTTTTCTGAGAATTCATTGGTTTCATTATGTGAAACTGATATTATCAGGAGATAAGAGAAGAGGAAATGGGGACACAGGGAGTCCCATTGTTTCCTCAGACCCTGCTGCCTCCCAGGGATATTTGTACTTGGAAGTTTTGTGTCTAGTAACTGAAACATGGAAGCCTATTCTGAATAGGACATTTCCTCAGTACCTTCTTCATTGAGCCCACAACCTCTCTGTTCCTTAGACTGTAGATAAGAGGGTTCAGCATGGGAGTGAGGATAGTGTCAAACATAAAGAGACCCTGGTTCAGGATGGGGGTGTGGGAAGATCCAGGCCTCATGTATATCAGCATGGCTGGGCCATAGTAAAAGATGACCGCAGTCAGATGGGAGGAGCAGGTAGCCAGGGCCTTACTCTTTCCATCACGGGAGTTTATTTGAAGGGCCTGCAGGAAGATTAGGGTGTAGGAGGTCAGGATGAAACTTACGGGGAGAAGAACCACAACAATGCTGGTCACTAGTACTCCTTTCTCATAGGCTGAGATGTCCTCACAAGATAACTTCAAGATGGCCTTGACCTCACAGAAAAAGTGGTGGAGTACCCGGGGGCCACAGAGGGGAAAGTGCATGGCATAGGCTGTGTGGGCCAAAGATACCAGAGTCCCTCCCACCCAGGATCCAATGGTCATTTTCTGGGACACCTGGTAGCTGATAATAATTGGGTACTTAAGAGGATTGCAGATAGCCACATAGCGGTCATAAGACATGAGGGTCAAGAGTAGACACTCAGCAATCCCCAGAGTCAAAGTGAAGAAGATCTGGGTTCCACAGCCAATCAGGGAAATCTTCTTTTTTCCTGAGAAAAAGTTAACCAGCATTTTTGGCACTATGCTAGAGATGAAAGCCAGGTCAATGAGAGAGAGCTGGCAAAGCAGGAAATACATGGAGGTTTGGAGGTGGGGATCTGCCCAGATGAGTAGGATCAAGGTGATGTTTCCTGTGATAGCCATGATATAGATGAGGAAGACAACAGAGAGAAGGAGTCCTGGATGTCTCATCCCAGGAAAAAGGCCCAGGAGAATGAAATCTGTGATCAATGTCTCATTTCCTGTCTCCATGATTTCTCCTTAGCAACTTTACCTGAAAGACAGTGGATGCTTTCATAATACATGCATATAAAGCAGGTCCACATAATACAGTAATTGACTGCATAATACGAACTGTTTTTCAGGGGAGCTGAAAACAGAATTTTCTTACTTCATAAAGATGTTTAAGTCGCAGTACAGGAATTAACCAGAAATGAAATGGCACATTTTTTTTTCCATCAATGTTCCAACACATTCTATATTTACTTGTTCTACATCAACTTTAGTTCTCCTCTTTCAATAAGCTAAATAATTCTTAAATTCATACAGCTGTTTTTGTTTTTGTTTTTGTTTTTGTTTTCATAATAATGGTTGTAGTAAAAATGATTTTGGCATAGCGTAAGAATGCTCTGATAAAATATTTTTGTGATTCAGGTGTAACATATACTAAATATGTCACATGAACTAAACTGTATTTTTGGACACCCCAATATCATGTATTTAACTTGTTGAAGTTCCATCAGAATGTGGACTATTGAGTGTTCCAATACACACTCAAGCCTCAATAACATTTATCTGTTCAGTAGAATGGGTTTTGTTAGTCTCCCTTTGTTGTCTGTATTCAGAGAATCAACAAGCAGCTAGCTTAAATTCAATGCCTTTAAGAAGGGGTAGAAAGGACACATTTTTTTCCTCTTCAATTGAATTATATTTGGTAGGTAATACTACATTAGCTTAAGAGGTGCAACATACTTATTGGACAACTTGATAGGTTATGCTAATCTCACCGCAAGTGTAGCTATTATCTGACATCATATGAATCTATTTCAATACCATTGACTATATCCCCTATTCTGTACCTGGAAGGCTGTACCTCCCATTCCCCTTCACCCATATTTGCCCATCTCTGCCACCCTTTCCCAGTTCCAGGCATTACCAGTTTGTTTTACATGTTTATGGATCCATTTCTATTGTATTTTTGTTTGTTTGTTTCTTCATTTGTTTTATTTTTTTAGATTCCACATATCAAGGATAGCATATGACATATGTCTTTCTCTGTCTGACTTATTTTACCTAGGATAATACCTTCTAGGTTCATCCATATCACAAATGGCAATAAGAGAAGGAAATTAAGTAAAAGTCATCCAGATTTGTATGAAAAAAGTAGAATTGTCACTTTTTATAGGTGACATAATACTAAACAAACAATCAAACAAAAACCCACTAAACTAAATTAAAGACTCCACCAGAAAACTACTACAAATAATAAATGTATTCAGTAAAGTTGCAGAATGCAAAATTTATAAATAGAAATCTTGCATCTCTCTGCACTAATGGCAAAATGGTTGGAAATTAAAATTAAACCGATTTCATTTAGAATTTCACCAAAAAGAATAAAATACCTAGGAGTAAATTTAGTCAAGGAGTTGAAAGAACTATATGCTAAAAACTAGAGAACATTGTTGAAAGAAATTGAAAAAGTCACAAAAAAATGGACAGATATTCCGTGCTCATGGACAGGAAGAATTAATATTGTTAAAATGCCTATATTACACAAAGCAATTTACAAGTTCAATCTAAGCCCTCTCAAAATGCAATATCATTTTCACAAAACTAGAATAAATAATGCTACAATTCGTAAGGAATCATAAAAGACCCCAAATAGTCAAAGCAATCCTGAGAAATGATAAAGCTGAAGATATCACAACCCCACGTTTCAAAATATATTACAAAGATATAACCATCAGAACAATGTGGTCCTAGCACAGAAATGCACACTGAGATTAATTGAACAGGATGGGGAGGCCAGAAAAAAACACACACAAATGTGATCAAATAATCTACAAGAAAGGAGGTAGGGATGTGCAATGTGAAAGAGACAGTCTATTGAATAAATGTTTCGAGAAAAACTGGACAGCCAAATGCAATATAATGAAATTGAAGCACTTAAACTATACATGAAAGTAAAGTAAAAATGAATTAGAGACTTAAATTAGTGACCCCAAACCATAAAACACCTACAAGAATAGGTAGTAATTTCATTGACATTGGCCTTAGCAACATTATTGTAGATGTGTCTCCTCAGCAAATGAAACAAAAGCAAAAATAAACTTCTGGGATTACACCAAAATAAATATATTTTGCACAGGGAAGAAAACTATTAATGAAACAAAAAATGTAACCTAGTGAATATGAAAAATGTTTCCACATTATATGTCTGATAAACAGTCAATACTTAAAATATATAAAGAACTTATACAACTCAATATCAAATATATAAATAAATAATCAAAAAGGCCCAAACCTCCACATATAAGAGTGAAACTTGGAAATCTCAGAACACTATATCATACTTGAAGGTTCTATCTAACAAGATCTAACAATTGTAAATATTTATGCCCCAAATATGGGAGCAGCCAATTATATATACAAAATTACTAACAAAATTAAGGAAACCCATTGATAATAACACAATAACACTAGGGGATTTAACACCCCACTCACAACAGTGGACAGATCATCTAAGCAGAAGATCAACAAGGAAAGAAGGACTTTGAATGACGCACTGGACCTGATGGATATCACAGATATATTCAGAACACTCAATCCTAGAACAACAAATACACCTTCTTCTCAAGTCCACATGGAACATTCTCCAGAATAGGTTATATCCTGGGTCACAAAGCAGGTCTCAAATAGTACAAAAATATTGGGATCATTCCGTGCATATTTTCAGACACAAATACTTTGAAACTAGAAATCAATCACATGAGACAATTTGGAAAGAAGGGAAATACATGGAGGTTAAATAGCATCCTACTGGGGGGCCTGGCTCAGTGGGTTAAAGCCTCTGCCTTCTGCTCAGGTCATGATCCCAGGGTCCTGGGATTGAGCCCCACTTCGGGCTCTCTGCTCAGCAGGATCCTGTTTCCTACTCTCTCTCTCTCTCTGCCTGCCTCTCTGCCTACTTGTGATCTCTGTCTGTCCAATAAATAAATACAAATCTTTAAAAAAATAAATAGCATCCTACTAAATAATGAATGGGACAACTACAAAATTAACTTTGAAAGAATTAACAAGATTGATAAACACCTGGCCAGACTTATCAAAAAAAAAAAAAAAAAAGAGAGAGAGAGAGAGAGAGATGTCCCAAATTAATAAAATCATTAATGAAAAAGGAGAGATCACACACAATACCAAAAATACAAACAATTATAAGAACTTATTATGAGCAGCCATATGCCAACAAATTGGGTAATCTGGAAGAAAAAGATGCATGCCTAGAGATGTATAAACAAACCACCAAAACTGAAACAGGAAAAAAATAAAAAACCTGAGCAGACCCATAACCACCAATAAAATTGAAGCAGAAATCAAAAATCCCCCAACAAATAAGAGTCCAGGGCCAGATGGCTCCACAGGGGGATTCTACCAAACATTTAAATAATTAGTATCTATTCCTCTGAAACTGTTCCATAAAATAGAAATGGAATAAAAGCTTCCAGAGTCATTCTATAAGGTCAGCATTACCTTGATCCCAAAATCAGATAAAGACCCCATCCTAAAGGAGAATTACAGAACAATATCCCTGATGAACATGGGCACAAAAATTCTCCCCAAAATACTAGCCAGTAGGATCCAACAATACCTAAGAAGAATTATTCACCATGACCAAGTGGGATTTATTCCTGGGTAGAAATGGTGATTCAACACAACATATTGATCAATGTGATATACAACTACTTTAATTTTTTTTTCAGTGTTCAAAGATTCATTGTTTATGTACCACACCCAGTGTTCCATGCAATACGTGCCCTCCTTAATATCCACCACCAGGAACACTACATCATTAAAAGAAAGGACAAGAACCATATGATCCTCTTAATTGATACAGAAAAAAAAATTGACAATGTACAACATCCTTTCTTTTTTTTATTTTCTTTCTTTTAATATTTTATTTATTTATTTGACAGGGAGAGAGAGAGATAGAGAGAGCACAAGATGGGGAGTAGCAGGCAGAAGAGGGAGAAGCAGGCTCCCCACAGAGCAGGGGAGCCTGATGTGAGACTTGATCCCAGGACCCCGGAATCATGACCTGAGCCAAAGGCTGTCACTTAACCGACTGAGCCACCCAGGTGCCCTACAACATCCTTTCTCGATTAAAACTCTTCAAAGTATAAGGATAGAGGGAACATACCTCAATATCATAAAAGCCATCTATGAAAAGTCCACAGTGAATATCATTCTCCATGGAGAAAAACTGAAAGCTTTTACCCTGAGGTCAGGAACATGACAAGGATGTCTACTCTCACCACTGTTGTTCTACATAGTATTAGAAGTCTTAGCCTCAGCAATCACACAACAAAAAGGAATAAAAGACATCCGAATAAAATAAATAAATAAATAAATAAATAAAAGTAAAACTCTCACTCTTTGCAGAAGACATGATGCACTTTGTGGAAAACCCCAAAGACTTCACCCCAATATTGCTAGAATGCTACAGGAATTCAGCAACGTGACAGGATATAAAATCAATGCACAGAAATCAGTTGCATTTCTATACACTAACAATGAGACAGACGAGAAATTCAGGAGTTGATTCCATTTACAGTTGCTCCAAAATCCATAAGATACCTAGGAATACACCTAACCAAAGAGGTAAAGGAAAACTGTACTTAGAAAACTATAGAACACTCATGAAGTAAACTGAGGAAGACACAAAGAAATGGGGATGGGAGTTCCTTGTTCATGGACTCGAAGAACAAATATTGTTGAAATGTCTCTGCTACCTATAGCAATCGATATATTCAATGGAATCCCTACCAAAATATCATCAACTCTTTTCACAAAGCTGAAATAAATAATCTAAAATTTCTATGGAACCAGAAAAGACCCTGAATCTCCAGAGAAATGGTGAAAAAGAAAACCAAACCTGGGGGCATCACAATGTCTGACTTCAAACCGTACTACAAAGCTGTGATCATCAAAACAGCATGGTACTGGCATAAAAACAGACATATAGATCAGTGGAACAGAATAGAGACCCCAGAAATGGGCCCTCAACTCTATGGTCAACTAATATTTGAGAAAGCAGGAAGGAATATCCAATGGAAAAAATAAAATATTTTCAACAAATGTTGGAAAAATTGGACAGCCACATGCAGAAAAATGAAACCGGGAAATTTTCTTACACCATACACAAAAATAAACTCAAAGTGGATGAAAGACCTCAATGTGAGACAGGAATCCATCAAAGTCCTAGAGAAGAATACAGGCAACAACCTCTGTGACTTCGGCTTTGTAATTTCTTGCTAAATACATATCCAAAGGCAAGGGAAACAAAGGCAAAAATGAACTATTGGGACTTCTTCAAGATGAAAAGCTTTTGCACAGCAAAAGAAACAGTCGACAAAACCAAAGACAACTAAAGGAATGACTGAAGATATATGCAAATATCACATCAGATAAAGGGCTAGGATCCAAAATCTACAGGGGCCTTATCAAACTCCACACTCAAGGAACAAATAATCCAATTAAGAAATGGGCAGAAGACACAAACAGACATTTCTACAAATAACACATAGAAATGACAAACAGACACATGAAAAAATGCTCAACATCACTGTGAATCAGATAACTACAAATCAAAACCACAATGAGATACCACCTCGCACTGGACATAATGGGAAAAAAATAACCAGTTCAGGAAACAACAAATATTGGAGAGTATGTGGAGAAGGGGGAACCCTCTTACACTGCTGGTGTGAATTCAAATTGGTTCGGCCACTCTGGAAAATAGTATGGAGGTCCCTCAAAAAGTTGAAAATAGAACTACACTATAACCTAGTAACCTCACTACTATTTACTCCAAAGATACAAATGTAGTGAACTGAAGGGACACCTGCACCCCAATGTTTATAGCAACAATGTATACAATAGCCAACTGTGGAAAGAGACCAGATGTCCATCAACAGATGAATGGATAAAGAAGATGTGGTGTATATATGATGGAATGGGATATATATAATGGAATACTACTCAGCCATCAAAAATGAAATCTTGCCATTTGGAACAACATGGATGAAACTAGAGGATATTATTCTAAGCAAAATAAGTCAATCAGAGAAAAGTAATCATTATATGATCTCACTCATATGTGGAATTTAAGAAGCAAAATGGAGGATCGTATGGAAAGGGAGAGAAAAATAAAACAAGATGAAATCAGAGAGGGAGATAAACCATAAGAGACTCCTAATCATAGGAAACAAACTGAGGATTGATGGAGGGGAACAGTTGGGGGGTGGGGTAACTGGATGATGGACATTAAGGAAGGCATGAGATGTAGTGAGCATTGGGCATTATATAAGACTGACGAATCACTGAATCTACCTCAGAAACTAATAACACATTTTATGTTAATTAATTGAATTTAAATAAAAACTAACGAATGTTTGGTAGAATTTGCCTGAGTAGAAAACTTGAATAGATATTTTCCAAAGAAAATGTACATATGGCCAACAGATATATGAAAAGATGCTTATCATCCCTTATCATCAGGGAAAGGCAAATAGAAACCAAAGTGACTTATCACCTTACACCTTCAGAATGTCTAGCATAAAAAAGTCAAGCAATAACAAGTGTGGGCAAGGTTGTGAAGGAAAAGGAATCCTCACACAGTACTGACAAGCATGTCACTTGTTGGTGTGCCCACTGTGGAAGACAATATAAAGGTACCTCAAAAAGTGAAATTAGAAATACCATACGACCCACTAGTCTCACTATGGAACATTACCAGAAAATGAAAACACTGAATTGAAAATATATGTGCACCCTTATTTTTATTGCAGTATATTTACTGAAAATAACCAGGATATGGAAGCAATCTAAGTGTCCATCAGTAGATACAAGGATAAAGATTTGGTTACTCAGCCATCAAAAGAACACCTTGAAAATTTGATTTACATCCTTACTGTATTTTAAAGTCATCTTAGATTAAATTTTATTTCACTTACATAGAGAGAAATATAAAGAAATTGCCTTAAGGATTTTATGGCTTTTACCCAATTAACCTTTGCATCTATGCCAGTTTGATCCTCCAGAAAAAGGGATATTGGCATCTGAAAGAAGTATCTTCCATCAGTTTTTGGAGTATTTTATGCAGACAAAATTTTTAACAAGCTTTGGTGAAAATCAGTAACTTCTGTCCTGTAGTTGGAAGAGACCCTCAGCCAGTAGGGATCTTTCTACTTCCTTTCTCTACTCTTTGTACTTGGATCTTTGAACCACCTTAAGCTTTAATTCATGACTCTCAGTTGTTACTGTTCAGTAGAACCACTTGGATTGCTTGCTAAAATACAGATTCCATACCCTATACCCAGAAAATTCAATGCTTAGGCTTAGGATGAGTTACTGAAATCTGCATTTCCAAGAAGAGCACAAATTATTCTGATGTTGGTGAAATGGACCACACTATGAGAAGGCTAGTCCTGGCCAAGTTATGGGGCTCTTAGTCAGGAATAACATCTGGACAGTATGTTACATTCTTTTCTTAGCAACACAGAGACATGCATTAATTGTCTTCCATACCTGTCTTAGTCATAACTAACCAAACTGACTGGCACCTTTGGATAACTTTGGATAACCATAGAGCTTTCAACTTGTGACCTCAGACAGTAGTGGAAAGATCGCCATCATTTTGTGTCATGTCAAATTGATTAACTGAGTCTATAAATCTGATAAAATACCTTATACATCCTGATGTAGACACTTTAATAGATGTCAGGTGTTTAAAATGCTCTGCATTTTCTTTTTAAAATTAAACATTTATTATTTCCGATAGTGTTTGATTCTCAGAGTTAAATTTAGCCATCAAAATGAATACCAGCTTGATTCCTTTGCATGGAAACTTAAGAAATGATCAACTCCAAAACAATTCATTTCTTCAGAGGGCCATCTTAATAAACTAAGTCATACCAGTTACTTTACATAATCCATTAGTTTTTTTCACAATTGAAAACTTTCCAATCAGTAGCAAAACTGGCTCATGCTATGAATTTTACTACTCCTTCTTATAAATCTACCACAGTGTGTGTGCATGTGTGTGTGACTTGAAGACCACAGAAGTAGCCAATGATGTATTGAGGAGAGAAATTGTTAGCCCTTTTCGCCATGCCAATGGAAAACAATTAAAAGAAAACAAGTTAGCAAGTTTAGGAATAAATCTGCCAATCATATCAACATTCATTAACCAAATATGTATGAACAGGCAGGCTGACAAAAAAGTTTATGGGACCTGATCTTGAGCTCAATGAAGTCATTGTCCTCCTAGAAGCTCTCACTACATCTTACACAAAAGACTTACTTTAGAGAGAAAAAAAAAATCAGACATGAGAGGCAGGCTCTTTCTTCCAGAAAACCAGCATTGGGCAAACAGATTCCAAAGCTTAAGGCCGTATATGGCCTGGCTGGGCAGTTTTGTTTAGACTTTCATATCTAAAGGCAAAGGATGAATACCACGCTGCCTCCTGACTGAGTGGAGAATGCAAACTTCAAAATATTTTTTAAGTTAATCCACTTATTTTGATCATACTGAAATTTACTTGTAAGATTCAATTTCTACTATTTACCATATTAAACGACAAGACAACATTTTCACCAATAAAATCAAATCTGATTTTGTTATTTTGCTATTCTTTAAATAGTGACTATCCATTGTTCCTTAACCAAAATGCTTAAGAACGACTGGTCTAGAACCTAAGATCTCCTCTTGTGAAATATTCTACAATCTTAAGATAATTCAGTGCCAAACCTAATTAATTAAATACTTTCACATTTCAGCTGGTAACCTTGTTTTTTTTTTCATTTTTGTTCTAAGTTTACCACTATTTTGGTATTCTGATACCACATTTCTTTTTAAAGAATATTTTAACTTAAATTCAAATAGCCAACATATAGTACATCCTTATTTTCAGATGTAGTGTTCAATAATTTAGCAGTTGTATATAACACCTAGGGCTGATCACATCATGCACCCTCCTTAATGCCCATCCCCCACCATCATCCCCTCTAGCAACCCTCAATTTGTTGACTATAGTTAAGGGTCTCTCATGGTTTTTCTCCCTCTCCGATGACTTCTTATTTAGTTTTCTCTCCTTTACCCTATGATCCTATCCAGTGTTTTCATATTCCACATATGAAACCATATAATAATAAGAAGAATTGAAATGTGATGTCAGACAGGTGTATGAGATACCACCTTACACCAGTCTGACATCACACGTCAATGTTGTGTTTTTAAATGTCTTATGAGTTGGTTGAAATCTAACATGCTGTACCTTAATTCTTATCCTTGAAGTGCAGATTTTTCAGCAGAATCTCTCTCTTCTTTTTTAGATTCCAAACTGGATGGAGTGACCAGATGAAGAACAAAAATTCCAATGTTATTGCTCAGTGAGCCACATGGATGGGACATGAATATCATTGGAATTCTGGATGGCTAGATCAGATATGATACTTCCAGGAACAAGCAAAGACATATTGCATGATGACTCTTCTCCAAGAGGCAGTAAAGTAGTAGGGATTCAGATATCTGCCCAGGTAAAGGTTTTTGTTTGTAATTTATTTTGTTGCTCTATTAAAGTATAGTCAAACTCACTCACCGGGTTAGAGTGTAAACATTCATTTTAATTGTACAGTATAGTTGGCATGACAAGAAGGACATGCTTAGTTCAAGGAGTGATTGATAGTGATGTACTTGGGAGAAATAAGTAATTATCCAATGAGGCTTAGTCAATATAAATATGGATAGATAGATGATAGATAGATATATATCTCTCTATGTATAGTATTTATATAATATATAATATGATATATACATATAATTATATATAGATATACATCTATATATAGATGTAAATAATATATATAGATATATATAAATATATAAAATATGTAATATATATAAAATATATATAATATAATAATAGATATATAATATAATATATATAATAAATATATAATATATATAATATATATAAAATATATAAAAATAATATATATAGATATGTATCTATATATAGATGTAAATAAATTAAATAAATTAAATAGTATAAATATATATGTACATTTGTACATATATACAAATGTGTACATATGTACATAATGTACATAAGTATATATGTACATTAAATAGTATAAATATATATGTACATTTGAACGTATATATAACCTAACAGTTTACAAGCATTATCTAGTTGAAACATCAATGACAACTCCTAAAATAGAAGTAACAGATAGTTTTTGCTTTACACTATAGATGCAGAAGTGTATATTCAAGAAATTAAGTGGGCTTAGGGTCAAAAAACAGATAGTTGAAACCTATTGAATATTGGTCAAGTGTATCTTACTCTCAAACTACAGTCACCTGTGCAGGCAAGATGATATAACTAAAGTTATTTGTACCTTTTACTAAAATTAAATACCTCTATAATTAGTACAAAAAATACCTTCCAATCCACAAAAAGAGATTAAAGATCTGAGGCGCCTGGGTGGCTCAGTGGGTTAAAGCCGCTCTCTTCAGTTCAGGTCATGATCCCAGGGTTCTGGGATCAAGCCCGGCATCAGGCTCTCTGCTCAGCAGGGAGCCTGCTTCCTGCTTCCTCCCTTCTCTCTCTGCCTGCCTCTCTGCCTACTTGTGATCTGTCTGTCAAATAAATAAATAAAATCTTTTTTAAAAAAAGAGATTAAAGATCTTTGCTTTTTTAGGCAGATAAATAGAATACCAAGAAGAAAAACTTATTGAGAATTGGGAATAAAATTTCTAAACATGGGTTTGGCATTAAATAATAATTTGTAGTAGAATGTTGGTGAATGTAAGTGAAATTCCAGGGCAAGGGTACTGTGTGAAAAGGAGGCAAGGATGGCTCTTGTCCAAAGGTATCACATCAGAATATATCCGTGAGTAATTAACTGAATCTAGAGAACAGAAGGTATGGTCATCCTTCATCTCACAAAGACAGTAACTATAGATCATATTCTCCTTTAAAAAAAATAAGAATCAAAAACTCTTCCAGGGCAATGGAAATGTTGATGAAGGAAATGCAGAAGATATGCTGGAAAGAAATTACTAAGGAGAGCAAAGCAGGATATGGGATAGAAAGACAGAAATGAGAAGGAATCAGGATCAATCTCTTGGAATGTGTTTGGTTTGTGGGAATGTTTCACATAACTGCATGGGTTATTTTCTTTAGAGGACAGGAAGGTATATATAAATGTGTTTAAGGCATTGGTTTTTGAATTGCAATTATTTGGAATCCGTGTATGGAACTTGTGTGTGTGTGTGTGTGTGTGTGTGTGTGTGTGTAAAGAGATACTTATATGTGAGATGATTCATTTACTTGTACATAATTTAGATGGTCTTCCAAGACTTTATATTCCAGTAGGTTGTTTTGCACTCACTGTCTAACAAAAAAAGAACAACAAAAAATTTGTTTACCATATTTGACTGGAGAAGCTTAAAATTTTCATTTATCATTGTAAAACCATAAACAGTTTTTTTTTTTTAAACAAGACTTTGGACTCTGAGAAAAAAACTGAGGGTTTTGGAGGGGAGAGGGGTGTGGGGATGTGTTAACCTTGCGGTGGTTATTAAGGAAGGCATTTATTGCATGGAGCACTGGCTGTGGTGCACAAACAATGAATCTTGGAACACTGAAAAAAGAAAATTAAATTAAGATGTTAAAAATAAATAAAAAATAAAAACACTTTTGTGCATAACATTTACATATACAGGGTTCTGTCTTTAATTACAAAAGTATACTGATTCCTTTAAATGTTTCTAAACCTGGGGAAGCAGATTTGATTCCCACTAGATATAGAGTTTTCTATTTCCTCAGATTTCAGGAATTTTTATTCTCTGCAAAGAAATGGGAGCATTCTAATTCTATGAAAGGCAGATCAAAGGAATAACTGTTGTAAAGGCAGCTGAGAATTATATCAGAAAGTAAAAATTCTTTATGGAAAATATATACAGGGAAAAAGTATAGGGGGAGACTATTTCTGTTCTCCATGGGTTATAAATATAGTATCAGACTCAATGAGATCAAAATAGAAAATCAAAAATTCTCTCACTAGTATGAATTTTCAATGAGTATCCCTAACAACACTGTAATTTGTGCTCAGTCTTGCCTGAAATCCTTTGGGTTCTTTTGTGGTGTTCATTGCAGCTCTAACCTTGGTGGCATTTGATGCCTGGCTTGGCCTTTGCGAAGATCACATATTTGACTTCTCATTGAGGCTAATCTTTGCATTGTTATCCATCAAGATTAAATAATGAGATGCTGGATTAAACGGAGAACTTGTGCTGTCAAATCCTTGTTAGAAACTGACAGAACAGAAGAAGGATCTCAAAAACAACAAATTTGTGCCTTAATTATTTTGAAGTCACAACTGAGAGTTGATGCACTGTCCCTCCCACAGACAGTGTCACTGGGTAAAAATAGCCCAAATTACTCCTGTGGTTTATTTCCTGGACAAGTGTCTCCCTGTTCAAATTGTAGAAATTATCTGAGGATTATGAAGACACAGGGATCCCAGGACAACTGAATCTAAAATGTCGGGGATGGGTATATGTTTTCCTTTGAATTACTGTTTTTGTATTTTCTGAGTAAATAACCAGTAGTGCAATTACTGGATTATAGGAGCAACATTATTTATAATAGCTAAATTATGGAAGCAACCCAAGTGTCCATTGTTTGATGAATAAATAAATATGTGGTGTATACACACACACACACACACACACACACACACACACAGGAATAGTATTCAGCCATACAAAATAATGAGATCTTGCCATTTGTGAATGGAGCTAGATAGTATAAAGCAAAGTGAAATAAGTCAGAGAAAAACAAATACTGTATGATTTCCTTCACATGTAGAATTTAAGAATCAAAACAAATGAACAATGAAAGAGAAAGAGAGGGAGAGAGAAACCAATAAACAGACACTTAACTAAAGAGAACAAACTGATGCTTACCAGACGGGAGGTTGGTTGTAGGATGGGTTAAGTAGTTGATGGGGATTAAGGAGTGTACTTGTCATGATGAGCATTGCGTCAGGTATGGAATTGTTGAATCACTAATATTGTACACGTGAAAATACTATAACACTGTATTCTAACTGTACTGGAATTAAGATGAAAAACTTAATAAAAAATAAAATTTCAAGAATGGGTGAGGAAAGTGGGTGTTTATCAAGGTCTAAGGTTTTTATCCTTACCACCAGGCAAGTGTGGAAAACAATGAATAAAGAATTATTTCATTGATCATCAAGTAGTGGTAGCTGATAATAGGGTTCCTAGTGGTGGATCTTAATAATGCACATGGAAATTATCTTCCTCATCCAAGAACAGGGTGATGTAATGCTGCCATTAGTAATTTAAGCTTTCTCCCAACCCTTGCTCTAATATGTAGTTGATGAGGAGAAACACGGTTTCTCTTTTCCCAAAATAAATAATTAAATAAATTATTCAGGAATCAGGCAGGGCAAAAGTAAGCAGGCAGATCTCGAGATGTATGTCCACCATGGTGAAGAACGTATGGATAGACAGAGCCTTTATACACAGTCTTACTTAGAGGTGCTAAGTAACGGTTGTTAACTTGGCCCATTAGCTCAGGGCTTGCAGGAACTGTACCTTTCAATACAGTTACTGGGTAGTCTCAGTCACCTCTGGGGATTGGATCAACAGCTTCCAAGTGCCAGCTACCCCAGAAGCAGTCTCAGACCCCACCGACACTGGCTCAGTCTTTTGAAATCTTCTTGATTTTCTAGCTTGTGTATTAGATAGTAGATGGATTAAGCCAATAGCATGCTGTCATCTGGAAATCATTTTATTGGAGCTTTGTCTCATTTGTAGTAAGAAAAGAAAGTTGTTTCATTTCAAGATGGAAATTTCATGAGTTAACAATCACTCTGATCCTCAGCTTAGCTTTGTTCCCCCCCCATACCTTTAGAGAAATAATGACTCCATTAATAAATTGCTATGAGAATTAATGTGAAAATGTTTTGTAAGCCCGTAACTTTGTTTTAGCTTTTTTGAAGTTTAACTGATAAATAAAAGTTATAAATATTTAGGTTGTGCAATGTGGTGTTTTGATATACATATATTGCGGAATGACAACAAAAACAAACTAATTAACATATCTATCATTGAGCCTATGTCTTGTAGGGTTAATGAAGTTGAAACTAGCTGAAAGTTTAAAGCTTATTTCTCAGGAAACTGTTTACCCATAATCATCTGTTGTGTCTTTTCAGACTCTACTAACAAACTTACTAGCTGTCTCTGAAGAAGCCAGGACTGAAGGGCATCCCATATGGTTTCAGCCTGTGAACAAGGAAGCCCTTCATTCCTCCTAGCAATAACAAGCCTAAGAATCAATCCAGTTTATACCAGCACAACAAGCCCTTATCCCCCTGTCTTAAAATAACCTCCTGACATCAGGGGCTGAATTTTGCCTTGTTCTTGTGCTAAGTCACCACCCCAAAATGAACAGAGGATATATGTTAAATACATGCTTACTCAATGCTTATGCATGATTGTTCCTCATAAAGTCGTAAGTGTCTCTGCCCTTTTAATGAATACATACATAATTTCAACCCTTATGATTATAAAAATATTTATTTTCTCCCCATTCAGAGAGGCAGATTTGAGTTTTGCTCTCCTGTCCCCTTGTTTGACTTCCTCTTGAGTAAACTATTTTCCTTCTGCATACCTTATTTTTCAGTGCTTGGATTAGCTGTACATAGAGCAGATGGACTTGTGTTCAAATACATCACCTCATACAGTTAGTGGTAACTGCCATTCCACTCTCCATTGCTATATGTTTTTATTTCTATCTTTAATTAAGGTACAATTGATATATACATATACAACATTGTATAAATTTAAGATTACAATGTAATTATATGTGTGTGTGTGTGGTGTGTGTGTGTGAAGAAATGATTGTCACAATAAATTTAGTTAACACATCCAATGATTGAATACTTTTTTGTTGTTATGGTGAAAAATCTTAAGATTTACTTTCTCGGTACCTTCCAAATATACAATACAGTATTTTTGACTATAGTTACCGTGGTGTACATTACAACTTATAGTTACAGATTTGCTCTCTGACTACCTACACACTGAACCCCCAACTGCTGAACCCACACCCCGGAAACAACTAATCGGATCTTCCTCATGATTTTTTTCTTTTCATTTCACATATAAGAAATATCATGCAGAATATATCTTTCTCTGATTTCTTTTGCTTAATATAATTCCCTCAAGATTCATCTATGTGATATGAAATGGGCAAGATTTTATTTCATGGAAGAAAAATATTGCATTTACATTTTCTTTTTAAATTAAATTTTAATTTTATTAATTTAATTTACTAATATTTATTATTTTAATAATAAATTTAATTATAAATATAATATATTTATGATATATTTTTATATTTGTATAATATATAATGTATATAAGATAAATTAATAATTAAATGTATTAATGATTTATTGATTTAATTGATTTTAATTAAATTAATTGAAGTATAGTTCACATGAAAAGTTGCATTATACAGGGGCGCCTGGGTGGCTCAGTGGGTTGGGCCTCTGCCTTTGGCTCGGGTCCTGATCTCAGGGCCCTGAGATCGAGCCCTCCATCAGGCTCTCTGCTTGGCGGGGAGTCTGCTTCCCCCTCTCTCTCTCTGCCTGCCTCTCTGCCTACTTGTGATTTCTGTCAAATAAATAAAATATTTTTTTAAAAAGTTGCATTATACATTATGCATATATACTTCAGGTATAAAACATAATGAGTAAATAATTCTATACATTATTCTATGTTCATCACATGTAGCTAACTATACCTTGCATTAATGACTTATTTGTTCCATAACTGGAAGTACATACCTCCCACACACCTACAAACGCTTGCCAGCAACTCTACCCCCATCCCTTTGGCAACCATCATTTTTTCTCTGTATTTATGGGTCCATTTCTGCTTTTTTTTTTTGTTTGCCCAATTGTTTTGTTTTTAGATTCCACATACAAGTGAAATCATATGATATTTGTCCTTAGCTTATTTCACATAGTGTAATAGTCTCCAGGGTCATCCACATTGTTGCAGATGGCAAGCTCTCAATATATTTTTTTTAATTTCTTTTCAGTGTAACAGTATTCATTGTTTTTTCACCACACCCAGTGCTCCATGCAATCCGTGCCCTCCCCAATACCCACCATCTGGTTCCCCCAACCTCCCACCCCCTGCCCCTTCAAAACCCTCAGGTTCTTTTTCAGAGTCCATAGTCTCTCATGGTTCACCTCCCCTTCCAATTTCCCTCAACTCCCTTCTCCTCTCCATCTCCCCATGTCCTCCATGTTATTTTTTATGCTCCACAAATAAGTGAAACCATTTGATACTTGACTCTCTCTGCTTGACTTACTTCACTCAGCATAATCTCTTCCAGTCCCATCCATGTTGCTACAAGTGTTGGGTATTCATCGTTTCTGATGGAGGCATAATACTCCATAGTGTATATGGACCACATCTTCCTTATCCATTCGTCTGTCGAAGGGCATTTAGGTTCTTTCCACATTTAAGCTCTCAATATTTTATGTCTGACTAATTTTCAACTTTATCTATATATATATATATATATATATATATATATATATATATATAATTATTTATATTTATATATAAATAAATACATGTTTACTCAATGCCTATGCGCCATCTTTCCTCATAAATAGTCATAGGTTTCTCTGCCTTTTTTATCAACATATACATAATATCAACCCCTATGATTATAAAAATATGTATTTTTATGTATAAAAATATATACATCAGGACACCGGGGTGGCTCAGTTGGTTAGGCGGCTGCCTTCAGCTCAGGTCATGATCCAGCGTCCTGGGATCAAGTCCCATATCAGGCTCCTTGCTTGGCGGGGAGGCTGCTTCTCCCTCTGCCTCTGCCTGCCACTCTGTATGCCTGTGCTCACTCTCTGAGACTGAGCACAGGCATACAGATACAGATTTTAAATAAAATATTAAAAAAAAAAATATATATATATATATATATACACACACATAAACACATGGACTATTGGATGGATGGAGATTATATACATATATATGTATATAATCTCCACATATTAATCCATTCATCTACTGAAGAACACTTGTATTGTATCCATTTCCTTGCTTCAATACCCATTAGTGGAATTGTTTGATCATGTTGTAATTCTATTTTTATTTTTTATTAATTTTTTTTAATTTTTAAAATTTATTTATTTATTTATTTTTATATTTTATTTATTTTTTTTTAATTTTTAAATTTAAATTCTATTAACCAAGGTAAAGTACATCATTGGTTTTTCATAAATATTCAGGGATTCATCAGTTGCATGTAACACCCAGTACGCATCACACCACTGCCCTCTTTAATGTCCATCACCCAGTTACCCTATCCCCTCACCCATCTCCCTTTCTGCAAACCTCAGTTTTTTTTTCCCAGAGTCAAGTCTCATATGATTTTTCTTCCTCTCTGATTTACTATTCAGTTACCCCATCCCTATTTTCCTCTCCACTATTCTTTATGTTCCACATATGAGTTAAACCATATGATAATTATTTTTCTCTGCTTGACTTACTTCACTTAGCATAATCCCCTCTAGTTCCATCCATGTCCATGTAAATGGTATGTTCTTGTCCATTCTGATGGCTGAGTAATATTCCATTGTACATATGTACTACTCTTTCTTTATCCATTCATCTGTTGAAGGACATCTCATTTTCTTCCACAGTTTGACTATTGTGGACATTGCTGCTATGAATATTGGGGTGCATGTACTCCTTATTTTCAGTACATCTGTATCTTTGTAGTAAATACTTTGTAGTAAATACTCAGTAGTGCAATTGCTGTGTCATGGGATATATCTATTTTTAACTTTTTAGAAACCTCCATACTGTTTTCCAGAGTGGCTGTATAGCTTGTATTTCCACCAAGAGTATAAGAGGGTTTCCCTTTCGTCACATCCTCATAAGCATTTGGTGCTCCCTGTCCTGTTAACTTTAGCCATTCTGACTGGTGTAAGGTGATATCTAATTGTGGATATCTAGTTAGATATCTAATTGTGTGATATCTAATATGCATCTCCCTGATGTCTAGTGATATGAAGCATTTTTTTTCATGTATCTGTTGGCCATTTTTATGTCTCCTTTGGAGAAGTTTCTTTTCATGTCTTCTGACATTTTTCAAGAGAATTCTCTGTTGTTTGGATGTTGTATTTGCAAAGTTCTTTATAGATCTTGGATACCAGCCCTTTTAATGTCTTTTGCAAATATCTTCTCCCATTCCATGGGTTTCCTTTTTTTTTTTTTTTTTTTTTACTGTTTCCTTTGCTGTGCAGAAGATTTTATCTTGATGAAGCACCAAAAGTTTGTTTTTGTTTTTGTTTTTGTTTCCCATGCCTTTATTTGTTCTTCTTATTATTTTTATTAATTTTTATTTGTTTTTTAAATTTCTTTTCAGTGTTCCAGAATTCATTGTTTATGTACCACACCCAGTGTTCCATGCAATCTGTGCCCTGCATAATACGCACAACCAGGCTCACCTAACCTCCCACCCCCTACCCCTCAAAAACCTTCTGATCATTTTTCAGATGGTTCATCCTCCCCTCCAATTTCCCCCAACTCGCTTCTCCTCTCTTATTCTTCTTATTTTTTTATTATGTTATGTTAATCACCTTATGGTACATCTTTTGTTTTTGAGGTTGTGTTCCAAGAATCATTGTTTACATATAACACCCAATCCTCCATGCAATACGTGCCCTCCTTAATACCCATCCCTGGGACCAACCCATTCCCCCACCGCCCTCCCCTCCAAAACCCTCAGTTTGTTTCTTGGAATTCACAATTTATCATGGCTCATCTTCCCCTCCAATTTTCACCCCTTCGATTTCCCTTTCCTTCTCCTAATGTCATCCATACTATCTTTTATGCTCCACAAGTAAGGGAAAACATATGATTATTGACTTTCTCTGCTTGTCTTATTTAACTCAGCATAAACTTCTCCAGTCCCATTCATGTTGATACAAAAGTTGGGCATTCATCCTTTCAGATGGAGACATCATACTCTATTGTATATATGGACTGTATCTTCTTTATCTATTCATCTCTTGAAGGGCATCTTGGTTCTTTCCACAGTTTGGTTATTTTGGACATTGCTGCTATAAACATGAGGGTACATAAGGCCTTCTTTTTAATTTATTATAGTTATTTTTATATACTGTTTTCTCAAGTCAGAGCACCATCTGAAAGTGTTTTTCCTCAAATACCTATTGTCTGCTATCTGCTCCATTTTGATGTCCATTTCCATTTGTAGCATCTCCAAGCCTCTGAGCATCTGAAATGGTAGTTATCTTGTCTCTTTTGTAAAAGGTTCATTTCCCTACATCCTATCACCATAGAGTTTGAATTTTCATCTTAAATAATGTAATCAGATGCACAATTTTATTTTCATCATGGATATACTAATGTGGTTGACATTTTTTTAAATGATTTTATTTTTTTATTTGACAGACAGAGATCACAAGTAGGCAGAGGGGGGGGGGGAAGCAGGCTCCCCATTGAGCACAGAACCCAACACAGGGATTGAACCCAGGACACTGAGATCATGACCTGATTCGAAGGCAGAGGCTTAACCTACTGAGCCACCAAGGTGTCCCTGAGATTGACCGTTTGAAAATATTTTATTTATTTTTTTATTTACTTACTTGAGAGAAAGAGAGTGAGAGCATGAACACAACACGAGTGGGGAATGGGCAGAGGGAGAGGGAGAAGCAGATTCCATGCTTAGCAGGGAGCCAGACACAGAGCTTGATCCCAGGACCCTCAGGTCATGACCTGATCTGCAGGCAACTGCTTATCCACCTGAGACATTCAGAAGCCCCAGTCTGGCTGATTACACACACACACACACACACACACACACACACGGTGTTGTACTCAACTGATGAATCATTGAACATTATATCAAAAACTAATGATGTGGAGGGAGACAAGATGACAGAGAAGTAGGAGGTGCTGTTTCAACTGATGCCCTAAAGTGAGCTGATTATCTCCCAAAGAACTCTGATCACCCATGAAATCAGCCTGAGATTAGAATTATACACTTATGGATCTCTACAGGGGAAGAAGAGGCCAGTGGACAGGTAAAGCAGAGTGGGAACACTGGACTGATATTGGAAGATAAACAAAAGGGGGAGGGAGCCACCAGAAGTGGCCCATTGGAAAGTAATGCCCCAATACGAGAGTGCCCTGTGATTAGGGACCAGACTTAACTCGGAGTCTGGTTGAAAGCACTCAAAAAGAGCAAAAGATATTTTTTTTTAAGATTTTATTTATTTATTTGACAGACAGAGATCACAACTAGGCAGAGAGGGAGGCAGAAAGAGAGAGGGAATGAGGCTCCCTGCTGAGGCTCGATCCTGGGACCCCGGGATCATGACCTGAGCCAAAGGCAGAGGCTTTAACCCACTGAGCCACCCAGGCGCCCCAAGAGCAAAAGATCTTAAGGAGAAATTGGTGGAATCCAGCGGTTAGGGACACAGGCTTAAGCCCAAGGACCCAGGATGGGCGCTGCTGGGTGCTGAGCCAGAGAGAGTGTGGCGAAGCATCCAGGCCTTGGTCCCTGAGCTGCTGGCATGCCTGAGAGCATCTGGGTGGCAGTGCGTATGTGAGAGCCTGGTGTGGATAACAGTTAGTGCTCTCTGGAACCACAGCCTTTTGCATTCTGCACACAGGCTGTGCTACCAGGGTCTGAGTCACACTCCACACCCTCCCCTGAGAAAGGTCCTTGCAGGCGCTAGCCAGCACTCTCTAGGACCTGCCAAGAGTCTGAACTCTCACAGCCCGTGACAACAGGAAAATCTCAGCTGGCTGTCTCTGGTTGGGACCTCTCTGGCTGTCTGGACCTGCCCAGACAGCCAAGGTGGAGGCAGCCTCTGGAAGTCAGCTTTCTGGACTATTATATCTTGTGATTTTTGGTAACACCTGGGCAGCTCCTGCTACCGAGGAGACAGTAACTGGGGACATGTTCTGCTGGGAGCAGAGTGGGAGTTTATGTGCTCTGGAGCACCCAGAAGGGAACAGACAGAGGCTTCTCTCTGAGACAGAGGTCTAGGTGCAGTTTGCTTTCCTCTAAACCTCCAAAGAACTTCCAAAAGCCACCAAGGGGAGGAAACAAACAAACAAACAAAAAACCTCGAGAGAACCAAAGCAAGAAAACCCAGTTTCCTCAGAACCCAGCCCCTTGATAGGGGGCAGGAGGAGTCAAAATTAGCAAGACTGCATGAAAAACCCTGTGGCAGGCCCCTTCCCCAGAAAGCTGGCCCAAAAAGCCCCACACAATAAAACAAAAAACAAAAAACAAGAGGACAACCACCACTACTTCATAGATACAACTTTTATTTTTAATTCGTTCCACTATTCTCATTCTTTTATTTTTTTTTTGTTTTATTTCTTTTCAACATAACAGTATTCATTGTTTTTTCACCATACCCAGTGCTCCATGCAATCCGTGCCCTCCCTAGTACCCACCACCTGGTTCTTCCAACCTCCCATCCCCCGCCCCTTCAAAGCCCTCAGGTTCTTTTTCAGAGTCCATAATCTCTCATGGTTCACCTCCCCTTCCAATTTCCCTCAACGCCCTTCTCCTCTCTATCTCCATATGTCCATATGATACTTGACTCTCTCTGCTTGACTTATTTCACTCAGCATAATCTCTTCCAGTCCCGTCCATGTTGCTACAAAAGATGGGTATTCGTCCTTTCTGATGGAGGCATAATACTCCATTGTGTATATGGGTCACATCTTCCTTAGCCATTCATCTCTTGAAGGGCATCTTGGTTCTTTCCACAGTTTGGCAACCATGGCCATTGCTGCTATAAACATTGGGGTACAGATGGCCCTTCTTTTCACTACATCTGTATCTTTGGGGTAAATACCCAGTAGTGCAATGGCAGGGTCATAGGGAAGCTCTATTTTTAACTTCTTGAGGAATCTCCACACTGTTCTCCAAAGTGGCTGCACCAACTTGCATTCCCACCAACAGCGTAAGAGGGTTCCCCTTTCTCCACATCCTCTACAGCACATGTAGTTTCCTGTCTTGCTAATTTGGGCCATTCTAACTGGTGTAAGGTGGTATCTCAATGTGGTTTTAACTTGAATCTCCCTGATCGCTACTGATGATGAACATTTTTTCATGTGTCTGATAGCCATTTGTATGTCTTCATTGGAGAAGTGTCTGTTCACATCTTCTGCCCATTTTTTAATAGGATTGTTTGTTTTGTGTGTGTTGAGTTTGAGGGGTTCTTTATAGATCCTGGATATCAACCTTTTGTCTGTACTGTCATTTGCAAATATCTTCTCCCATTCTGTGGGTTGCCTCTTTGTTTTGTTGACTGTTTCCTTCGCTGTGCAGAAGCTTTTGATCTTGATGAAATCCCAAAAGTTCATTTTTGCTTTTGTTTCTATCGCCTTTGGAGACATATCTTGAAAGAAGTTGCTGTGGCTGATATCAAAGAGGTTACTGCCTATGTTCTCCTCAAGGATTCTGATGGATTCCTGTCTCACATTGAGGTCTTTTGTCCATTTCAAGTTTATCTTTGTGTATGGCGTAAGAGAATGGTCGAGTTTCATTTTTCTGCATATAGCTGTCCAGTTTTCCCAGCACCATTTATTGAAGAGACTGTCTTTTTATCACTGGATATTTTTTCCTGTTTTGTCAAAGATGATTTGACCATAGAGTTGAGGGTCCAAATCTGGGCTCCCCACTGTGTTCCACTGGTCTATGCGCCTGTTTTTATGCCAGTAGCATGCTGTCTTGGTGATCACAGCTTTGTAGTAAAGCTTGAAATTAGGTAATGTGATGCCGCCAGTTTTATTTTTGTTTTTCAACATTTCCTTAGCGATTCGGGGTCTCTTCTGATTCCATACAAATTATAGGATTATTTGCTCCAGCTCTTTGAAAAATACCGGTGGAATTTTGATTGGAATGACTTTAAAAGTATAGATTGCTTTAGGCAGTATAGACATTCTAACAATGTTTATACTTCTGATCCAAGAGCATGGAATGGTCTTCCATATTTTTGTGTCTTCTTCAAATTCTTTCATGAGTGTTCTGTAGTTCCTCGAGTGCAGATCCTTTACCTCTTTGGTTACGTTTATTCCGAGGTATCTTATGGTTCTTGGTGCTATAGTAAATGGAATCGATTCTCTAATTTCCCTTTCTGTATTTTCATTGTTAGTGTATAAGAAAGCCACTGATTTCTGTACATTGACTTTGTATCCTTCCATGTTACTGAAATGCTGTATGAGTTCTAGAAGTTTGGGGGTGGAGTCTTTCAGGTTTTCCATATAAATAATCATGTCATCTGCGAAGAGAGAGAGTTTGACTTCTTCCTTGCCAATTTGGATACCTTTTATTTCTCTTTGTTGTCTGATTGCTGTTGCTAGGACATTTAATACTATGTTGAACAAGAGTGGTGAGAGTGGGCATCCTTGTCGTGTTCCTGATCTCAACGGGAAGGCTGCAAGCTTTTTCCCATTGAGGATGATATTTGCTGTGGGTCTTTCATAGATACATTTGATGAAGTTCAGGAATGTTTCCTCTATCCCTATACTTTGAAGCATTTTAATCAGGAACGGATGCTGGATTTTGTCAAATGCTTGTTTTGCATCAATTGAGAAAACCATGTGGTTCTTCTTTCTTCTCTTATTGATTTGTTCTATCACATTGATTGATTTGTGAATGTTGAACCATCCTTGTAACCCAGGGATGAATCCCACCTGGTCATGGTGGATAATCTTTTTAATGTGCTGTTGGATCCTCTTTGCTAGGATCTTGTTGAGAATCTTAACATCCATATTCATCAGTGATATTGGTCTGAAATTCTCCTTTTTGATGGGGTCTTTGCCTGGTTTGGGGGTCAGGGTAATGCTGGCTTCATAAAAAGAATCTGGAAGTTTTCCTTCTGCTTCAATTTTTCGAAACAGCTTCAGGAGAATAGGTGTTATTTCTTCTTTGAAAGTTTGATAGAATTCCCCAGGGAATCTATCAGGTCCCGGGCTCTTGTTTTTTGGGAGGCTTTTGATCACTGCTTCAATCTCGTTACTAGATATCGGTCTATTCAGGTGGTCAATTTCTTCCTGGTTCAATTTTGGGAGTTTATGGTTTTCCAGGAATGAATCCATTTCATCTAGGTTGCTTAACTTATTGGCATATAATTGTTGATAAAAACTTCTGATGATTGTTTCTACTTCCTTGGTGTTAGTTGTGATCTCTCCCTTGTCATTCATAATTTTATTAATTTGGGCTTTCTCTCTTTTCTTTTGGATTCATGTGGCCAATCGTTTATCGAGCTTATTGATTCTTTCAAAAAAACATCTTCTAGTTTCATCGATACGTTCTACTGTATCTCTGGTTTCTACCTCATTGATCTCTGCTCTAATCTTGATTATTTCCCGTCTTATGTGTGGAGTTGGTTTGATTTGTTGTTGATTCTCCAGTTCTTTAAGGTGTAGAGACAACTGGTGTATTCTGGATTTTTCAATTTTTTTGAGGGAGGCTTGGGTGGATATGTATTTCCCCCTTAAGACTGACTGCTGTATCCCATAGGTTTTGGAGTGAAGTGTCTTCTTTCTCATTGGTTTCCATGAATTGTTTAAGTTCTTCTTTGATCTCCTGGTTGAGCCAAACATTCTTAAGCAAGGTGGTCTTTAGCTTCCAGGTGTTAGTGTTTCTTCTGAACTTTTCCTTGTGATTGAGCTCCAGTTTCAAAGCATTGTGATCTGAGAATATGCGGGGAGTAATCTCAATCTTTTGGTATCTGTTGAGACCTGATTTGTGACCCAGTATGTGGACTAGTCTGGAGAAGGTTCCATGTGCACTTGAGAAGAATGAGTACTCTGTTTTAGGTTGGAATGTTCTGTATATATCTACGAGGTCCATCTGGTCCAATGTGTCATTCAATACTCTTGTTTCTTTATTGATTTTCTGCTTCGATGATCTGTGTATTTCTGAGAGAGGCGTGTTAAGATCTCCTACTATTAATGTATTCATATCAATATGACTCTTTATCTTGATTAATAGTTTTCTTATCTAATTGGCTGCTCCCATATTGGGGGTATAGATATTTACAATTGTTAGATCATCTTGGTGGATAGTCCCTTTAAGAATGATGTAGTGTCCTTCTGTATCTCTGTCTACCGTCTTTACTTGAAAATGTAATTTATCTGATATGAGAATCGCTACCCTGGTCTTTTTTTTTTTTTTTTTTTTTTTTTGAGGCCCATTGGAATGAAAGATACTTCTCCATCCCTTCACTTTCAGTATGGGTATATCTTTAGGTTCAAAATGGGTCTCTTGTAGACAATATATGGATGGGTCTTGTTGTTTTATCCAATCTGCAACCCTGTGTCCTTTTATGGGTGCATTTAGGCCATTCACATTGAGAGTGATTATTGAGAGATACGTTTTTATTGACATTGTGTTATCTTTGAAGTCTTTCTTTCTGTCGATTGTCTCTATATTTCTGTTCAGTGCTATGCTTAGGATTTTTCCTCTTTTACAGAACCCCCCTTAATATTTCCTGCAGTGTCAGCTTTGTGGTTGCATAGTCTTTAAAGCCTTGCCGGTCTTGGAAACTCTTTATCTCTCCATCCATTTTGAATGTCAGTCTTGCTGGATAAAGTATTCTTGGCTCATGTTCTTCTTATTTAGTGCCCTGAATATGTCTTGACAGCCCTTTCTGGCTTGCCAGGTCTCTGTGGACAGGTCTGACGTTATTCTGATGGGATTTCCTCTGTACGTAAGGAGCTTCTTTGTTGTAGCAGCTTTCAAGAGATTATATCTACAATTATGATTTCTCAATTTTACTATCAGGTTCCTGGATGTTTTTTTGGAAGCTATAATCTAGGGGGAGACCGTTCTGCCTCTAGTACATGAACAGTGGTTCCATTGGCGAGATTGGGAAAATTTTCGTGAAGAACTTGTTCCACTATATCTCCTAGACTTCTTTCTTTCTCCTACCCTTCAGGGATTCCAGTAATTCTGACGTTGGAACGTTTAGTGGCATCATTTATTTCCCTGATTCTGTTTTCATGGCGTCTAAGCTGTTTGTTCCAGGCTTCCTCCTGATCCTTTCTCTCTATCTGTTTGTCCTCCACATCACTCATTCTATCTTCTGTCTCAGTTACCCTAGCTTTTAGAGAATTTAGATTAGATTGGAATTCATTGAGAGCATTGCGAACCTCATCCCTGGTGGCCTTCAGCTCTGCCCTAACATTGTGAAAGTCATACCTGGTGGCTTTCAATTCTGCCTGGATCAATTCCATTTGGATATTCATGGCTTTCTCCAACCTAGCTATTGCCTGGATAATTGTTAGCCTGAATTCTCTTTCCGACATATTGTCTTTGTTGATAGCCATTGCCTCTGTTGCAGAAGGCCGATCCTCTGTATTTTTCTTCTGTTGGGGATTCCTCCTCCTAGTCATTTTGGTGAGAGATGACTGAACAGATGTAGCTGGATGTATCGACCATGGTGCAGTCAAGGTGCACCCTGGAACACTTCTGAGCACTCCACTCTGATTCCCCACCCAAATGAGAGAAAAAAGAAAAGAAAAAGTAAAGAGAGAGAGAGAGACAGGAAAAAAGGGAAGATAAAAGAGAAGGTTCAGCCCAAATGGGCCCCAGGGTAAGATTTATGAAGTATACAAACAAAAACAGACAAACAAAAAGACTGGTAAAAGTATATAACAAGAGAATTTATATATATATATATATATATATACCTCGCCAAAAAGAACCCCAAGTATAAGATTTATATACTATCAGGACAAACACAAATACACAGAAACACTGGTGGAAGAAAAAGATGGGAGCGGGGTTATAGAGTCTCAGTGTGGGCGAGGAAGGTTATTGTGATTCTTCCTGGTTGTATCTTGATATCTTTGTTAAAGGACTCAACTTTCCTAAGATAAAAGGGGATTAAAAATTGGTTTACCAATAGGGGTAGCATTGATTGGAGAAAGGGGGTTACCTTGAAGTTTAACTCCATATGAATATTAGATAATAAAAGTAAAAAATGAATAAACTGGACTAAACTAAACTAATTTTTTTTTAAATTAAAAAAATAGAAAAGCAAAAGAAAAACACAGTTGTATGTAGCAAAAAGTTCATGTTAGTAGTTTATTATGGATTTTGATGTACTGGACATCTCACTGTGATGGTAAATAGGTTAAAAAATTATCTATATAAAAAAGAAAAAAAAATGAACCAGAATAGTGGGAATGAGTTAAAAATAAAAATTGTATGTATGAAGTAGTGGTGGTTGTTCTCTTGTAGTCTTTTTTTTTTTTTTTTTCCTTTCCTGGTTTGTATTCTGGGGAAGGGGGCTGCCATGTGGGTTTTCCATTAATGATGTTCCCAGAGTTAAGTCCTCCCACCTGCCTCAAGAGTGTGGGCTCTGAGGAAACCGGTTTTTTCAGGCTTTTGTTCTCTGGAGGTTTTTATGTTTGTTCACTTCTTTTCTCTCGCCTTGACACCTTTTGATGGTTTTTGGAAGTTTAGAGGAAAGCAAACTGCACCCCGACGGACCTCCCTCTCAGAGAGAAGCCTCAGTCTGCTCCCCTGCGGGTGCTGCAGCCCCTCGGCCACTGGCAGAGCAGGATCTGAGTCGCGGTCCCTGAGGATGCAGGATCTCCTGCTTGGCCACAAAACCACGGCAGCAGCAGCTCTCTGGGCAGCTCCAGACAGGCATAGAGATTCCAAGCAGCGATCGCACACTGAGATTTTTCCCGCTGGCTGGGGCTGGGAGTGCCTGGTCTTTCTGGGTCTAAGAGTGCCGGGCTTGTGTGCACCTCTCCCAGGGGAGGGTGTGGGGCAAGGGCATCTCCGGCTCTAGCGCGGTGCGGGACCCAGAGCACCAGGCTGGGCCTTCAAGCACCTCTCTCAGGGGAGCGAGTGGGGTGTGCGCATCTCAGGCTGATAGTAAGGTGCCTGTTCTGCTGTCTGGCGCATCTCCCAGCCCCTCATGGGAGCCGGACTCCACGGGTTCCCGGGCGTGCTGGCTGCTCAGGGACCAAGACCTGGTTTCTCTGCCACACTCTCTCTGGCTCAGCTCCAGGGGGAGGTTGTCCTGGGTCCGGGGACTTAAGCCCCTGTCCCTAGCCTCCCTGATTCCCACAATTTCCCCCCACAATCCTTTGCTCTTTTTGAGCGCTTTCAACCAGACTCCAAGTTAATGCTGGTCACCAGACGCAGGGCACTCTCGTATTGGGGTATTCCTTTCCAATTGGTCGCCTCTGGTGGCTCCCTTCCCCTTTTGTTTATCTTCCAATATCAGTCTGACGTTCCCGCTCCAGTTTACCTGCCCACTGGCGTATTCTGCCCCCGTAGAGATCCAGACGTGTATAATTCTGATCTCAGGCTGATTTCATGGGTGATTGAAGTTCTTTGGTAGGTAATCAGCTCACTTTAGGGTACAGATTGAAACGGCGCCTCCTCCTACTTCCCTGCCATCTTGACCTCGTTCTTTTAATTTTTTAATAATTTTAACCTATTTATCATCACTATAAGATGTTCAGTACAACAAATACCATAATAACCTTTTAACTTGAACACTTTTGATACATATACCTGTGTTTTACTTTTGTTTTTCTATTTTTTTAAATATTCATATAGAGATAAGCTTCAAGATTATCCTCTTTCCCCAGTCAATACTACCCCTATATATAATACAGTTGTAATTCGCCTTTATCTAGGGAAACTCGAGTCCTTTAACAAAGATATCAGGATACACCCAGGAAGAATCAAAATAACTTTCCTCGCCCACACTGAGAATTATAACCACCCTCCCATCTTTTTCTTCTGTCAGTGTTTCTGTGTATTTGCTTTTGTTCTGGTAGTATATGAATCTTATACTTGGGATTCATGTTGGCTGGGTTATTTTTTTTTTCCTTGTCATTTATTTTGTCAATCTTTTTGTTTGTCTGTTTTTGTTTGTATACTTTATAAATCTTACATTTGGGGCTCATTCCAACGGGGGTCTTCCCTTTTCTTTTTACCTTTTTTTTTTTTTTTCTTTCCTGTCTCTCTCTTTTTCTCTCTTTTTTTTTTTTCTTTTTTATTTCCCTTTGGTTGGGACTCCCAATTTCTCAGAAGAATTCCAAGGTGCACCTTGCCTGCACGATGGTTGATACATTCAGCTACACATCCATTCAGCCATCTCTCACCAAAATGACTAGAAGGAGGAATGCCCAACAGAGGAAAAATTCAGAGACTGTGCCCTCTCCATCAGAGCTATTGTATATGGACATAAACACTATGTTGGAAAGGGAATTCAGGCTAACAATTATCCAGGCAATGGCTAGGTTGGAGAAACACTTTAATGACAAAAAAGGAATTAATTAGGGCAGAAGTGAAAGCCACCATGGAAGATGTTAACAATGTTCTCAAGGAGTTCCAATCTAATCTAAATTCTCTAAAAGCTAGGATATCAGAGGCAGAAGATAGAATTAGTGATCTAAAGGACAATCTGGTAGAGAAAAAGGATCAGGAGGAGGCCTGAAACAAACAGCTTAGAAGCCATGAAAACAGAATTAGGGAAAGAAATGAGGCCATGAAATGTTCTAGTGTCAGAATTATTGGAATCCCTGAGGGGGAGGAGAAAAAAAAGGAAACTACAGGATATAGTTGAAAAAATTCTCCATGAAAATTTCAAAATCTGGAGAATTGAACCAGCATTCATGTACTAGAGACAGAAAGATCTACCCCCGAGATCACAAAATCTAGAAAGACCTTGAGACAACTGATTGTGAAAATAATGAATCATACATTTAGAGAGGAGCACTTGAAAGCGACTAGGAAGAAGAGATTCCTTACATGCAGAGAAAGACCCATCAGAATAAAGTCAGACCTGTCCAAAGAAACGTGGCAAGCCAGAAAGGGCTAGCAAGATGTGTTCAGGGCACTGAATGAGAAGAAAATGCAGCCAAGAATACTTTATCCAGTAAAACTGACATTCAAAATGGATGGAGAGATAAAGAGCTTCCAAGACCAACAAGGTTTAAAAGAGTATGTTACCACCAAGCTGACACTGCAGGAAATATTAATGGGGGTTCTATAAAAGAGGAAGAAAACACAAGAATATCACCGAACAGAAATATATGGAGACAATCTATAGAAAAAAAGACTTCAAATGTAACACGATGTCAATAAAAATGTATCTCTCAATATTCACTATCAATGTAAATGGCCTAAATGCGCCCATTGAATGAAACAGGGTTGCAGATTGGATAAAATGACAGGACCATTCATATGTTGTCTACAAGAGACCCATTTTGAAACTAAGGATATATCCAGACTGAAAGCAAAGGGATGGAAAAGCATCTTTCATGCCATTGGGCCTCAACAGAAGGCTGGGGTAGCAATTCTAATATCAGATAAATTAGACTTTAAACTAAAGACCATAGTCAGAGATACAGAAGGACACTACGCCATTCTTAAAGGGTTTATCCACCAACAATATCTAACAGATGTAAATATTTATGGCCCCAATATGGGAGCAGCCAGCTACATAAGACAACTGTTAATCAAGATAAAAAGTTACATTGATATGAATACATTCATAGAAGGGGATCTTAACACACCATTCAGTAATAGACAGATCATCCAAACAGAAAATCAAAAAAGAAACAAGAGCATTGAATGACACATTGGACCAGATGGGCCTCATAAATATATACAGAACATTCCACCCTAAAACAACAGAATACTCATTCTTCTTGAATGCACATGGAACCTTCTCCAGAATAGACCACATACTGGGTCAAAAATCAGGACTCAACAGATACCAAAAGATTGAAATTATTCCCTGCATATTTTCAGATCACAATGCTTTGAAACAGGAGCTCAACCACAAGAAAAAGTTCGGAAGGAATTCAAACACGTGAAGCTAAAAGTCAGCTTGCTTAAGAATGCTTGGATCAATCAAAGAAGAACTTAAACAGTTCATGGAAACCAATGAGAATGAGGAAACATTGGTCCAGAACCTATGGGATACAACAAAGTTGGTCCTTAAGGGGGAAATGCATAGGCACCCAAGCCTCCCTCAAAAAAATTGAAAAATCCAGAATACAACAGCTATCTTTCCAGCTTAATGAACTGGAGAAACAATAACAAATTACATCAACTCCACACACAAAAAGGTAAATAATCAAGATTAGAGCAGAAATCAATGAGATAGAAACTAAAGATACAGTAGAAAGCCTCAATGAAACTAGAAGCTGCTTTTTTGAAAGTATCAATAAGGTTGATACACCATTGGCCAAACTAATCCAAAATAAAAGAGTGAAGGCCCAAATTAATAAAATTATGAATGAAAAGGGAGAGATCACAACTAACACCAAGGAAATAGAAATGCTCATCAGAAATTATTATCAGCAGTTATATGTCAATAAGTTAAGCAAAATAGATGAAATGGATGCACTCCAGGAAAACTAAAAACTTCTGAAACTGAATCAGCGAGAAATTGACAACCTGAATAGACCAATATCTAGTAACGATATTGAAGCAGTGATCAAAAACTTCCCAAAAACAAGACCCCAGGACCTGATGGATTCCCTAGTGAATTCTAACAAACATTCAAAGAAGAAATAATATATATTCTCCTGAAGCTGTTTGAAAAAATTGAAGAGAAGGAAAACTTTCAGACTCCTTTAAAGAAGCCAGCATTACCCTGATCCCCAAACCAGGCAAAGACCCCACCAAAAAGGAGAATTTCAGACCAATATCACTGATGAATATGGATGCTAAGATTCTCAACAAGATCCTAGCAAAGAGGATCCAACAGCACATTAAAAAAGATTATCCACCATGACCAGGTGGGATTCAACCCTGGGTTACAAGGATGGTTCAACATTCGCAAATCAATCAATGTGATAGAACAAATCAATAAGAGAAGAAAGAAGAACCACATGGTTCTCTCAATTGATGCAGAAAAAGCATTTGACAAAATCCAGCATCCGTTCCTGATTAAAACGCTTCAAAGTACATGGACAGAGGGAACATTCCTGAACTTCATAAAATCTATCTATGAAAAACCCACAACATATAAAATCCTCAATGAGAAAAAACTGACATCCTTCCTTTTGAAATCAGAAACACGACAAGGATGCCCACCCTCGCCACTGTTGTTCAACACAGTATTAGAAGTCCTAGCAACAGTAATCAGAAAACGAAGAGAAATAAAAGGTATTCAAATTGGCAATGAAGAAGTCAAACTCTCTCTCTTCATAGATGACATGATCATTTATATGGAAAACCCAAAAGACTCCACCCCCAAACTACTAGAACTCATACAGCAATTCAGTAATGGGGCAGGATACAAAGTCAATGTACAGAAATCAGTGGCTTTCTTATACACTAACAATGAAAATACAGAAAAGGAATTTAGAGAATTGATTCCATTTACTATAGCACCAAGAACCATAAGATACCTCGGAATAAACCTAACCAAAGAGGTAAAGGATCTGTACTCGAGGAACTACAGAACACTCATGAAAGAAATTGAAGAAGACACAAAAAGATGGAAGACCATTCCATGCTCAAGGATCAGAAAAATAATTGTTGTTAAAATGTCTATACTGCCCAGAGCAATCTATACTTTCAATTCCACTCTGACCAAAATTCCACCGGCATTTTTCAATGAGCTGGAGCAAATAATCCTAAAATTTGTATGGAATCAGAAGAGACCCCGAATTGCTAAGGAAATGTTGAAAAAGAAAAACAAAACTGGGGACACCACGTTGCCTGATTTCAAGCTTTACTACAATGCTGTGATCACTAAGATAGCATGGCACTGGCATAAAAACAGACACATAGACCAGCGGAACAGCTTAGAGAGCCCAAATATGAACCCTCAACTCTGTGGTTAAGTAACCTTCGACAATGCCGGAAAAAAATATCCAGTGGAAAAAAGACAGTCTCTTCAATAAATGGTGCTGGGGAAACTGGACAGCTATGTATAGAAGAATTAAACTCCACCATTCCCTTATGCCATACACAAAGATAATCTCGAAATGGGTAAAAGACCTCAATGTGAGACAGGAATCCGCCAGAATCCTAGAGGAGAATATAGGCAGTAACCTCTTTGACATTGGCCACAACAACTTCTTTCAAGATATGTCTCCAAAGACAAAGGAAACAAAAGTGAAAATGAATTTTTGTTACTTCATCGAGATCAAAAGCTTCTGCACAGCAAAGTAAACAGTCAACAAAACAAACAGGCAGCTCACAAAATGGGAGAAGATATTTACAAATAATAATACAGACAAGGGGCTGATATCCAGGATCTATAAAGAAATTTTCAAACTCAACACACACAAACAGATAATTATGTCAACAAATGGACATTACACATGAACAGACACTTCTCCAAAAGAGACATACAAATGGCTAATAGACACGTGCAAAATTGTTCATCACTAGCCATCAGGGAGTTTCAAATCAAAACCACATTGAGATACCACCTTACACCAGTTAGGATGGCTAAAATTAACAAGACAGTATACTACGTGTATTGCAGAGGATGTGGAGAAAGAGGAACCCTCTTATACTGTTTGTGGGAATACAAGTTGGTGCAGCCACTTTGGAACACAATGTGGAGCTTCCTTAAGAAATTAAAAGTAGTTTCCCTATGACCCCTCAATTGCCCCACTGGGTATTTACCCCAAAGATACAGATGTAATGAAAAGAAGGGTCATCTGTACCCCAATGTTCACAGCAGCAATGGCCACAGTCGCCAAACTGTGGAAAAAGCGAAGATGCCCTTCAACGGATGAATGAATAAGGAAGACTTCATTTATATATACTATGGAGTATTATGCCTCCATCAGAATGGATGAATACCCAGCTTTTGTATCAGCATGGATGGGACTGGAAGAGATTATGCTGAGTGAAATAAGTCAAGCAGAGAGAGTCAATTATCATATGGTTTCACTTACTTGGGGAGCATAAGAAATAACACAGAGGACATGGGGAGATGGAGAAGAGAAGGGAGTTGGGGGAAATTGGAGGGGGAGGCAAACCATTAGAGATTGTGGAGGGTTTTGGAGGGTTGGGGAGTTTGGAGGTTGAATGAGCCTAGTGGTGTGTATTATGGGTGGCCTGTGTTGCATGGAGCACTGGGTGTGGTACATAAACAATGAATTCTGGAACACTAAAAAGAAATTTAAAAATAAATAGAAATTAAAAAAAAAAACTAATGATGTACCAACTATTACTTAGCTAATTGAATTTAAATAAATAAATACATATTTTATTTATATATAGAAGACATTTTTGGTAATTCTACAACAAAATATATGCATATCAGAGAGTTGTTAAACTAGAAAAAGGTAATTTAAAATCATGACTATGAGAATGGAAATAAATGAAGGCATCATGATTCAATTAGGATTGATCGTAGTTTTTCTGAATGATCATGTACTTAATTATTTCTCTTAAAAGATTAAATCATAGTATGTAATGGTGCCCCCTCTAATAATAGTGGATCACAAACACATAGTGTAAAGTCCAAGGTGAGTGCCTTCCAATCCATCTAGAAATCTATTTGCTGTGAATTTCACAGGGTTAAAATGTTCACTTCCATGAGTTACATATGAAGTTAAAACACATATGTAACATACATAACATACACTTAACACATACATATGGAGTTAAAACAAACATAAATAACATGCTTTATGAACACATATTATTCAACAGAAATTCTTCAAGTAGAACTATCTTCCCTCACTAAGTATTTCTCCTTTCTTTCCTAGTGTCATCTTTAAACACAGTCTTATCTGTGGATTCTTTTGGAGTACCAGAGTGTTATGACACCACCAACTGAGTGATAACATCACATGATAGTATGCATTAAATGACACACTGCTCTTATTTGAAATAGCTTAGAGGTAATTTTTATTCTTCCGTGAAGTAACATTTTGACTCAGTTTCAAGGATTCCCTCAGCCATTCCTCTAGGAATTCTGAAGTGGCCATGTTTAATATTATTGAAACAGTTGAGATTTGACATAAAGATTTTAAGTTTTCCAGAACTCAGCTTTGTATCTCTGTAATACACTGTCAATTAATGGCTTCTGAGATATTTAAGGGAGAAGTTGTTAGATTGTTAGTGCTCCTTCTGAATGTTTCTATTCACTAGAAAACTGGTTTTATGTTATTTCAGTCATTTTTAAATGATTTTATTTATTTATTTAACAAAGATTGAGAGAGAGAAAGAGAGAGAGAGCAAACATCAGGATCAGCAGGCTCCCAGGACACTGGAATCATACCCTGAGATAAAGGTAGACACTTATCCACATGAGCCACCCAGGCACCCCTATTTCAGTCATTTTTAGAAAAAAGGAAACATGTGTAATAAGTTCTTAATGTTCATTTTTTTTATCTTTTCAGTTTTCCAAGATTCATTGTTCATGCACGACACCCAGTGCTCCATGCAATACGTGCCCTCCTAAATACACACCACTGGGCTCACCCGACCTCCCACCCTCCTCCCTTCCAAACTCTCAGTTTGTTTCTCAGGGTCCACAGTCTCTCTATCATATAATGTATTTTCAATTTTTTAAAGAATATCAACATTTTGGAAACATCTATAGTGCCTCTGGCTTTAAATTTTATTGTTATAAATATTTTCAATTATTCATTGTTTTATATCACAAATCTGAGTCTTTTTAATTTATTTTTACTTTCTCTTTACTCTGTGTCTTCAAAATTTTTAAGTTATGAATTATTCAAAACATAAAGTTTACTTTTTTTTTTTACTATCTTAAAAATAACATTTTGCTAGCCACCTTAACCCATTATATTATATACATTATAAAGAGATCAGGAAACTTTAAGACTGGGAAATTATCTTGCAAGCAGGTCTAGAAAATTAGGTCAGTAATTACATCGGTGGCTTACAACCCCTGGTAAACATGACAATCACTAATCAGTCTCCTGGTCAGATCCTTTCCTGACAATCACTAATCAGTATCCTGGGTCAGATCCCAATTTAACAGATTCTAATTCTGCTAATCTGAGATGAGAATAAAAGTGCTATATTTTGTGAAGTCAGCAAATTATTTTAACACCAATGATCAGAAATCCATTCTTTGGAAGCACTGACATAAAGTGAAGACTATTTTTACAAGAGTAAGAGGAATTAATAGTTCTGTTAGATATAGGGAGCAAAGCAACACTGTAAATTTATCTGATTTATCATCATGCCCATTAATTAATTTTATCAGGGAATTATCCTGAGGTATCTATGTGCTTATCATTTTTTTTTTTAATTTTTCATTTTAGGGATACAGACACTGATCTTTTTTCATGGGTATCAACATGAAACTTGGAAATACTAAAGTGCACATTACCATCAAGCATGAATCATAAAGAGAATTGATGTACACAGTTCCTTGTCCTTCATCAACACATAATGTAGGACAATCAGAAAGAAATTTTAAGATGGAGAAAGGAAAGGATATATTTTTTTTTCCCTGCAGATAAACTCAGTAAAGTTAGTTGACTTTTTCAGGATCTTGAAGGGATGATGATGATCATGATGATGATGGAGAAGAAGATGATAATGGTGATGATGATTATTCAACTGACAAAATGTCCCTTTGCTGGTGTATCTCTATTTTGCCTATGGATGACAGTGAGATTTCTGCCATTTACCTGAAGGACTGACATCTCCCTATTAACTTTTTCAGTGCACTTAGAACTTCCTTATTCCTAAGACTGTAGGCAAGTGGGTTTAGGAGTGGAGTGAGGACAGTTCCAAACAGAAAGAGACCCTGATTCAACCTTGGAGTCTTGGCAGAACCGGGTCTCATGTAGATGCACATGCCTGGACCAAAATAGAAACCCACAACACAGAGATGAGAGGAGCAGGTGGCCAGAGCTTTGTTCCTGCCTTCTGAGGAGTTCATTTGGAGTACCACAAGGAAGATGAGAACATAGGAAGACAAGATGAGAGACAATGGCAGCAGCAGAACAAGGATGCTTGTTATCACCACTGCCTTCTCATAGGCTGAGATATCCTCACAGACGATCCTAAGCACTGCCATGACTTCACAAAAGAAGTGGGGAATCTCTCTGGGGCTGCAGATGTTAAAATGCAAGGTAAAAGCAGTGTGGCCCAGGGAAGTAAGTGCCCCTCCAGCCCAAGACATGGCAATCATCTGTAAGCAAACCTTAGGGTTGATGATGACTTGGTATCGAAGAGGATCGCATATAGCCACATAACGATCAAAGCACATGAGAGTTATAAGGATGCATTCTGCAATGGCCACCATCAGGGAGAAGAATATTTGAGTACCACAAGCCAGGAATGATATGCTCCGCCATCCAGAGAAGAAGTTGGAAGCCATTTTGGGGACAATGCTGGAGGTCAAAATCAAATCCATTAAGGAGAGCTGACTGAGAAGGAAGTACATGGGGGTGTGGAGATGGGAATACAACCAAATGAGGAGGATCAGAAGAGTGTTGCCAGTGAAGGCAGCCATATATATCAGGAGAATGATGGAGACCATGGCTGTGATGTGTTTAAATTCAGGGAAGAAACCCAGGAGAATGAAATCTGTGGTTTCTGTCTCATTCCCACTCTTCATGACTCTCTGTAATGATAACAGACAGATAAGAGATTTATTTAAAATATCGTAGAAATGAAGCAGTTTCTTATTAAAGTTTAAGAACAATGGCAAATACAAAAATACTCATCCATGATCACTTGAATCAGTTTTTACTATTTTTTCTATATAACTTATCCATGATGTACTTTTAGATGTACTTTTAGAAACTTCTGTGTGTGTGTGTGTATTTTAAGATTTTATTTATTTATTTGACAGAGAGAGAGATCACAAGTAGGCAGAGAGACAGGTAGAGAGAGAGGGGGAAGCAGGCTCCCCACTGAGCAGAGAGCCCGATGCGAGGCTCGATCCCAGGACACTGAGCTGAAGGCAGAGGCTTAACCCATTGAGCCACCCAGGTGCCCCAAGAGTGTACATATTAAAATGAATTCCATTAATTTTATGTACTAGAGGTATTTTCATATGCTAAAATAAACTGGACAGTTGTAGTTTTTGTTGTTTTTTACAATTTTAAAATATGACAGAGTTGGCAAGTCACAATTTCAAACTGCACATTATCCAATTTTTTCACTATTTTGGAAAATCATGTTGTTCCATTCTCATCCTTTCCGTGATTTCATTAGTAATATTTTTGAAGAAAAAATGACACTTATTTCCAAGTCAGATATTAGAGACTTTATTTGGCTATGAAAAAATGCTAATTTAATTTATAGAAAATTTATTTTTATAATTTCAAAACACTCTACATAATTCTTTTAGCTCTGAACATTATAATTTAAAGGGGAAAATTGACTATTATGGCTGTACTTTGTTATTATACACATTTATGATAATTTTAGCTTTTAATCTAATTAACCTTGTTTTCTACCCAGGGAAAACACTTACTGTATTTACATGGTCTATAGTAAGTTCAGATTATCAATGAAGGTGTGAGTTTCCTTTCTATGTGATCTTGTAGGGTTCTTGCTGTTAGAGTTCTTCCTATTCTTAACTATTAGCTACAGCTATTATGCCATTGATGGATACAGGGAAAGTTCTTAGGGTTCCTTTCCCTCAAATTAATTATATTTTTCCCTTTTAGACTATCCTATTTATATTTAATCTTCTTCTCTGATAGTTATAAAATGCTTAGAAATGCTTAGAAAGATAGCCATCTATCATTACATATCCATCCTTTATTATAGCATTTTATGTTGATCATCTTCAAACCAAGAGATCATATACTAGTGTGATCACATACTAGTATGTCCAGAGACAAAAAGCTTGAGTAAAGGGCCTCCTGTCATTGGGTGTTTAATTGACTTGATGAGTTAGGCTGATTTTAGATGTGGAGGTAGTTTAAGATATAATAATAATAATAATAATAATAATAATAATAATAATAATAATAATAAGAAGAAGAAGAAGAAGAAGAAGAAGAAGAAGAAGAAGGAGAAGAAGAAGAAGAAGGAGAAGAAGAAGAAGGAGAAGAAGAAGAAGAAGAATGGCAAAATTAGCCAGATTGCATCTTACTCTCTCTTGTCTTAATGTGAGTCTTGGTTCAGTCAGTGGGTTGTTATGTCTGAAGTAGAGTCATCAGAAGATGAGAAAGAGATTTCAGAATGTCCAGATCCTTGAAAATATTCTAGCTTTCCATAAAAGCAAAGCAGGGTCCTGTTATTTAAGTTCTATGTTACATAATGTCCAGTTTCCAGATCAAGTGCTGTTTTCTGAGGCTTTGGGGTATACCTAGGCTTGGCTAGGTTCTATTATAAACTTTTCTTCCAAATTCTATTCATCACAGCCCGGATTGAAACCTAGATTTCATCATTTGTGTGACTATATGTTTTCATATATGTGTCACTCCTTAAACCATAAGATTTATGATGGAAGGGAGTGTCTTTGCTAAGCTCTACATTTTCTCTTTAGATCGAGCATCTTCTTGACTTCTGGGTTTGCTCTTACAGATGTTGTTGACGCCCCCACCCCTTTCTCCATGACCCTCCATATTTCTTTTCCTCTATTCTTCTATATTGCAGATTTTTCTCACTTATTTTACAAAGAAATGGTGATGTACATTTTCACGAAATTTGATTTTGGAATCCTGTCACCTTACGTAGTGAGTTCTTCCAAAATATATATTTTTTTGCAATTAAAAAAAAGATCTAGCATGTTGCTTTCAGTGAAAATATGAGTAAAATACATTATCAGCTTAGGGCTGGAATCCAGCCTTTGAACTCTGGATTTTGTGCGTGGACCAAACTAGATTATTTTAACAATCATTTTTCTACCAAAAGGTATTAGTTTATTTTGACTTATGATCACTTATGGGCTTCAAAGCATTTTTCCCAGCATTTTATTTTGTTGGAATATAGAGAAGAGTGTTAACATAATTATGTCTGCTTGGTAAATGATATACAGGAATAACTAGGTCACAGTCAAATAACACTGTCCTACTTCTGGGTAAATTATATATATACCAAGATTGAGCCTTATAAGTACTATTGACAAATAATTATATAGTTAGCATAAACAGAATTTCACAATCTGGGAAAACTGGGCTTCTTCCTTTATCAAGATGCTTACCTTGTAATTTCTTTTCTGTCAATGAAATCTCTTAGAAAGTATAAAATACTCAAAATTCCTGCTGCCAATGAGTGCTGAATATACTGTTAACGAAAACATAAACAATTTCAGTAAGAAAAAAACAAAACAGGTGACTGAGTAGGTCTTGATAGGCTGTTTTTCCTCAGCCTGTCCAGTTGTGAGCAGGGCTGCTATCTTCCTAATTCCCCAATGTCATGGGGTTTAGTATGGAATGCCTGATCAGACCAGATTGCAGTTTCATTGGAGGCCCATCAAATATAATCAGGGTTTTTCAAATCTATCTACTAGTGCATGCTCTGATTTTTTTTTTTTTGTCAACACCACTATCATTTTCCCAGAGGTCCAATTTAGAATTTTCTTTGCCTTTTAGTCATTAATCTCATTCAACCACTAAGCAAGCTATTCTAAGATCTCTATTTGCCCATCCTTTGTATTACCAGAATTCACACTCTATGCCAATATCCCATGTCTACAATTATCCCCTTTACTTCATCTTTTTAGCTAAATTTTCCCTTTTCTTCAAGGACAGATGTAAGTTTAACCTCCCCAATAAAATACTCTTTTATGTATACAGTGTATATCAACATATTTTTCCTAGGTAATTTTGACATATCTCTTTTGGCTTATTATCTACATTGTCCTGTTACTGATTTTTTTCACACTTTCTAACAGCCAACAAGGAGATTTTAGGCTATGAAAATCCTGGGGTTTTGCCATAGTGTTCCTTTTGTTTCTTACTCCTGGTAGATTAACTTATTCTTCATAGGCACTGACTTAACACTACCAATTAAATTAAAGTTCATTAAAACCAACAAACGCTATATTATATGCTAGGAATTCAAAATGGAAAAAAAATAAATTCACTAAAGCTTTTTAAAATGAGGGAACTGATTTATGAAGAAAGAGATTATGGTATGGAAGATAGGTACTGTAATAAAAGTAGGTAGATATTACTACAGCAACCAACAGACAAAGGGTTTCTTTTTTCTAGATGAAAGATTGGTGAGAGGACAAATGGCATCATGGGACTAGTAACATCTGAGTTGGGTCTTAAAACACAAGTAGGAATAAATGAAAATAAGGAATGATGGAAATTGTAGCATAAATAGCTGTATATAATGTCAAGGCAAATGGACTGACATAGCTTTTATGGGGAAAATAGTCACCTAGATTTCTTCTGGATACAGAAGCTTCTGGATGAGGAATGGTGTTGGAACACAGAGGAATGTCAAGATGTACAATAAGTATAGGGGCAGGGAACATGACATAGGCAGTAAACCACTGCACTCCAGGGGAAGAGGCTGCTGAAATTAACACAGACAGTGTGAAACAAACTACTGGTATTAGAATGAGAAACATGTTTAACTGGCCACATTATTGAAGCCAGACTCAGCAAGGCCCTTGAAGAATTAAAAGAAAAGTGAAGATATTTTTGCATTTGGAGATAATTTATTTCTTTTCCACACCATCATTCTCTCTTTCTTCACTCTACAGTCTCTTTTGCTGTTGCTAATAATGGCCAAAGTTGAGCTCCAATCATGTACTTTTGGTCACCAGATCCTATAAGCCTCCATTTTATTAAGTTTTCCCCTTATGTGTGCATCCAAATAGATCCCTAATTCAAAAGAATATCAAACTGGTTCACCAGACTAGATTTTTTTTAAATGTTAGCAATATTTTAAAATAAACATAGTTTTTGAACAGTTCCAGATTTATGGAGCAGTTGACAAATATACAAAATTTCCATAAATCCTTCATTTATGCTAACATCATACATTATTATGGAATTAACATTGGTTCTTTCATAAAAGTAAGAAACCGATATCTGTACATTAACTAAATTCTATCTTTTATTCAGATTTCACTCATTTTGCCTAATGTCCTTCTCTTCTTTCAGATTGCTTTTTGAAAGATCACATTGACCAGCACATCTCCTTAGACCCCTCTGGGCTGTGAGAGACATTCAGGCTTTGTTTTTAACGACCTTGACAATTTTGAGGAGCACCAATAGGTATATTATAGAATATTCCCCAAACTGTTTTTGTCTGATTATTTTTCTCCTCATTAGGCTAAGGTTATAGGTTTGGGGGAAGAAGATTGCAGAGGTAAAGTGCCCTTATTTTCAAGTCTTGTAGGGGTACATAATAACTACATGACTTATCTCTGATGATGTTAATCCTGACCAGTTGGCTGAGGTAGGGATTGCTGGATTTCTCTATGGTAAAGTTATCCCCCCTCCCATTTTATATGCCCTGCTTTTTGGAAGCAAGACAATGAGTGCAGCTTACACTCAAGGTAGGAGGAAGGTTAATCTTAACCTTCTTGAGGTGTGGAGTATCTACATAAATTATTTGGAATTATCGTAAACAGGAATTTGTTTTGTTTTGTTTTTCCCTCCCTCCCTCTCTCCCTTTCTCCTTTTTTTTTTTTTTTTTTGGTTTTTCTTCTTTCCTTCTTACATTTTCACTAATTTATGTCAATATCAGTCAATTTTTTTGGAAAAATCAATCAAATTTTGACTCCCCTCTCCTGAAAACAACAAGTAATATGTGTAGCTCTCAACTACCTTTTTTAACTTTAAATTTTAACATGTAGGTTTACATGTAGTTATGAGAAATAACATAGAATGATCACTTCTATGCTTCACACAATTTCTCCCAATTACAGTTAAGAATTGGAGTGAACTGCTGACCTTATTCAAATTTCACCCATTTTTTAATATGCAATTTTCTCACATGTGTGACCCTGTGTCACCACTAATACCGGCAAGATGCAGAATGATTCCATCGCAGTGATCCCTTGTACTATTTATTTATAGTAACAATGATCTCACTTCTTATACGCTTTCTCAGCCCCTGACCCACCAATGTGCTCCCCATTTCTGTAGTTTTGTTATTTTGATAATGTTATATACCTTGGTTAATACATTATGTTGACCCTTTGATATTTACATTGCTTCTTTCAGTATAATTTCTGAACATCTATGAGATATATGCAAGTTGTGCAATATATCACTCATTTACTTTTTTTTTAAACCTTTGCTCTTTTTTAAAAGATTTTATTTATTTATTTGACAGAGATCACAGTAGACAGAGAGGCAGGCAGAGAGAGAGAGAGGGAAGCAGGCTCCTCGCTGAGCAGAGAGCCCGATGCGGGACTCGATCCCAGGACCCTGAGATCACGACCTGAGCCAAAGGCAGCAGCTCAACCCATTGAGCCACCCAGGCGCCCAATATATCACTCATTTACTTTTATTGCTAAGAAATATTTCATGCTGGGGTTGTATTACACTTTTTTTTTAAATGATTTATTTCTTTTCAGCATAACAGTATTCATTGTTTTTTCACCACACCCAGTGCTCCATGCAATCAGTGCCCACCACTGGGTTCCCCCAACCTCCCACCCCCCACCCCTTCGAAACCCTCAGATTGGTTTTAGAGTCCATAGTCTCTCATGGTTCACTTCCCCTTCCAATTTTAACTATTCACCTGTTGAAGGTTACTTAGTTTATCTCTAGTTTTGGCCATTATGACTAAATTCACTGTAAGTATATATAGGTTTTGTTTTTTGGGTTTTGATTGTTTGTTTTTCTGGTGTGTGTGTGTGTGTGTGTGTACATAAGTACTTATTCTCTAGGATATGTGCTCAGGAGTGCAATTATGAAATGATATGTCCAGAATAGTGAAATTGTGAGATAATATTTCCAGAATGGATATTATCATCTTACATTCCCTAAAACAATATATGAGATACCTGAATTCTCTGCAACCTCTCCAGCTTTTGTTGTAACTATTGTTTCTATTAGTCCTTCTGATAGGTGTACAGTGATACCTCGTGATTTTAATTTGCATTTCTGTCATGGCTAATGATGTGAAACATGTTTTCCTGTGTTTGCTTGCCATATATGTATCATTTTTGTTCTTGTTTTTCTGTTAGTCACCATACAGTCCATCATTAGTTTTTGATGGAGTGCTCCAAGATTCATGATTTACACATAACACCCAGGGCTCCATGCAACGGGTTCCTTTTCATTAAAATGCCTGCCCATGTTTTTTGTTTATTTTCTAATTACATTATTACTATTGAATTAAATGTCTATTATATGCTTTCATATATTCCATGGTCAGATAGGTAGTTTACACATATTGCCTCCCAGTCTGTAACTGTCTTTTCACCCTCTCAAGAAGGACTCTTTCATTATAGTAAGAATACATAAGATAAGATCTACACTCTCAAAAAATTTCTTTTTTTTAAGATTTTATTTATTTATCTGACAAAGATCATAAGTAGGCAGAGAGGCAGGCAGAGACAGAGGAAGGGAAGCAGGCTCCCCGCTGATCAGAGAGGCAGATGCTAGCTGGATCCCAGGACCCTGGAATCATGACCTGAGCCAAAGGCAGAGGCTTTAACCCACTGAGCCACCCAGGCGCCCTCAACAAATTTCTAACTGCAAAATACAGTATCCTTAACTTTAGACACACTGTTGCATAACAGATACCTAATCATCTTGTGTAACTGAAACTTTGTATCTGTTGGAGAGCATTGGTATTCCCTGTAGTTGTCAGCCACTGACAACCACAATTCTGCTACTTGTTTCCATGAGTTTGACAATTTTAGATACTGAATATAATTGGAATTAAAAAGTATTTGTTCTTGGGACGCCTGGGTGGCTCAGTTGGTTAAGCAGCTGCCTTCCGCTCAGGTCATGATCCTAGCATCCTGGGATCAAGTCCCACATCGGGCTCCTTGCTCGGCGGGGAGCCTGCTTCTCCCTCTCCCTCTGCCTGCCTCTCTGTCTGCTTGTGCTCACTCTCTCTGATGAATAAATAAATAAAATCTTTTTTAAAAAAAGTATTTGTTCTTCTGTTAGTGGCTTATTTCACATAGTGTATGTCCTCCAGTTTCATCTGCATTGTCATACCAAAGAATTTCCTGAGTATTTAAAACTGAGTAAATTCTAATGTATGTATATGCCATATTCTATTTTTCTATTCATTGGCTGAGGGACATTTAGGTTCTTTCCATTTCTTAGCTGCCTTGAATAATGCCACTTCCCATGATTATGAGAGTTCATATCTTCTACAAGACTCTATGCCAAGTTTTTTTTTTTATAAATACCCAGAAGTGGGATGGGTAATCATATGGGAGTTCTTTTTTTTTTTTTTAATTTTTGTGAGGAACTTCCATAATGTTTTATGTGAAAACTACAACATTTTGCATTACACCTAACAGTGTACAAGGGTTTCAACTTATTCAGTTCCTCACCAAGTATTATTTTCTGTTGTTATTTTGGATACTGGCCACCTTAATGGGGATGAGGTGGTATCTTGTGGGTTTGATTTAAATTTCCCTGGTGATTAGGGATGTTGAGCATCTCTTTATATAATTGTTACTATGTCTTCTTGGAGAAATGTTTGTTCCATCCCATGGCTATTTTTAATTGGGTTATTTGTGTAGGATTTTATATGGAATGTAAGAGTGTTTTATATATTTGGATACTAATGTCTCATCAGATACATCATTTGAACATATTTTCTCCAAGTCTGTAGCTTGCCTATTACTCTGTTGATTTTTTTTTTTCCTTTTTGGTGCAGAAGCCGTTACTTGAAGTGAACTTACTTGTCTGTTATCATTTATGTAATTATTTATGCATTTATTTACAAATTGATTTGTGTATTTATTTATGTATTTTGCTTAGTCATACACAAGAAATAATTTCCAAGAAAAGTGTTATGAAGATTTTCCTTATGTTTTCTTCTAGGGATTTCATAAATTTGGGTCATAAAATAAAAATTTTAATACATTTAGAGTTGGTTTTTGTGGATGATGTGAGATAAGGATCTAATTTCACTCTTTTCTAGTTTTTCAATATCATTTATTGAAAATACTTTATTTCTACATTTTGTACTCTAGGCATTCTAATCAAAGATCAGATGACTGTATGTGTTTGTGTATATTTAAGAGCTCTTTTTGTTTCATTGATCTATATGTCTGTTTTTTTTCTTGATTGTTCATTTTGGGATGTTTTGTTTATTTATTTATTTTGCCAGCACCGTACTGTAATTTTAATTTACTCTAGTTTTGTAATATATTGCAAAATCAGAAAATGTAAGTTTATTTTATCCTTCTTCTTAAGATTGCTTTGTTTATTCAGTGTCTTTTGTGACTCCATACAAATTTTAGCATTTTTTCTACTTTTGTAAAAAATAATTCACTAAGATTCTGAGAGAAATTACATTCACTATATGTATTGCTTTGGGTAATAGGGACATTTCTATAATATCATCTTTCAAATTCATAAACATGAACAATTTCTTATTTATTTGTTTCTTCTTCTAAATTCTATCATTGATGTATAGTTTTCAGTGCATAAGCCTTTCATCTCCTTGGTTACATTTATTTCTATGTATTTTATATTTGATTTTTTTTTTTTAAGTTCCATCTCTTTTTCTTCTTTTCAGTGTTCCAGAATTCATTGTTTATGCACCACACCTAGTGCTCCATGCAATATGTGCCCTCCATAATACCCACCACCAGGCTCACCTAACCTTCCACCACCTCCCTTCCAAAACCCTCAGTTTGTTTCTCTGAATCCACAGTGTCTCATGGTTTGTCTCCCCCTCCTATTTCTCCCAACTCACTTCTCCTTTCCTTCTCCTAAGGTCTTCTGTGTTATTCCTTATGCTCCACAACTAAGCAAAAACATATGATAATTGACTCTCTCTGCTTGAGTTATTTCACTTAGCATGAACTCTTCCAGTCTTCCCCCCCATGTTGATATAAAAGTTGAGTATTCATCCTTTCTGATGGAGGCAAAATACTCCATAGTATATATGGACCATATCATCTTTATCCATTCATCCATTGAAGGGAATCTTCACTCTTTCCACAGTTTGGCAACTGTGGCCATTGCTGCTATAAACATTGGGGTAAAGATGGCCCTTCCTTTCACTACATCTGTATCTTTGGGGTAAATACCCAGTAGTGCAATAGCAGGGTCATAGGGAAGCTCTATTTTTCATTTCTTAAGGAATCTCCACACTGTTCTCCAAAGTGGCTGCACCAACTTGCATTCCCACCAACAGTGTAAGAGGGTTCCCTGTTCTCCACATCCTCTCCAACACATGTTATTTCCTGTCTCGTTAATTTTGGCCATTCTAACTGGTGTAAGGTGGTATCTCAATGTGGTTTTGATTTGAATCTCCCTGATGGCAAATTATGATGAATAATTTTTCATGTGTCTGTTAGCCAGTTGTGTGTCTCCTTTGGAGAAGTGTCTGTTCATGTCTTCTGGCCACTTTTTTGATGTGATTATCTGTCTTTTGTGTATTGGGTTTAAGGAGTTCTTTATAGATCTTGGACAACAGCCCTTTTTCTGTATTGTCATTTGTGAATGTTTTCTCCCATTCCTTGGATTACCTCTTTGTTTTGTTGACTGTTTCCTTTGTTGCGCAGAAGCTTTTGATCTTGATGAAGTCCCAAAAGATCATTTTTGCTTTTGTTTCCTTTGCCTTTGGAGATATGTCTTCAAAGAAGTTGCTGTGGCTGATGTCAAAGAGGTTACTGCCTCTAGGCAGTTCTCCTCTAGGATTCTGATGGATTCCTATCCTATGTTGCAATCTTTTATCAATTTCGAGTTTATTGTTGTATATTGTGTAAGAGAATGGTCGAGTTTCATTCTTCTACATATAGCTGTCTAATTTTCCCAGCACCATTTATTGAAGAGACTTTTTTTCCATTGTATATTTTTTCCTGCTTTGTCAAAAATTATTTGACCATAGAGTTGAGGGTCCATATCTGGGCTTTCTACTCAGTTCCACTGGTCTATGTGACTGTTTTTGTGAAAGTACCATGCAGTCTTGGTGATCACAGCCTTGTAGTAAAGCTTGAAATCAGGCAACGTGATGCCCCATTTTTTTTTTCTTTTTTAACATTTCCTTAGCAATCCAGGGTCTCTTCTAATTACATACAAATTTTAGGATTGTTTGTTCCAGCTCTTTCAAAAATGCCAGTGGAATTTTGATCGGAATGGAATTGAAAGTATAGATTTCTCTGGGCAGTATAGACATTTTAACAATGTTTATTCTTCCGATCCATGAGCATGGAATGGTCTTGATCTTCGTGTTTTTTTCAAATTTTTTCATGACCGTTCTGTAGATCCTTGAGTACAGATCCTTTGCCTCTTTGGTTAGGCTTATTCAAAGGTATCTTATTGTTCTTGTTGCTACAGTAAATGGAATCGATTCTGTAATTTCCTTTTCTATATTTTCATTGTTAGTGTACAATAATGCAACTGATTTCTGTGCATTGATTTTGAATCCTGCCATATTACTGAATTGCTGTATGAGTTCTAGTAGTTTGGGTTGGAACCTTTATGTTTTCCACATAAAATATCATGTCATCAGCATAGAGAGAGAGTTTGACTTCTTCTTTGCCAATTTGAATACTTTTTATTTATTTTTGTTGTCTGATTGCTGTTGCTAGGACTTCTAGTACTATGTTGAACAACAGTGACAAAGTGGGCATCCTTGTGATCTTGATCTCAAAGGGAAGGCTGTCAGCTTTTCCTCACTGAGGATGATATTCACTTTGCGTTTTTCATAGATGGATTTTATTAAGTTGAGGAATGTTCCCTTTATCCCTTTATACTTTGAAGAGATTTAAGCCAGAACATATGCTGTATTTTGTCCAAAGATTTTTCTTCATCAACTGAGAGGATCATGTGGTTTTTCTCTCTTCTCTTATTGATTTGTTCTATCACATTGATTGATTTCCAAATATTGAACCATCCCATCCCAGGGATAAATCCCACCTGGTCATGGTAGATCATCTTTTTTTTTTTTTTTTTTTTTTAGATTTTATTTATTTATTTGACAGACAGAAATCACCAGTAGGCAGAGAGGCAGGCAGAGAGAGAGGAAGGGAAGCAGGCTCCCTGCTGAGCAGAGAGCCTGATGTGGGGCTCGATCCTGGGACCCTGAGATCATGACCTGAGCCGAAGGCAGAGGCTTTAACCCACTGAGCCACCCAGGCGCCCCCATGGTGGATAATCTTTTTAATGTGCTGTTGGATCCTATTAGCTAGGATCTTGTTGAAAATCTTGGCATCTATATTCATCAGTGATATTGGTCTGAAAGTCTCCTTTCTGGCGGGTGTTTTTGCCTGGTTTGGGGATCAAGGTAATGCTGGCTTCATAGAAAGTGTCTGGAAGTTTTCCTTCTGTTTCTATTTTTTGAAACAGCTTCAGGAGAATAGGTAGTATTTCTTCTTTGAATATTTGGTAGAATTCCCCAGGAAATCTGTCAGGTCCTGGGTTCTTGTTTTTTGGGAGGTTTTTGATCACTACTTCAGTCTTGTTACTAGACATTGGCCTATACAGATTGTCAATTTCTTCCTGTTTCAGTCTTGGAAGTTTCTAGGCTTCCAGCAATGCATCTATTTCTTTCAGGTTGCTTAACTTATTAGCATATAACTGTTGACAATAATTTCAGATAGCTCTTTCTATTTCATTGGTGTTAGTCATGATCTCTCCCCTTTAATTCATGATTTTTTTTTTTTTTTTAATATTTGGGACCTCTCTTCTTTTGGATTAGTTTGGCCAGTAGTTTATTGATCTTACTAAGTCTCTCAAGGAACCAGCTGCTAGTTTTGTTGATGTATTCTACTGTATCTCTAGTTTCTAATTTTTTAATTATTTCCCTTTAGTGCATGGGGTTGGCTTAATTTATTGTTGATTTTCCAACTCTTTAAAGTATTTAGAGAGGCAGTGTATTTGGGATATTTTAATATTTTTTAGTGAGGTCTGGATGGCTATGTATCTCCCCTTTAGTACTGCCTTTGTCATATCCCATAGGTTTTGGGCTGATGTGTCTTCATTATCTTTGGTTTCCACGAGTTGTTTATTTTTTTTTTCTTGGATTTCCTGATTTATCTAAATATTTTATTTTTGTGACTGAGTTTCAATTTCAAAGTATTGTGGTCTGATAATATGCAGGAAATAATCTCGATCTATTGGTATCAGTTGAGCCCTGATTTGTAACCTACTATTTCTCTATTCTGGAGAAAGTTACACATGTGTGCTCAAAAAGAATGAGTATTCTGTTGTTTTAGGGTAGAATGTTCTGTATATGTCTGTGAGGTCCACTGGGTCCAGTTTTTCATTCAAAGCTCTTGTTTCTTTGTTGATTTTCTGCTTGGATGATCTCTCTATTGTTGAGTGTCATGTTATGATCCCCTACTCTCAATGTATTCATATTGATATGACTCTTTATTTTGATTTACAGTTGGCTTATGTATTTGGCTGCTCCCATATCAGAGGCATAAATATTTACAATTATTAGATCTTTCTGGTGGATAGACCCTTTAAGAATGATGCAGTGTTCTGTGTCTCTGATCTCAGCCTTTAGCTTAAAAATCTAATTTATCTGATATGAGAATCACCACCTCAGCCTTCTTTTGAGGGCCGATGGTATGAAAGATGCTTCTCCATGCCTTAACTTTCATCTGGATATATCTTTAGGTTCCAAATGCATCTCTTGTGGACAGCATTGTAATGGGTACTGTCATTTTATCCAGTCTACAACCCTGTGCCGTTTTATGGGAATATTTAGGCCATTCATATTGAGAGTGATTATTGAAAGAGAAGTTTTTATTGACATCATGTTGCCTGTGAAGTCCATGTTTCTACAGACTGTCTCTATAAATTTCTGTTCTATGTCACTCTTGGATTCTTTTTTTATATAATCCCCCTTAATATTTCTTGTAGTGCCAGCTTGGAGGTCACATACTCTTTTAAACCTTGCTGATCATATAAGCTCTTTATCTCTCAATCCATTTTGAATGTCAGCCCTGCTGGATAAAGTATTCTTGGCTGCATGTTCTTCTCTTTTGGTGCCCTGAATATGTCTTGCCAGCCTTTTCTGGCTTGCCAGGTTTCTGTGCCCAGAATTGATGCTATTCTTATGGTCCTTCCTCTGTAGGTAAGGAATATCTTCTCCTTGGCTGCCCTTAAGACCTCTTGCCAGAGATTATGATTTGTGAATTTCACAATCTAGTTTCTTGATGTCTTTCTAGACTCCTTGATCTTGGGGCAGTGTCCTCTCTGCCATGAATACTTGTTCCATTCTCGATACTGGGGAAATTTCCATCCAGTATTTGTTCAACTATATCTTCCAGTCTTCTTTCTTTCTCCATCCCCTCAGGGATACCAATAATTTTGACACTGGAATGTTTCATGGCAACATTTATTTCCCTAATTCTCTTTTCATGGCTTCTAAACTGTTTGTTCCATGCCTCCTCCTGATCCTTTTCTCCTATCATTTTGTTCCCGAGATCACTAATTATATCTTCTGTCTTTGTTACCCTAGCTGTTAGAGTAATTATATTAGATTGGATCTCATTGATAGCATTTTTAACATCTGCCAGATTGGCTGTCACTTCCGCCTTTCAAGATTCTACGTTGTCACTAATTGTTTTCTCTAACCTAGCCATTGCTTGGATATTTGTTACCCTGAATACCCTGAATTCCCTCCCTGGCATACTGTTTATGTCCATATCCAGTATTTCTGTGAGAGAGGGCACAGTCTTTGAATTTTTCCTCATTGGGTGTTCTTTCTCCTAGTAATTTTTATGAGAGGTGTCTGAGGGGATGTATATCTGCATATATCAACCACGATAGAGTCAAGGTGCCCCCTGGAAAGTTTCAGAGCAATCGGAAGACAACACCAAAAAAAAAAAAAAAAGAGAGAGAGAGAGAGAGAGAGAGAAAAGGGGGGAAAAAGAAAAAAAAAAAAAACAGCCAAAGTGAGCCCAACAGTAAGATTTATAGGGCACCTGAGTGGCTCAGTGTGTTAAAGCTTCTACCTTCGGCTCAGGTCATGATCCCAGGGTCCTGAGATAAAGCCACACATCAGGTTCTCTGCTAAGCAGGGATCTTGCTTCCTCCTCTTTCTCTGCCTGCCTCTCTGCAAACTTGCGATCCCTGTAAAATAAATAAATAAAAGCTTAAAAAAAAAACCAATAAGATGTATAAAGTACATAAACAAAAATGAACCAAAAAAAACTGATGAAACTGAAAGACAAGAAAGGGGAAAAAAAAGTAAAAAGAAAAACCCAGCCAAGATGAACCTCAAGAATAAGATTTACATAGTACAAAAGCAAAAACAAATACATAGAAACACTGACATAAAATAAGATGGGAAGGTTGTTATAAATCCTTGAAGGTTATTTCAGTTCCTCCTTGGTGTATCTTGATATCAAATTTCCAGAGATAAAGGGAAATTAAAATTGGTTTATATATAGCCATAGTATTGAGTAGGGGAAAGGATTTATATCTATATGTATATTAAAAAAAAGAAAGTAAAAGAAAAAGAAACAGGTATATGTATGAAAAAAAAATTTAAGTTAAAAACTGATTATGTAATATGTTGTATTATACATCTAGCTGTAATGATAAGTATGTTAAAAATGAAAGAACAATTGTGAGAACAAATTAAACAAAATTTGTATCTATGAAATCTACAGGTTTTGGGGAAATACTGGGAGCTTAATATATTGTTTTCCCTTGATGATGGGGTTTTACAGTTTTATGGGGATCCTGCTATTGTCCTCTTGCTCTTTTGCCTTGTCTTCTGGGGGATGGGCCTGCCGTATTGCTTTTCAGTCCATATTGCTTGGTTTGAGCTGTCCTGACCTCTATCGAGGGGCTGGGCTCTGTGGAAACTGGCTTTTTGGGCTTTTGTTCTCTGGAGGGTTTTGTTCTTTGTTGGTTCTTTGTGGGGTTTTATTGTTTGTTTGGTGTGTGTGTGTGTGTGTGTGTGTGTGTGTCTTTTCAGAGGGTCAGTGTAAAGAAAAATTGTCCTCACCCAGTTCTTAGCCTCAGAGAGAAGCCTCACTCTGCTCCCCTCAGGATGGTCCAGAACACAGACACACCCCCCCCCACTCCGCTGAACACCACAGCCTCCCACAGGTGGTGCATACTCCCAGCCACTCCTCCGTGGTCGCCTGAGTCCCCACTTGTCTCTGCACCCCCTTGCCTTTAAACTGCAGGTGATACTGGTCCGGGGGATCCCTATCCTGGTGATGCTAGTGTGGGGACTGCTCTCTGAGGTCCACACCATGACCTGGCAGCGGTGGAGGTCTGGGAAGGCTGCAGGTCCAGAGACCTTCAGCAGGAGTCTGAGCCAGGCTATTGTGGGCAGGGGCAGGGGGTGCCCACAGTCTCAGTGGTGGTGCCAGCAGCAGAAAGCCATGGGTACAGGGACCACCAACCTGAGACCCTGTCTCAGACATGGGTGGGCACCAGCTGTGACTGCCCTGGGATTGTGGGCTTATATCTGTGCCTGCAGTTGCCTTATTCCTCAAACTGCCCCTTAAGACCCATGTTCTTTTTGAGTGCTGTTGACTAGAATCAAGGTTAATGCTGGTCCTCAAGCGCAGGACACTTTTGTATTGGGGTATTACTTTCCAATGGGTCATTTCAGGTGGCTCTCTTCCCCTTCTTTTTTTTTTTTTAAAGATTTTATTTATTTATTTGACAGACAGAGAAGACAAGTAGGTGGGAGGGGGAAGCAAGCTCCCCGCTGAGCAGAGAGCCCAATGCGGGGCTTGATCCCAGGACCCTGGGATCATGACCTGAGCCAAAGGCTGAGGCTTTAACCCACTGAGCCACCCAGGTGCCCCTCTGTTCTCCTTCTGATATCCTCTCCAGTATCAGTTGAAGTGCTCTCACTCCAGTGTACCTTTCCACTGAGGATCTCCTGCCCCCGTAGAGATCCAGAAGTGTATAATGTTACATCTCAGGCTGATTTCATGGGTGTTCAGAGTATTCTGGTAGGTATTTAGCTCCATTCAGGGGGCCTGTTGAAATAGGGTCACCTACTTCACCATCTTGCCAACCTCCTTGATTTTTGTATCTATATTAGTCAAGGATATTGGTCTGTAGTTTTCTTTTGTTGTGGTGTCTTTATTTGGTCATGTTACATGAGTCATGTTGGACTTTTAATAAAATTTGGGGCATTCTTTTTTTTTTTTTTATCTCTTGAAAATGTTTGAGAAGGATTGGTGTTAATTCTCCTTTAAGTATTTGGTAAAATTGCCCAGTGAAGCCATCTGGTTCTGTGCTTTATTTTATTTGGAGATTAAAAGGTATTGAGTAAATGTTTTTAATCATTTTTGGTCTGTGCAGATTTTCCATTTCTTCATGATTCACTCTTGGTATATTTCATGTTTCTAGAAATTCATCCATTTCTTTTAGATGATCTGATAGCTTTGCATGAAATTGTTCATAGTAGTCTCTTAAAGTTCTTTGTATCACTGTGGTATCAATTGTAGTCTCTCCTCTTCTACTTCTGATTTTTATAACTTGAGTCTTATCTTTATAGCTAGTTTGACTAGGGGCTTGCGAATTTTGTTTATCTTTTCAAGAAGCCAACTTTAATTTCTATTTTTTTACAGTAAGTCATATAATTTTATTATACATTATTCACATATGATTTTATATTATATTTAACATGTTGTATTATAGTACATTATATACTACATATTTAACATTTTACAATTTATTATTTATATTTAATATATAATACTACTTGTAATAAAAACTCATTCTTCATAATATAATATTTATACATATAACACAGTTTATGGATATTCCAAGTAAAAATAAATCACATATATATCACTTAATAAATTTTAATGTTTTTCTGCCCTTTCATTTATTCTTAGTTGGACTTTAATTTTTTTTAATGATTTATTTCTTTTCAGCGTAAACGTATTTATTGTTTTTTCACCACACCCAGTGCTCCATGCAATCTGTGCCCTCCATAGGACCCACCACTGGGTTCCCCCAACCTCCCACCCCCTGCCCCTTTGAAACCCTCAGGTTGTTTTTCAGAGTCCATAGTCTATCATGGTTCACCTCCCCTTCCAATTTCCCTCAACTCCCTTCTCCTCTCCATCTACCCTTGTCCTCCGTATTGTTTGTTATGCTCCACAAATAAGTGAAACCATATGATACTTGACTCTCTCTGCTTGACTTATTTCACTCAGCATAATCTCTTCCAGTCCCATCCATGGTGCTACAACAGTTGGGTATTCGTCCTTTCTGATGGAGGAATAATACTCCGTGGTGTATATGGACCACATCTTCCTTCTCCATTCATCCATTGAAGGGCATCTTGGTTCTTTCCACAGTTTGGCGACCGTGGCCATTGCTGCTATAAACATTGGGGTACAGATGGCCCTTCTTTTCACTACATCTGTATCTTTGGGGTAAATACCCCGTAGTGCAATGGCAGGGTCATAGGGAAGCTCTATTTTTCATTTCTTGAGGAATCTCCACACTGTTCTCCAAAGTGGCTGCACCAACTTGCATTCCCACCAACAGTGAAAGAGAGTTCCCCTTTCTCCACATCCTCTACAGCACATGTAGTTTCCTGTCTTGCTAATTTGGGCCATTCTAACTGGTGTAAGGTGGTATCTCAATGTGGTTTTAATTTGAATCTCCCTGATGGCTAGTGATGATGAACATTTTTTCATGTGTCTGATAGCCATTTGTATGTCTTCATTGGAAAAGTGTCTGTTCACATCTTCTGCCCATTTTTTAATAGGATTGTCTGTTTTGTGTGTGTTGAGTTTGAGGAGTTCTTTATAGATCCTGGATATCAACCTTTTGTCTGTACTGTCATTTGCAAATATCTTCTCCCATTCCATGGGTTGCCTCTTTGTTTTGTTGACTGTTTCTTTCGCTGTGCAGAAGCTTTCGATCTTGATGAAATCCTAAAAGTTCATTTTTGCTTTTGTTTCCATCGCCTTTGGAGACATATCTTGAAAGAAGTTGCTGTGGCTGATATCAAAGAGGTTACTGCCTATGTTCTCCTCCAGGATTCTGATGGATTCCTGTCTCACGTTGAGGTCTTTTATCCATTTCGAGTTTATCTTTGTGTATGCTACATATAGCTGTCCAGTTTTCCCAGCACCATTTATTGAAGAGACTGTATTTTTTCCACTGGATATTTTTTCCTGTTTTGTCAAAGATTATTTGACCATAGAGTTGAGGGTCCATATCTGGGCTCTCTACTCTGTTCCACTGGTCTATATGTCTATTTTTATGCCAGTACCACACTGTCTTGGTGATCACATCTTTGTAGTAAAGCTTGAAATCAGGTAACATGATGCCGCCAGTTTTATTTTATTTTTTTCAACATTTCCTTAGCAATTCGGGGTCTCTTCTGATTCCATACAAATTTTAGGATTATTTGCTCCAGCTCTTTGAAAAATACCGGTGGAATTTTGATCGGAATGCCATTAAAAGTATAGATTGCTTTAGGCAGTATAGACATTTTAACAATGTTTATTCTTCTGATTCAAGAGCATGGAATGGTCTTCCATCTTTTTCTGTCTTCTTCAATTTCTTTCATGAGTGTTCTATAGTTCCTCAAGTACAGATCCTTTACCTCTTTGGTTAGGATTTTTCCGAGGTATCTTATGGTTCTTGGTGCTATAGTAATGGAATTAATTCTCTAATTTGCCTTTCTGTATGTTCATTGTTAGTGTATAAGAAAGCCACTGATTTCTGTACATTGACTTTGTATCCTGCCACATTACTGAATTGCTGTATGAGTTCTAGAAGTTTGGGGGTGGAGTCTTTTGGTTTTTCCATATAAAGGATCATGTCATCTGCGAAGAGAGAGAGTTTGACTTCTTCCTTGCCAATTTGGATACCTTTTATTTCTCTTTGTTGTCTGATTGCTGTTGCTAGGACTTCTAATACTATGTTGAACAAGAGCGGTGAGAGTGGGCATCCTTGTCGTGTTCCTGATCTCAACGGGAAGGCTGCAAGCTTTTTCCCATTGAGGATGATATTTGCTGTGGGTCTTTCATAGATAGATTTGATGAAGTTCAGGAATGTTTCCTCTATCCCTATACTTTGAAGTGTTTTAATCAGGAACAATTCATGGAAACCAATGAGAATGAAGACACTTCGGTCCAAAACCTATGGGATACAGCAAAGGCGGTCCTAAGGGGAAAATACACAGCCATCCAAGCCTCCCTCAAAAAAATTGAAAAATCCAGAATACGCCATCTGTCTCTACACCTTAAAGAACTGAAGAATCTACAACAAATCAAACCAACTCCACATGTAAGAAGAGAAATAATCAAGATTAGAGCAGAGATCAATGAGGTAGAAACCAGAGATACAATAGAACGTATCAATGAAACTAGAAGCTGGTTTTTTGAAAGAATCAATAAGATCGATAAACCATTGGCCACACTAATCCAAAAGAAAAGAGAGAAAGCCCAAATTAATAAAATTATGAATGAAAAGGGAGAGATCACAACTAACACCAAGGAAGTAGAAACAATCATCAGAAGTTATTATCGACAGTTATATGCCAATAAGCTAAGCAACCTAGATGAAATGGATGCATTCCTGGAAAACTATAAACTCCCAAAATTGAACCAGGAAGAAATTGACCACCTGAATAGACCGATATCTAGTAACGAGATTGAAATAGTGATCAAAAGCCTCCCAAAAAACAAGAGCCCAGGACCTGATGGATTCCCTGGGGAATTCTATCAAATTTTCAAAGAAGAAATAACACCTATTCTCCTGATGCTGTCTCAAAAAATTGAAGCAGAAGGAAAACTTCCAGACTCTTTTTATGAAGCCAGCATTACCCTCATCCCCAAACCAGGCAAAGACCCCACCAAAAAGGAGAATTTCAGACCAATATCACTGATGAATATGGATGTTAAGATTCTCAAGAAGATCCTAGCAAACAGGATCCAACAGCACATTAAAAAGATTATCCACCATGACCAGGTGGGATTCATCCCTGGGTTACAAGGATGGTTCAACATTCGCAAATCAATCAGTGTGATAGAACAAATCAATAAGAGAAAAGAGAAGAACCACATCGTCCTCTCAATTGATGCAGAAAAAGCATTTGACAAAATCCAGCATCAGTTCCTGATTAAAACGCCCAACTTTAATTTCATTCATCTTTTCTATTGTATTTCCGTTTCCATTTTTGTTCATTTTTGCTTTAATCTATATTATTCCCTTGCTGCTAGAACTTTGGAGTTAATTTTGTTTTACTTTTCTAAACCTTTGAGGTATAAGGTTAGGTTATTTAAATATATTTTTAATGTAAGCGTTTATACTTGACTTGTAAATCTCCATCTTTGTACTGCTATTGTTGCATCATGTAACTTCGGTGTGTTGTGTTTTCTTTTCTTTTTTTTTTTTTTTTTTGTCTCAAGATATTCACTAACTTCAGTTTTGATTTCTGTCTTGACCGTTCTTGTTTAGAAATGTGTTAATTCTTATGTTTTCTTGTTTATTAATATCTAGTTCAATTACATGTGACTGGAAAATATACTTAGTATGAGTTCAATCCTTTCATATTTTTAAAGTTGTTTTTTGACTTAAAATGTGTTCTATCCTTGAAAATGTTCCAAGAAAACTTGTAAAAAATATGTATTCCTTTGCTGTTGGGAGAATGCCTTGTGTATACCTGTTAGGTTTATTTTTTCTATAATGTATTAAAATCTGCTGTTTCCTCATTGATTTTTCTGTTGGTTATTCAAACTATAAGAGACTCTTAATCTCACTAAACAAACTGAGGGTTTCTGGGGGGAGGAGGGTATGGAGAGGGTGCTTGTGTTATGGACATTGGTGAGGGTATGTGATACGGTGAGTGGGGAAGTTATGTGATATAGTGAGTGCTTAAAGTGTGCAAACCTGACGGTTCACAGACTTGTACTCATGGGGCAAATAATACATTATATGTTAATGAAAATATATTTTTTTAAATGAGACGCTTAATTTTCCTACTATTTTTTTGTTATTTATTTTACCTTTATGTCTGTCAATATTTACTATATACCATTAGATGCACCTATTTTAAATGAAAATATATTCATAATTTTATATCTGCCCTCATGAACTAGTCATCATTAAATAATTACCTTCTTTATCTCATGTGTCAGTTTTTCAAAAAGTCTATCTTGTCTAATAAGTATAGATATCCTTGTATAATTTGGTTATCTTTTGCAAAAAAAAATAATCTTTTGGCATCCCTTTATTTTCAGCCTATGTGTGCCTTGCAGATAGCATAAAGTTGTATCATTTTTTCCCTTTCATAGATTCAGTCATTATTTTAATTGGAGATTTTAATCAATTTGATTGAAAATCATTTAAATAAAATTATTAATAATTATGAAATTGGTATTATCACTTTGTTAAGTGTTAGCCACCTGTCTTTTAGATTGTTTCTCTTCTCCTTTCTCACTCTCTTCTTTTAAAACTCATAGCTCTGGGGCAAATAATACATTATATGTTAATAAAAATAATTAATAAAAAAAGAATGTAAAAAAAAAAACCTGCTTGTTGATTTGTGTAATGATAAACTTTTTTTTCTCATTATTTTGTGTATTTTCTAAAGATATTTTCTTCATGGCTACAATGAAAATTAAGTGTCACTGCCAACAGTTGTAACAATCTGTTTTAAGTTGCTAGCAATTTACTTTAATTACAAATAAAAACTCTACAATTCTCCCTTCTATGTGTTATGTTAATGATATCACAAATTACATATTTTATTGTGTATCAAATAACATGGATTTCAGTTGTTGTTAACACATTTGTTACTGACTTTTTATTAATTTAAAAATGAATTACATACCACCATTGTAGTAATGCGGTAGTATGGATTTTTCTATAGATTTACCTTAACCAATGAGTCTAAAACTTCCATACATTACTGTGTGTGTGTTGTTAAGCCTGTTTCTATTTCAAGTTTAACAATTCCTAGAGAAAGCTTGGGTGGAAAATGACAGATTTGCAGAGTACCCATGGGCACAATGAGACAACACCTGAACATATGCAACTAATTCTGAACACAATCTAAAGACTAGAAGAATGGATAATTGAAAGTTAATCATAAAGAGAAGTACAGACATAAAAGATTAAAAGAGGAAGAGATGTGGTTGTGAACTAAACCAAGCCCAACTAACCACAGAAAGAAGAGACATCACAAGCACAGAGATTGAGAGAATAAGACCCCACACCAAAAGCCTCTGGGAATGGAGACTTATGCAGAGAATATGAGTTCCCACAATTTCTGGTTTTAAAACTCAACAAAGCTTAACTCCAGGAACTTTAAAATTTAGTGGGTCCTGACTCCAGGAGTTCAAAAAATCAGTGGGCTTAAGGAAGCAAAGATGGTGGTACAGTAGGAGGGCACTAGGTTTGTCTCATCCTTTGCACACAACCAGATAATTATCAAATAATTAAGAACACCCAAGAAATAAATCTGAGAACTGATAGAATAAAGTCCACAACTATAGGGAGAGTAGAGGCCACGTTTAGGAAAGTAGGAAATACAGAGAAAAAGTTTGTGGGAGAAATTGATCATGGGTACTACAGAAGAGAGGGAGCCCTTTTAATGGAGAAAGGTGAAAGGGAGAGAGGAGCATACAGGGAAATACATAAGAACAGTTCCCCCAAAGCCATTGGCTGGATAATGAGAGAAGCTGATTTTCATGTTTTTACAACCAGCAGTATTTGAACCCTATAATTGTAAATGTCAGCAAACTTGTCTGGATTGGAGCCCTGAGGGTGCTGTCCTACCCCTGGAGAGAAGATAGGTAAACAACCCAGGAACATGTGTGATCTGAGGAGCACCCAGGGCATACAGTGGAGAGATTATTCACTTTTCTTGGAGCACACCCCTGAGAAGTAACATTCATGGGGAATCCTCTCAAGGGACAAAGGAGACACCAGGTACCATCGTCTCCCATCCCACAAGAGAAATGCAGAGCTACCTGCAAAGGGAAACTTGGTCTTCACACTGGCTGCATAGTCTACTTACTCGAAGACCCATGCCTCTGCACTCTGGCAATACTGTCCTTACTGGTCAAGCCTCCCTCAGTCATATCACAATGAGAGCCTCCCCAAGGAATCTGCATGGACTCCTACCCACAACACATCCCTAGTGCCTAGAAATTTGAAAGACAGTACGCTTGGCTGGGATAGAACATGAAGAGTTCTGCGTTATTCCTGGAAAGAAGGCAGGTAACCAGCCCCAGAGGCAGACATTGTGTAGGTAACAATCTGGAGCAATTGCCTGAGATACATGAGGGGATGGTTTGCTCTATGTGGGGTCATGGCTTCAGAGCAGCAAGTATAAAGACTCTTCTCTAGGAACAAAACATATAGCTGAGAATAACTCCTTCACCTATACCACAGTATAAATGCAAATCCACCTTGGTGCAACAATGTCAGCACTGACTGCCTAATGTGCTTATACCAGGTCCCATACCCTTGCACTCTGCCAGTACTGCCCTTCACAGTGAAGTTTGCCTCAGTCCCAGGGAGGCAGACAACTTCCCCCAGAAGACCAGCAGAAACCCCTCCCACACCTAGTCTCTTAAATAGTCTTGCAAGTCATCAGTTCTAGTGGAAGTAGCATCAGGTCTCATTTCACAAGCCAACAAGAGTGCACCTTGTTAAAACTCATAACTTTCTTCTCAAGGAAGGGACACTGCCCACTGCAGGCAAGGAGAACTTCTATAGATACCTGCCTTGAAGGAAAGAGCAGTCAAAACACAGCAGAAGGTACCTAGTACATATCAGAGACCCTTCCCAAGACACCAGCCCCAGGACACTATATAGCTTCTTCTTGATAAAGCCATTACTTTCAGGAGCAAGAAACTTAACAGGCTTTCCTAACACAGAGACATAACAAAATGCCAAGACAGAGGACTTCATCCTAAAAGAAAGAAAAACAAATGGTCATAGCCATGGATCTAATAAAAGAAAGATATACATAATATGCCTCATGGATAATTTAAAACGATAATCATAAAGATGCTATTTGGCTTGGGAAAAGAATGGAGACATAAAGGAGACCCTTAGTGTAGAGCTAAAGAGCTAAGGAGTGTACATGTTGTGATGAGCACTGGGTGTTATATACAACTAATGGATCATTGAACACTACACCAAAAACTAACGATGTACTATATGGTGGGTAACTGAACATAATTTAAAGATATATAAATAAATCAGTCAAAAATGAAAAACGTAATAACAGATTTGAAACTGACAGGATAGAGTGAACACAAGGATGGAAGAGGCAGAGGAACAAGTGAGTGATTTAGAAGATAAAATAATGGAAAATAACTAAGCTGAACAAAACAGAGAAAGAAGAATAATGCAACATGAGAACTGACTTAGGCAACAGAGTGGCTATCAAACACAATAACATTAATATCATAGGAGCCCTGGAAGAATTAAATAGAAAAGGGGGCAGGAAATTTATTTGAGGAAATGATAGCCAAAAAATTCTCTAATCTAGAGAAGGAATCAGACATCCAAATCTAGGAAGCACAGAGAATTCACATCAAAATCAACAAAATCAAACTGACATCAAGATATATTGTAATTAAACTTGCAAAATATGCCAATAAAGAAGTCTTAAAAGAAATCCCTAATTTAAAAGAAAATACATTATAATAAGACTAGTTGGCTATTTCTTAACATAAATTTGGCTACCCAGAAGAGAGTGGCATAATATATAAATCTGCTGAATGACGATAATCTGCAGACTAGAATAATCTATCCAAAAAGAGTATAATTCAGAATACAAGGAGAGATAAAGAGGTTCCCAGACAAAAACTGAAGGAGTTGGCCACTGAAACAGCCCTGCGTAAAATATTAAAATGGATGCTTTGAGTGGAAAGGAAAGACGAAAAGTGACTGAGCAAGAATAGAACAGAGAAACATCTCCAGGAAGAAGGGGGAAAAAAAAAAAGGACACAGCAAATAATAAAATAAAACAAATATATATCTATCAATAGTTACTTTGATTGTAAATGGACTTAATATTCCAATCCAAAGATATAGGATATACTGAGAAAGAGAGAGAGAGAGAGATAGGGATCTTTCTAAATGTGACCTACAAGATTCTAATTTTAGAGCAAAAGTCATCAGAAGATTGAAAGTAAAATGGAGAGATATTTATCATACAAATGACCATCAAATGAAAGCTAGTAGCAATAGATAGACAAAAAAGATCTTAAACCAAGTTCTGTAACAGGAAATGTAGAAGGATACTATGTCATAATAAAGGGGACTATCTAACAAGAAGATGTAACCACTGTAAATATTTGCACCCAACATGGGAGAACCCAGATATATAAAACAATTAATAATAAACATACAGAAACTAACTAATGATAATACAATAATAATAGGTGACATTAACACTCCAATTACATCAATGCACAGATCATCTAAGCAGAAAATCAACAAGGAATTGATGAATGACACATTGAACCAGATGGACATAAAAGATGTATTCAGAATATTTCATCAAAAAGCAACAGAATAGATACTCTTTTGCGAGTGCACATGGGGCATTCTCCAGAAAATCTCACATACTAGGTCACAAATCGGGTCTCAAAATATACAAAAAGATTGAGGCCAAAATATGTGTTTTCTCTGATGACAATGCTATTAGACTTGAAGAGAGCTACAAGAAAAAAAAAAATTGGAAAGACTACAAATATATGGAGGTTGAACAACGTGCTACTAAACAATGAAAGTTTCAAATAAGAAATCAAAGAGGAAAAAAAATACATAGAAACAAATGAAAATGAAAATGTGCAATGGTCCAAAACCTTTGGGATGCAACAAAGCTATCCAAGAAATAAGTAAATAACAATACAGGCTTAGCAAAAAGCAAGAAAAATCTGAAATGAACAACATAACCTTACATCTAAAAAGCAAGAAGAAGACAAACAAGTGAATCCTAAAGCCAGCAAAAGTAAGGAAATAATAAAAATCTGAACAGAAATAAATAATCAAATAATAAAACAAACAAATCTTGATGAAGTCCCAAAAGTTCATTTTCGCTTTTGTTTCCTTTGCCCATGGAGACATTATCTTGAAAGAAATTGCCGTGTCTGATAAAGAAAAGGTTACTATGTTCTCCTGTAGGATTCTGATGGATTCCTGCCTCACGTTGAGGTCTTTTACCTATTTCAAGATTATCTTTGTGTATTGTGTAAGGGAATGGTGGAGTTTCATTCTTCTATACATAGCTGTCCAAATTTCCCAGCACCATTTATTGAAGAGACTGTCTTTTTTCCACTGGATATTTTTTCCTGCTTTGTCGAAGATTATTTGACCATAGAGTTGTGGGTCCATATCTGGGCTCTCTAATCTGTTCCACTGGTCTATGTGTCTGTTTTTATGCCAGAACCATGCTGTCTTGGTGATCACAGCTTTGTAGTAAAGCTTGAAATCAGGAAACATGATGCCCCCAGTTTTGTTTTTCTTTTTCAACATTTCCTTAGCAATTCGGGGTCTCTTCTGATTCCATACAAATTTTAGGATTATTTGCTCCAGCTCTTTGAAAAATACCAGTGAAATTTTGATGGAAATGGCATTGAAAGTATAGATTGCTCTAGGCAGTATAGACATTTTAACAATGTTTATTCTTTCAATCAATGAGCGTGGAATGGTCTTCCATCTTTTTGTGTCTTCTTCAACATTTTCATGAGTGTCCTGTAGTTCCTCGAGTACAGATCCTTTACCTCTTTGGTTAGGTTTATTCCGAGGTATCTTATGGTTCTTGGTGCTATAGTAAATGGAATCGATTCTCTAAATTCTTTTTCTGTATTTTCATTGTTAGTCTATAAGAAAGCCACTGATTTCTGTGCATTGCCTTTGTATCCTGCCACATTTCTGAATTGCTGAATGAGTTCTAATAGTTTGAGAGTGGAGTCTTTTTGGTTTTCCATATAAACAATCATGTCATCTGTGAAGAGAGAGAGTTTGACTTCTTCATTGCCAATTTGAATACCTTTTATTTCTCTTTGTTGTCTGATTACTGTTGCTAGGACTTCTAATACTATGTTGAACAATAGTGGTGAGGGTGGACATCCTTGTCGTGTTTCTGATTTCAAAAGGAAGGATGTCAGTTTTTTTCTCATTGAGGATTTTATATGTTGTGGGTTTTTCATAGATAGATTTTATGAAGTTTAGGAATGTTCCCTCTATCTCTGTACTTTGAAGCTTTTTAATCAGGAACGGATGCTGGATTTTGTCAAATGCTTTTTCTGCATCAATTGAGAGAACCATGTGGTTCTTCTTTCTTCTCTTATTGATTTGTTCTATCACATTGATTGATTTGCGAATGTTGAACCATCCTTGTAACCCAGGGATGAATACCACCTGGTCATGGTGGATAATCTTTTTTAATGTGCTGTTGGATCCTCTTTGCTAGGATCTTGTTGAGAATCTTAGCATCCATATTCATTAGTGATATTGGTCTGAAATTCTCCTTTTTGGTAGGGTCTTTGCCTGGTTTGGGGATCGGGGTAATGCTGGCTTCCTAAAAGGAGTCTGGAAGTTTTCCGTCTGTTTCAATTTTCTGAAACAGCTTCAGGAGAATAGATGTTATTTCTTCTTTGAAAGTTTGGTGGAATTCCCGAGGGAATCCGTCAGGTCTCAGGCTCTTGTGTTTTGGGAGGTTTTTGATCACTGCTTCAATCTCGTTACTAGATATCGGTCTATTCAGGTTGTCAATTTCTTCCTGGTTCAATTTTGGGAGTTTATAGTTTTCCAGGAAGAGACAATGCACGGAATGGGAGAAGATATTTGCAAATGACAGTACAGACAAAGGGTTGATATCCAGGATCTGTAAAGAACTTCTCAAACTCAACACACACAAAACAGATAATCATGTCAAAAAATGGGGAGAAGACATGAACAGACACTTCTCCAATGAAGACATACAAATGGCTATCAGACACATGAAAAAATGTTCATCAATACTAGACATCAGGGAGATTCAAATTCAAACCACATTGAGATACCACCTTACACCAGTTAGAATGACCAAAATTAGCAAGACAGGAAAGAACGTGTGTTGGAGAGGATGTGGAGGAAGGGGACCCTCTTACACTCTTGGTGGGAATGCAAGTTGGTGCAGCCACTTTGGAGAACAGTGTGGAGATTCCTCAGGAAATGAAAATAGAGTTTCCCTATGACCCTGCAATTGCACTACCGGGTATTTAACCCAAAGATACAGATGTAGTGAAAAGAAGGGCCATCTGTACCCCAATGTTTATAGCAGCCATGACCATGGTCGCCAAACTGTGGAAAGAACCAAGATGCCCTTCAATGGATGAATGGATAAGGAAGATATGGTCCATATACACTATGGAGTATTATGCCTCCATCAGAAAGGATGAATACCCAACACTTGTAGCAACATGGTTGGGACTGGAAGAGATTATGCTGAGTGAAATAAGTCAAGCAGAGAGAGTCAAGTATCATATGGTTTCACTTATTTGTGGCACATAACAAATAATAAGGAGGACATAGGGAGATGGAGAGGAGAAGGGAGATGAGGGAAATTGGAAGAGGAGATGAACCAGGAGAGACTATGGACTCTGAAAAACAATCTGAGGGTTTTGAAGGGGCAGGGAGTGGGAGATTGTGGGAGCCAGGTGGTGGGAATTATGGCAGGCACATATGGCATGGAGCACTGGGTGTGGTGCATAAACAATGAATTATGTTAAGCTGAAAAGAAATTAATAAAAAAAATACAGTGGAAAAAAATCAATGAGGAGGAGTCAAGATGGTGGAGAAGTAGCAGGCTGAGACTACATCAAATAGCAGGAGATCAGCTAGATAGTTTATCAAACCATTGCAAACACCTACAAATCCAACGGGAGAGCGAAGAGAAAAACAGCAATTCCAGAAACAGAAAATTGACCACTTGCTGAAAGGTAGGACCGGAGGAGAAGTGAATCCAAAGTGACAGGAAGATAGACCGTGGGGCGAGGGGCTGGCTCTCAGCAAGCAGCAGAGCAATGGAGCACTAAATCAGGACTTTTAAAAGTCTGCTCCACTGAGGGACATTGCTCCATAGGCTAAACCAGGTTGAAGCCCATGTGGGGTCAGCATGGCCGCAGTTCCCACGGGGTCACAGAGGATCGGGGGTGTCTGAATGTCACGGAGCTCTCAGGTATTAGACTGGGGAATCTGGCTATGGAGGCAGAGCCGAGGAGTGAGCTCTCAGCTCTGGGTTACCTTGAACCAGTCGCAGGCTGGTGAGCTCGGAGCGCAGCTAGAGGCCAGGGTGACGGGAGTGATTGGGCTCTTTTCTCTGAGGATGCACTGAGGAGTGGGGCCCCGAGCTCTCCACTCCTCCAGTCCAGAGACTGGGAGGCTGCCATTTTCATTCCCGTCCTCTGGAACTCTTCAGAAAGCGTTCAGGGGACAAAAGCTCCTGAAAGCAAACCCGAGCGATTACTTAGCCCAGCCCCTGGTTAGGGCGGTACAATTCCGACTCAGGCAAGGACACTTGAGAATCACTACAACAGGCCCCTCCCCCAGAAGATCAACAAGAAATCCAGCCAAGACCAAGTTCACCTACCAAGGAGAGCAGCAGAATCTAGAGGAGGAAAAAGCAAAGCACGGAACTCATGGCTTTCTCCCCATGATTTTTTAGTCTTGTGGTTAATTTAATTTCTTTTTATTTTATTTTATTTCTTCTGCTATTTTTTTTTTACTTTTACCCTTTTCTTTTTTAACGTTTTTTAACTAAGTTTATCTAATATATATATATTTTTCTTTTTTATATTTTTTCTTTATTTGTTTTTGTTTATAATTGTTTTTTTCTGAACTTCTTTTTATCCCCTTTCTCCCCCCCACCCCGCCCCATGATTTGGGGTCTCTTCTGATTTGGTTAAAGCACACTTTCCTGGGGTCTTTGCAACCCTTTTAGTATTTTATTTGCTCCTAACTGGACAAAATGACAAGGCGGAAAAACACACACACACACACACACACAAAAAAAAAAAAAAAAAAAAAAAAAAAAAAAAAAGGCAGCACCGAGGGCTAGGGACATAATCAATACAGACATTGGTAAAATGTCAGATCTAGAGTTCAGAATGACGATTCTCAAGATTTTAGCTGGGCTCGAAAAAGGCATAGAAGATATTAAAGAAACCTTCTCTGGAGAGATAAAAGCCCTTTCTGGAGAAATAAAAGAACTAAAGAACTAAAATAAATTAAATAAATAAATAAATAAATAAATAATAAATAAAATAAAAGAACTAAAGTCTAACCAAGTTGAAATAAAAAAAGCTATTAATCAATCAAAAATGGAAGCTCTTACTGCTAGGATAAATGAGGCAGAAGAAAGAATTAGTGACATAGAAGACCAAATGACAGAGAATAAAGAAGCTGAGCAAAAGAGAGACAAACAAATACTGGACCACGATGAGAGAATTCGAGAGATAAGTAACACCATAAGACGACAAAACATTAGAATAATTGAGATTCCAAAAGAAGAAGAGAGAGGGGAGCAGAAGGTATATTGGAGACAAATATTGTAGAGAATTTCCCTAATATGGCAAAAGGAACAAGCATCAAAATCCAGGAGGTGTGGGGTGCCTGGGTAGCTGAGTGGGTAAAAGCCTCTGCCTTCGGCTCAGGTCATGATCTCAGGGTCCTGGAATCGAGCCCCGCATGGGGATCTCTGCTCAACAGGGAGCCTGCTTCCCTTCCTCTCTCTCTCTGCCTGCCTCTCTGTCTACTTGTGATCTCTGTCAAATAAATAAAAATCTTTAAAAAAAAAAATCCAGGTGGTGCAGAGAGCCCCCATCAGAATCAACAAGAATAGGTCCACACCCTGTCACCTGATAGTAAAATTTACAATTCTTAGCAACAAAGAGAAAATCCTGAAAGCAGCCCAGGAAAAGAAGTCTGTAACATACAATGGTAAAAATATTAGATTGGCAACAGAATTATCCACAGAGACCTGGCACACCAGAAAGAACTGGCATGAGATATTCAGAGCAATAATGAGAAAAACATGCACCCGAGAATACTATATCCAGTTAGACTATCATTGAAAATAGAAGGAGAGATAAAAAGCTTCCAGTACAAACAAAAACTGAAACAATTTGCAAACACCAAACCAGCTCTACAGGAAATATTGAAAGGAGTCCTTTAAGCAAAGAAAGAGCCTAAAAGTAGTAGATCAGAAAGGAACACAGACAATATACAGTAACAGTCACCTTACAGGCAATACGATGGCACTAAATTCATATCTCTCAGTAGTTACCCTGAATGTTAATGCGCTAAATGCCCCAATCAACAGACACAGGGTATCAGAATGGATAAAAAAACAAAGCCCATCAATATGCTGCCTACAAGAAACTCATTTTAGACCTGAAGACACCTCCAGATTTAAAGTGATGGAGTGGAAAACAATGTACCACGCTAATGGACATCAGAAGAAAGCTGGGGTGGCAATCCTTATATCAGATCAATTAGATTTTAAGCCAAAGACTATAATAAGAGATGAGGAAGGACACTATATCATACTCAAAGGGTCTGTCCAACAAGAAGATCTAACAATTTTAAATATCTATGCCCCTAACGTGGGAGCAGCCAACTATATAAACCAATTAATAACAAAATCAAAGAAATACATCAACAATAATACAATAAGAGTAGGGGACTTTAACACTCCCCTCGCTGAAATGGACAGATCATCCAAGCAAAAGATCAACAAGGAAATAAAGGCATTAAATGACACACTGGACCAGATGGACATCACAGATATATTTAGAACATTCCATCCCAAAGCAACAGAATATACATTCTCCTCTAGTGGACATGGAACATTCTCCAGAATAGACCACATCCTGGATGATAAATCAGGTCTCAACCGGTATCAAAAGATTGGGATCATTCCCTACATATTTTCAGACCATAATGCTCTGAAGTAAGAACTCAATCACAAGAGGAAATTTGTAAAGAACACAAATACATGGAGACTAAACAGCATCCTTCTAAAGAATGAATGGGTCAACCAGGAAATTAAAGAAGAATTGAAAAAAATCATGGAAACAAATGATAATGAAAACACAACAGTTCAAAATCTGTGGAACACAGCAAACGCAGTCCTGAGAGGAAAATATATAGTGGTACAAGGCTTTCTCAAGAAACTGGAAAGGTCGCAAATACACAACCTAACCCTATACCTAAAGGAGCTGGAGAAAGAACAACAAAGAAAGCCTAAACCCAGAAGGAGAAGAGAAATCATAAAGATCAGAGCAAAAATCAATTAAATAGAAACAAACAAAAAAACAATAGAACAAATCAATGAAACTAGGAGCTGGTTCTTTGAAAGAATTAATAAGATTGACAACCCCCTGGCCAGACTTATCAAAAAGAAAAGAGAAAGGACCCAAATAAATAAAATCATGAATGAAAGAGGAGAGATCACAACCAACACCAAAGAAATACAAACAATTATAAGAACATACTATGAGCAACTCTATGCCAACAAATATGACAATCTGGAAGAAATGGATGCATTCCTAGAGACATATAAACTACCACAACTGAACCAGGAAGAAATAGAAAACCTGAACAGATACATAACCAGTAAGGAGATTGAAACAGTCATCAAAAATCTCCAAACAAACAAAAGCCCAGGGCCAGATGGCTTCCCAGGGGAATTCTACCAAAGATTTAAAGAAGAACTAATTCTTATTCTCCTGAAACTGTTCCAAAAAATAGAAATGGAAGGAAAACTTCCAAACTCATTTTATGAGGCCAGCATCACCTTGATCCCAAAACCAGACAAGGATCCCCTCATAAAAGAGTATTACAGACCAATATCCTTGATGAACACAGATGCGAAAATTCTCACCGCAATACTAGCCAATAGGATTCAACAGTACATTAAAAGAATTATTCACCACAACCAAGTGGGATTTATTTCAGAGCTGCAAGTTTGGTTCAACATATGCAAATCAATCAACATGATACAACACATTAATAAAAGAAAGAACAGGAACCATATGATAATCTCAATAGACGCTGAAAAAGCATTTGACAAAGTACAGCATCCCTTCCTGATCAAAACTCTTCAAAGTGTAGGGACAGAGGGCACATACCTCAATATTATCAAAGCCATCTATGAAAAACCCACCACAAATATCATTCTCAACGGAGAAAAACTGAAAGCTTCTCTGCTAAGGTCAGGAACACGGCAGAAATGTCCATTATCACCACCGCTATTCAACATAGTACTAGAAGTCCTAGACTCAGCAATCAGACAACAGCAACAACAACAACAACAACAACAACAACAACAACAACAACAACAACAAATTAAAGGCATCCAAATCAGCAAAGAAGAAGTCAAACTATCACTCTTCACAGATGTTATGATACTATAAGTGGAAAACCCAAAAGACTCCATTCCAAAACTGCTAGAACTTGTAACAGGAATTTAGTAAAGTGTCAGGATATAAAATCAATGAACAGAAATCAGTTGCATTTCTCTACACCAACAACAAGACAGAAGAAAGATAAATTAAGGAGTCAATCCCATTTACAATTGCACCCAAAACTATAAGATACCTAGGAATAAATCTAACCAAAGAGGCAAAGAATCTATACTCAGAAAACTATAAAGTACTCATGAAAGAAATGGAGGAAGACACAAAGAAATGGAAAAATATTCCATGCTCCTGGACTGGAAGAACAAATACTGTGAAAATGTCTATGCTACCTAAAGCAATCTACACATTTAATGCAATCCCTATAAAAATCGCACCCATTTTTTTCAAAGAAATGGAACAAATAATTCTAAAATTTATATGGAACCAGAAAAGACCTCGAATAGCCAGAGGAATTTTGAAAAAGAAAGCCAAAGTGGTGGTATCACAATTCCATATTTCAAGCTCTATTACAAAGCTGTCATCATCAAGACAGCATGGTACTGGCACAAAAACAGACACATAGGTCAATGGAAGAGAATAGAGAGCCAAGAAATAGACCCTCAACTCTATGGTCAACCAATCTTCGACAAAGCAGGAAAGAATATCCAGTGGAAAAAAGACAGCCTCTTCAACAAATGGTGCTGGGAAAATTGGACAGCCACATGCAGAAAAATGAAATTGGACTATTTCCTTACACCACACATGAAAATAGACTCAAAATGGATGAAGGACCTCAATGTGAGAAAGAAATCCATCAAAATTCTTGAGGAGAACACAGGCAGCAACCTCTTCGACCTCAGCCACAGCAACGTCTTCCTAGGAACATCACCAAGGCAAGGGAAGCAAGGGCAAAAATGAACTATTGGGATTTCATCAAGATCAAAAGATTTTGCACAGCAAAGGAAACAGTTAAAACCAAAAGACAACTGACAGAATGGGAGAAGATATTTGCAAACGACATATCAGATAAAGGGCTAGTGTCCAAAATCTATAAAGAACTTAGCAAACTCAACACCCAAAGAACAAATAATCCAATCAAGAAATGGGCAGAGGAAATGAGCAGACATTTCTTCAAAGAAGAGATCCAGATGGCCAACAGACACATGAAAATATGCTCCACATCACTCGGCATCAGGGAAATACAAATCAAAACCACAATGAGATACCACCTCACACCAGTCAGAATGGCTAAAATTAACAAGTCAGAAAATGACAGATGCTGGCAAGGATGCGGAGAAAGGGAAACCCTTCTACACTCTTGGTGGGAATGCAAGCTGGTGCAACCACTCTGGACAACAGCATGGAGGTTTCTCAAAAAGTTGAAAATAGAACTACCCAATGACCCAGCGATTGCACTACTGGGTATTTACCCTAAAGATACAAACGTAGTGATCTGAAGGGGCACATTCACCCAAACGTTTATAGCAGCAATGTCTACAATAACCAAACTATGGAAAGAACCTAGATGTCCATCAACAGATGAATGGATAAAGAAGAAGTGGTATATATACACAATGGAATACTATGCAGTCATCAAAAGAAATGAAATCTTGCCATTTGCGATGATGTGGATGGAACTAGAGGGTATCATGCTTTGTGAAATAAGTCAATTGGAGAAAGACAACTATCATATGATCTCCCTGATATGAGGAAATGGAGATGCAACATGGGGGGCTAGGGGGGTAGGAGAAGAATAAATGGAACAAGATGGGATTGGGAGGGAGACAAACCATAAGAGACTCTTAACCTCACAAAACAGACTGAGGGTTGCTGGGGGGAGGGGGGACGGGAGAGGGGGGTGGGGTTATGGACATTGGGGAGGGTATGTGCTATGGTGAGTGCTGTGAAGTGTGTAAACCTGGCGATTCACAGACCTGTACCCCTGGGGATAAAAATACATTATATGTTTATTAAAAAATAATAATAAAAAAAATCAATGAAACCAGAATCTGGTTCTTTGAAATGTTAATAAAATTTATAAATCCCTATCCAGACTTATCAAAAAGAAAAGAGAAAGGCCAAAAATAGATAATGTAACAAGTAAGAGAGGAGAAAGAATAACCAACACCACAGAAATATAGTTATAAGATGATTTTTAAAGGTTTTATTTATTTATTTAACAGATGGAGATCACAGAGAGGCAGGCAGAGAGAGAGGAGGAAGCAGGCTCCCTGCTGCGCAGAGAGCCCGATGCGGGGCTTGATCCCAGGACCCTGGGATCATGACCTGAGCTGAAGGCAGAGGCTTTAACCCACTGAGCCACCCAGGCACCCCAGTTATAAGATAATTTTATGAAAAATTACATTCCAACTAAATGGACCACCTCCAAGAAATGGATACATTTCTAGAAACATACATTATATCAAAACTGTAATAAGAAGAAACAGAAAACTAGAACACACCAATAACCATAGCAATTAATTCAGTAACCAAAAAAGTCCCAGCAAAGTCCAGGACCACAGGACTTTGCAATTAAATTGTGTCAAACATTTAAAGAAGAGATAACATCTATTCTTCTAAAACTATTCCAAAAAATAGAAAAGGAAGGAAAACTTACAATATCACTTGAGGCTAACATTATTTATATTGTTTATAACATTATCCTTATTAACAATAACCAGAAAATGACTCCATTAAGAAAAAGGAAACTGTAGGCCCATATACCTGATGAAAATGAATGCAAAACTTTTGGACGCCTGGGTGACTCAGTTCGTTGGGCCACTGCCTTTGGCTCGGGTCATGATCCCAGGGTCCTGGGATCCAGTCCCACATTGGGCTCCTTGCTCAGCGGGGAGCCTGCTCCTCTCTCTGCCTCTGCATGCCACTCTGCCTGCTTGTGTTCTCTCTCTCTCTCTCTGACAAATAAATAAATAAAATCTTAAAAAAAAAGAAAATGAATGCAACAATTTTTAAAAATAAAGTATGAGCAAATCAAAGCCAACAGTACATTAAAAGAATCATTCACTGCAATTAAGTGAGAATTATTCCCTGGCTCCTAGGGTGGTTCACACTTGCAAATCAAACAATGTGGCATATCATATTAATAAAAGAAATCTTAAGAACAACTCATACCCAAAAACTAAATAATTAAGTTAAAAATAGAAGACATGAAAAATATTTTTCCAAAGAAATCATGGAGATGGCCAACAGACACAGGAAAGATGCTCAACATCAGTCAACATCAGGGAAAAACAGATCAAAACTGACATGAGATATCACTTCACCCATGTCAGAGTGGCTAATATTAACAACACAGGAGACCAATGGGTTTAGCAACGATGAGGAATAAAGGGAACATTTTTCTACTGTTAGTGGGAATCCAGACTGATGCAACTACTCTGGACAACAGTATGGTGGTCCCCCAAAACACTAAAACATATTACTGCTCTATGATTCAGCAATTACACTACCAGGTATTTACCCAAAGGATTAAAAAAAAAAAAAATAGTGATTCAAGGGAAACATTCACCCTGATGTTTATAGCAGCATTATCAACAACAGGCAAATTATGGAAAAAACCAAAATGTCCATCGACTGATGAATGAATAAAGAAAAGGTGGCACCCGCCCACACACACACACACACACACACACACACACACAAACACACACACAATGGACTATTACTCATCCATTAAAAAGAATGAAATTTTGCCATGTACAAGATGTGGATGGAGCTAGAGAGAATTATGCTAAGTGAAATAAGTCAGTTAAGGAAAATACAAATATTAATTTCATTCATAGGTGTAATTTAAGAAATAAAACAAACAAATATGGGGGGGAGGAGAGTAAGCCAAGAAATAACTCTCGACTATAGAGAACAAACTGATGGTTACTCCAGCAGAGGTGGACGGGATGGGATGTGTTTAATAATTGATGGATACTAAGATGGACCCTTGTTGTGATGAGCACCAGGAGATATATGTAAGTGATGAATCATTAAATTCTACACCAGAATTAATATTGCACTGTTGGTTAACTAATTGGAATTTAATTTAATTTAAATTTAAATTTGAGAAATAATAAGGATATGTCACATATACACAATGAAATATTACTCAACTGTAAACAAAAACAAATAACAATAACAACAACAAAAAAAACCCACGATCTTGTCATTTGTGACAATTTAGATGGACCTACAGGGTATTATGCTAAACCAAACAGAGAAAGAAAAATACCATATAATTTTACTTCTTTGTGGAATCTAGAAAACAAAACAAATGAACAAATAAATAAAACAAGCAAAATAAACTCATTAATAAGAGAACAAGTTGAGGGTTATCAATGATGGAGGAGGGGGAGATAAGTCAAGTAGGTTAATATGATTCAAAGGCACCCAATTTCAGCTAGGAATTAAATATGTCATAGGAATTAATTTCCAGCAACTGGAGTATAGTCAGTAATATTATAATAACTTTGTAAGGTTACAGACTACGACTACACTTACAGTGTTGAATATTTTGTAATTTATATAGTTGTCAAATTAATAGGGTGTATCTTCAGCTAAAATAATATTGTATGTCAATTTTATTTCAATTAAAAAAGTAAGTGGCATTTAAAAACTAAAAACAAATAAATAGAATACTAATCTATAAACAATCATTTAAGGGGGTAAAAACAGAATGTCTATTAACCTTTATTATAATGAACCAGGTCTACATACAATGAACTTCGTTAAGTTTTGTTTTTCTGGGAAAGTCGTTGTCTCTTCCTCACTTAATTTTTTAAAAAATATTTATTTATTCAAGATTGAGAGTGAGAGGGGCGCCTGGGTGGCTCGGTGGGTTAAAGCCTCTGCATTTGATTCCAGGATCCTGGGATCGAGCCCTGCATCGGGCTCTCTGTGCAGCAGGGAGCCTGCTTCTTCCTCTCTACCTGCTTCTCTGCCTGCTTGTGATCTCTCTCTGTCAAATAAATAAATAAAATTTAAAGAAAAAAAAAAGATTTAGAGTGAGAGAGAGAGCAGGAGCAAGGGAGAGTGACAGAGGGAGAGGGAGAGGGAGAAGCTCAAGCAGACTTCCTGCTGGATGTGGAGCCTGACAGAGAGCTTGATATCAGGACCCTGAGATCACAACCTGACACAAAATCAAGAGTTGGATACGCAATTGACTGAACCACCCAGGTGCTCCTCTTCTTCACTTTCTTAAGGATAATTTTGCCATGCACTATATTCTTGGTTGCTAGGTGTTTGTTTGTTTGTTTTTCTTTCAGCACTTTGAATAGCATCCCTTTCACTTCCAGCCTGAATGATTTTTTATGAGAAACCCACAAATAGTGATATAGAGATTCCCATGTATGTGATAAATTGCTTTCCTAATTCTCCTTTCAAAATTATCTCTGTCTATGAATTTTGACAATTTGATTTTGATACATGTTTTAGTGCAGTCCTTTTTGAGTGTATCATATTAGGGATCCTATGGTTTTCATGAATTTCATGAATTTCCTTCCCATATTTTAGACATGAAATATGTTTAATTATTTATTTTATTTTTAAAAATTTATTTTTAAAGATTTTATTTATTCATTAGAGAGAGAGAGAAAGAGAGAGGAAACACAACCAGGAGGGAAAGACAGAGGGAGAAGCAAACTTCTTGCTGAGCCAGGAGCCTGATAAGGGGCTTAATCCCAGAACCTGGAGATCATGACTGAGCCAAAGGCAGACATTTAAACATTGAGCCACCCAGGTGCCCCATCATTTAATTATTGAAGAAAGTTTTGCATCTCCCTCTTTCTTCTCCCACCTCTTCCTCCTATTCTTCTCCACCTGTTCCTCCTCCTATTATGCACATGTTGATTTTCTTGATGTTATACATAGTTCCCATATGCCTCCTCACTCTTTTTCATTCTGTTTTTCTTTTTGTAATTCTGACTGGATAATTTCAAATGACTTTTTTTTTTCTTTAAGTTCATGTACTCTTTCTTCTGTTTTTCCAAGTATGCTGTTGAAAGGTTTGTTGTTGTCGTTGTTTGTTTGTTTTGTTTTGTTTTGTTTTGTTTCGGTTCAGTTACCTTCTCCTTTAGCTTCCAAATTTGTTTAGTTATTTTTTACAGTTTCCCTCTCTTTGTTGATTATCCCATTTTGGTCATGCATTTTTTTTCTGATTTGTTTAGTTATCTGTATCCTTTATAACTCACTGAGGCTTCTTCAAGACAACTATTTTTTAATTTATTACTAAGAATTTTACTGATCTCCAATTCTTTTAGCTCAAATACTGTTTCTTTTTTAATTTACTGTCTTGATTTTTCTTTTTTCCTGATTCCTCATGTTTCTTTCAGCATTTGATGCCTATACATTTAAAGAAATAGTTATCTCTTACAGTCTTTACAAAGTGATTCTAAATCCAAAAGAACTTCAACAATCAGACTAAATAGAGATTCTGGCAACCCTTAAACAGCAAACTTCTCTACTTTCCCTTTGTTCTTAGCTGCACCCACAAAATTATGCCTGGTCAACCAGTTATCCTGGTGACATAAGATAAAATCTGGTTTCTTGGGGCACAAACAGGAAGGATGGGACTTAAGAGGCACAGATAACTCTTTTTCCTTCATCCCTGGGGAGAAGCTTCAGGCTATGTATCTTCTCTGAATCTCATGGGGCTTTGCTGGGCTGCTAGAATTTTTTTTTCCCATTTCCCTTATTCTTTAATATCTTAGTAGTGTAAAATATGCTGACTCATCAGTACTTTATGTGGGATGAAACAAAATTGTCCATTACTCAATACATTCAAAATTTTAGGGATGCTAGATGGTTGGCCCAGTTTTTCTTCCCTTCTCAAAGGGAGAAATCATGGGCTAATCGTATCGTTTTCAGACTTCAGCTGTGCTGACTTAAGAATGGGGTTAGTGCAGGTAACATAAAATTGCCCTTAGTACCTGTTTCAATGCGCTTTTCTCAATTTTGTGCCCATTTGAGATACTACAATTCCTTAACTGTATCCCGAGCTTTTAATGAAAATATTTTGAACAAAATATTGTTATTGAATTGATGTTTCTCTGAAAGAATAGGGTTTCCTAATCATAAATCTCGCTAATGTCACTTTTATTTAAAGATTGTATTTATTTATTTGACAAAGAGAGAGATTACAAGTAGGCAGAGAGGCACACAGAGAGAGAGAAACAGGGAAACAGGCTCCCTGCTGAGCAGAGAGCCTGATGTGGGCCTCGATCCCAGGACCCTGAGATCATGACCTGAGCCAAAGGCAGAGGCTTAACCCACTGAGCCACCCAGGTGCCAGCTAATGTCACTCTTTAGAAATATTTCAGGCAGCTTCGTGCATAAAGTGTGCATCCCAGATTCCAGACTTTGATTTGGTTTGTCTCCCTCTCTGCTTTCTTCCCATTCAGTTTTCCTTCCCTTCCCTCATGATTCTCCACACTGTTCTTTATGTTCCACATATGAATTGAACCATATGATAAATTACTCTCTCTGCTTGACTCATTTCACTTAGCATAATTCTCTCCAGCCCCATCCATGTTGAGCAAAAGTTGGGTATTCATCCTTCATGATGGCTGAGTAATATTCCACTGTGTATATGGACCACATCTTCTTTATCTATTTATCTGTTGGAGGACATCTCAGCTCCTTCCACTGTTTGGTTATTGTGGATACTGCTGCTATGAACGTTGGAGTGCATATGGCCCTACTTTTCACTACATCTGTATCTTTGGAGTAAATACCTAGTAGTGCAATTACTGGGTTGCACCTTACATCTGTTTTTTAACATCTTGAGGAACCTCCATTCTGTTTTGCAGAGTGGCTGTACCAGCTTGCATCCTAACCAATAGTTCAGGAGGGTTCCCCTTTCTCCACATCCTCTTCAACCTTTGTTGTTTCTTGTAAATTTTTTGCTATTCCAAATAGTGTAAGGTTGTATCTCATTGTGTTTTTGATTTATATTTCCCTGAAAGCTAGGGATGCTGAACATTTTTTTCATGTGTTTGTTAGCTATTTGTATGACTTCTTTGGATAAGTGTCTGTTCATGTCTTCTGCCCATTTCTTGGCTAGAATGTTTGTTTTTGGGGAGTGCTGAGTTTGAGAAGTTCTTTATAGATCTTTGGTATCAGCCCTTTATCTGAAAGTCATTTACATTTATCTTCTCCGATTCTGTGGTTTGCCTCTTAGTTTTATGGACTGTTTTCTTTGTTGTGGAAAAGCTTTTTATCTTGGTGAGGCCCCAATAGTTCATTTTTCCTTTTGTTTTCTTTGTCTTTAGAAACCTACCTTGAAAGATGTTGCTGTGGCCAGTGTTGAAGAGGTTACTGCCTATGTTCTCCTCTAGGATTTTGATAGATTCCTGTCTCACCTTGAGGTCTTTCATCCACTTTGACTTTATATTTGAGTATGATGTAAGAGAACGGTCCAGTTTCATTCTTCTGCATGTGGCTCTCCAGTTTTCCCTGCACCATTTATTGAAGAGACAGTCTTTTTACATTTGATATTCTTTCCTGCCTTGTCAATGATTAGTTTTTCAGAGAGCTGAGGGTCCATTTTGGGGTCTCTACTTTGTTCCATTGATTTATGTGTCTGCTTTGTACCAATACCATGCTGTCTTGATTATCAAAGCTTTGTAATATAAGCTTGAACTCAAGCATGGTGATGCCCCCAGTTTTGATTTTCTTTTTCAAAACCCCCCTGGCAACTCAGAATGTTTTCTCTTTCCATATAAATTTTAGGGTTATTTGTTCCCTCTCTGTGAAAAATGCCATTTTTATTTTGATAGGAATTTAACTAAAAGTGTAGATTGCTCTGGGAAGCATAGACATTTCAGCAATATTTTTTCTTCCAATACATGTGCATGGAATGTTTTTACATATTTTTGTATCTTCCTCCATTTCATTCATAGGTGTTCGGTGGTTTATAGAGTACAGATCTTTCACCTCTTTGGTTAGGTTTATTCCTAAGTGTCTTACGTTTTTGGTGCAACTGTGAATGGAATTGATTCCTTAATTTGTTTCTTCAGGCACATTGTTAGTATGTACAAATGCAACATATTTTTGTGCATTGATTTGGTATCCTGCCACATTGCTGAATTGCTGTATCAGTTCTAGTAACTTGAGGGTGGAGTGTTTTGGGTTTTCCACACAAAGTATCATGTCATCTGAGAGGAAAGGGAGTTTGACTTCTTCTTTGACAATTTGAAACCCTTTTATTTTATTTTTTTGTCTGATTATTGAGGGTAAGACTTCTGGTACTACGTTGAACAATAATGTTGAGAGTGGGCATTCCAGTTATGTCCCTGATACTGAGGGAAACGATCTCAGTTTTTCTCCATTGAGAATGATATTCGCTGTGGCCTTGCCATAGATGGCTTTTATGATATTGAAGTGTATTCATTCTATACCTATTCTTTGAGGAATTTTAATAAAGAAAGTATGCTGCATTTTTTTCAAATGTTTTTTATGTATCTATTGAGAGTATCTTACAGTTTTGACCTTTATTTTATTAATGTAGGGTATCACATTGATTAATTTTAGATGTTGAACCACCCTTGCAACGCAGGAATAAATGTCACTTGGTTGTGGTGAATAATCCTTTAAATGTACTGTTGGATCATATTGGGTAATATCTGGTGAGACTTTTGGCATCTGTGTTCATCAGCAATGTTTGTTTATACTTCTTTTTGGTGGGGTCTTTGTCTGGTTTTGGGATCAGGGTAATGTTGGCTTCAAGGAACAAGTCTTGAAGTTTTCCTTCTATTTCTAGTTTTTTACAGAGCTTCAGTAGAATAGGCATAATGTCTTCCTTAATTGTTTGGTAGAATTCCCTGGAAAGTCATTAGACCCTGGACTCTTGTTATTTTGAGAGGTTTTTAATTATTTCTTCAATTTCCTGTTTTTTATCGGTCTGTTCAGGTTTTCTATTTCTTCCTGTTTCAGTCTTGGTAGTTTATAAGTTTCTTGTAATGCATCCATTTCTTCTATATTATTTAAATTGTTGACATATGGTTGCTGGTAATAATTTCTAATGATTGTTTCTATTTCCCTGTTTTTAGTCATGAAATCTGTCCTTTAGTCCATGAGTTTATTGATTTGGGTCTTTTCCTTTTTCTTTTGGGTAAGCCTGTCAAGAGGTTTATCAATCTTATTAGTTTTTTCAAAGAACAAGCTTCTAGTTTTCTTGATCTGTTCTGTTTTTTTTTTTTTTTTCTGATTTCTATTACATTGATTTCTGCTCTTTTATTATTTCTCTTCTTCTGCTTGGTTTAGGCCTTACGTGCTGTTCTTTCTCTACCTTTTTCAGGTGTCAATTTAGCTTGTACATTTGAGATTGTTCTACTTTTTTGAGGGAGGTTTGGTTGATTATGTATTTCCTTCTTAGCACTGGCTTTCCTGTATCCCATACGTTTTGCACCAGTATACTTTCATTCTAATTAGTTTAAATGAATTGTTTAAGTTCTTCTTTAATTTCTTGGTTGACCTAGTCATTCTTTAGTAGGATGTTTTTTAACTTTGAAGTGTTTGAGTTCCTTCCAAATTTCTCCCTGTGGTAAGTTCCAGTTACATAGCACTGTGGTCTGAAAATATGCAGGGGATAATCTCAGTCTTTTGGTATCTACTGAGACCTGACTTGGGATCCAGTATGTGGTCTATTCTGGAGAAAGTCCCATGTGCATTCAAGAAAAAATGAGTATTCTGTTGTCTTTATGATGGAATAATCTGTATGTATCTACAAAGACCATCTGATCCAATGTTTCCTTCAAAGATCTTATTTCTTTGTTGATTTTCTGCTTAGAGGATCTTTCCATTTTTATGAATGGAGGTAAAAGTCTCTAACTATTAATGCATTATTATTACTATGTTTCCTTATATTGGTTATTAATTGGTTTTTATAATTGGCTGTCCCCATGTGGGATGCATAGGTAATTACAACTGTTAGATCTTCTTGTTGTATAGACCCTTTAAGTATGATATAGTGTTCCTCTACATGTCTTAATCTGGTCTTTGCTTTAAAATATAATTTATGTGATGTAATTTTTTCTACTCCAGCTTTCTTTTGAGGTACATTAGTGTGATAAATTGTTCTTCATCCCTTATTTTTAATCTGTAGGTGTCTTTAGATAGAAAATAAGTATCTTGTAAAGACCATGTGAATGGGTCTAGTTTTTTTTTGTTTTTGTTTTCATTTGTTTGTTTGTTTTTGTTTGTTTATCCAGTCTGAAACCTTATGTCTTCATAGGTGTGTTCAGCCCATTTACATTCAGAGTAATTACTGAAAGATATTAATTTAGTGCCATTGTATTGCCTATAAGTTCCCTCTTCCTGTAGGTTTTCTCTTTCTTTCTGGTCTATGTGACTCTTGGGGTTCTTTTCACTTACAGAATCCCCCATAATATTTCATGCAGGCCTGGCTTGGTGGTCACATATTCTTTTGTTTCTGCCTGTCCTGAAAGCTCTTTATCTCTCCATCTGTTCTGAATGACAGTCATGTTGGATAAAGAATCCTTGGCGGCATGTTCTTTTCATTTTGTACCCTGAATATGTCTTTCCAGCTCTTTCTGGCTTTCCAGGTTTCTGTCAGCAGGTCTGATGTTATTCTGATGTTCCTTCCTCCATATGTACGAAATCTGTTTCCACTAGATACTCTCCAGATAGCTTTCTTGGCTCTAAGATTTGCAAGCTTCACTATTACATGTCACAGTGTTGATTTTGGGATAGGTCGCCTCTGCCTCTTGGATAGGGATGTTTGTTTCTTTCCCCAGGTTAGGGAAGTTCTCAACTATGATTTGCTCAAATATACCTTCTGGTCCTCTTTATCTCTCCACCCTTCTCTTCCCCTTATGATCCCAATAATTCTGACATTGGAACAATTCATGGCACCATCGATCTCTCTGTCTATTTTTCCCAGATTTTATTTATTGGGGAGAGAGAAAATACAGAGAGATAGAGATAGATAGATAGAGAGAGAGAGAGAGAGAGAGGATGAGGAGGGAGACTGTCAGAGGGAGAAGCAGACTCCCTGCTGAGCAGGGAGCCCGATGCAGGACTCGATCCTGGGACTCCGGGATCATCATCTGAGTCAAAGGCAGTGGCTTAACAAAATGAGCCATTCACGCACGCTCTAAGTCTATTTTCATGGGCCACTAGCTGTCTATCTCTATTTTCCTCAACTTATTTTCTATCAGCTGATCTAGATCTCTGATTTATGTTGTACCTCATTTACCCTGGCTTTTAGAGTATCCAGTTTAGACTGTGTCTCATTCATAGCATTTTTTAACTTAGACCTGATTATATCTCATTTCTACCTTTATAGATTCTAGGTTGTCACTAATACTATTTTCAAGCCTAGCTGTTGAATTCATGATTTGTATCCTGAATTCTATCTGTGATATCTTTCTTATATCCATATCCATTATTACTGTGGAAGAGGACATTATCTCTAGTTCTCTTCTTTTGAGAGTTCCTCCTCCTAGTCATTCTGTCAAAGGATAGTTGAGTGAATGAGAAGAGTCCAAAATATCAATGATGACCCAAGCTAGGTGCACTCTAGGAAAACCTGGAGTGGCCAGATGCCACCACTGAAAAAAACCTCACCAAAATGAAACGCAAGAATAAAATTAATAATTTTTTTTAAAAAATTTTAAAAATGGGGGGAGGGGAAAGGTGGCTATACTCTCTCAGTGTGTACAAAGTAGAGTGTTTCATTTGTTTCTGGATATATTTTGATCAATGTGTTAGAGGATACTATGTCTTAGTATTACAAGGAAAGTAAAAGTTGTATATATAAAAATGTAAACTGAATAGAGTGAAAAGAGGGTTAAAATATAGCATATATCTATAAAAATTATAGGTGTGTAAAATTACAAGTTAAAAAGAGACTATGAAAAATAAGTTGATAAAATAGACATCTAGTTGAAATGAGAAGGTAAAAAGAAAAAAAAAAAAACAGAGAAAAAAAATTTTTAAAAGGCCAAAAAAAAAGGGAAGGAAAGGAAAATTCTATCTGAAAAGTAAACAAGTCATGGCTACACCTGGAGCTCAATATACAATTTTCCCTTGGCATTGGGATTTTACTGTCTTGTAGAATCCATAGAATTATTATTCATCTGGTCTTCAGCCCGTCTTCTGGGGAGGGTCCTGCTTTTCAGTTTCTCAGGTAACTTTGCTTTTGAAGAGTTGTCCCACCCCTGTCAGAGGGATGGGCTCAATGGAAACCGGTCTTCTATGTGACTTTTGTTCCCTAGGAAGAGTCCACACTTCTTCAGAGGATTAGAGCAAAAATGGCCACAGCCAAAGCTCTGGCCCAAAGCGGAAGAATCTCATTCTTCCCTCTTTAAGAAACCCTCCAGGAAAATCTCCACTTCCGCATCCACCGCTGAAAACCTGAGCTTCCACCGTGCTCACCTAGAGCAACTCTCTCAAAGGCAGTCTCGGGGGCCTTAGACTTCCTCTGCCCTTTGTGATTCTAAAACCACCAGCTTCTGTGGGCTCATGCGTGCACACAAATCTCTGGAATCTGGTCTGTGTCCTGCTTTAGAGCACTTTCCTTGCCATTACCACTCTGTAAATTTTTTTCTGGTCTTAGGTGCAGATCCAGGTTTTTTCAGGCTGTTCAAGAAAACATTTTTTGAATGGCTAGGCTCATAGTTTATGGCAATTTGAGCTGAGAGTCCCTTCCTGGGCTCACATAAAATGACTTGCTTCCCAGATCTGGTGCTCAGGCCCTCTACAATTTCAGGAAGATCCTTTTTCTCTGTGGTCCCTTGTAACCCGAGACCACAATGCCTTATCTAGAATTTTGTCTTTTCATTTCCAGAGCCCCCTTCAAAGAAGGATGTCTTTCCCTAGAGCAGATTTCTAAGGGTTCTGATTTTGTGCTCTGGTTTTTTATCACTTTCCAGGAGCCAGCTCTTCTGTTTATCTTCTGATATCTCCCTGAAGATTCACCACTTCACATGTCCTACCTTGCAAAAAGCAGTCACTTTTCTTCCTGTAGAAATCCAGATATATATTCTTGCATCTTGGGCTGATTTCATGGGTGTTCAAAATAGTTTGATAGATATCCAGCTATATTCAGGGGACCAGTTTAAATGGGGTCCCCTGATCCTCTGCCATCTTGTCTTCTCCAAAGTCTTTTTTTTTTTTTTTTAATGTCTCATTTGTACAATATAAGCATTGGTACAATGGCTTTTTTTTTTTTTTCTGTTCATTTCCATGTAAGTATTTCTCCATTGCTTCACATTCATTCTGCATATGTCTTTAGGTCTAAAATGGGTATCTTTTAGGCAGGATATAGATGAGTCGTCTTCTTCTTCTTCTTCTTCTTCTTCTTCTTCTTCTTTTCTTCTTCTTTTGTTTCCATTCTGATACATTTTATTTTTTATTGTCACATTTAGCCAATTTATATTGAAAGTAATTTTTGATAGATCAGTATTTAGCTCCATTTTATTACTTGTCTTGTCATTATTTCTGGAGACTTTTTCTGTTCCTTTCTTGGATTGGTGATTTTTTTTTTCTCTCCCTTCTACTTAAAGATTCCCTGAGATACTTCTTTTAAGGTTGGCTTAGTGGTCATGGACTTCTTTAGGTTTTTGCTTGTCTGGGAACCTCTTTATCTCTCCTTCTATCTTGAATGATAGCCTTGCTGGATAGACTATTCTTGGCTGCAGATATTACCCATTCAGCACTTTGCATATATTATGCCACTCTCTACTGGCTTGCTGGGTTTCTGTTGAGATTAGCCCTATGGGTCTTCCCTTGTAAATTAATAAATTATTTTGTATTGTTGCTTTTAAGGCTTTTTTTTATGATTACATTTTACAAATCTAATTGAAATATGTCTTCATATTGGTATGCTTTTGTTGATTTTGATGGGAGTTCACTGCATCTCCTTATCACACTATATGTTTCCTTTCTGAGATTAGGGAAGTTTTCTGCTATCATTTATTCAAATAAATTATCTTCCCCTTTTTCTCTCCCTTCTTCTGGGACTCCTGTTATGTGAATGTTATTACATTTGATGGAGTCACTGATTTCCCTAAGTCTATTCTCATGTTTCATAATTCTTTCACTCTTTTGCTCAGCTTCAGTATTTTCCACTAATTTCTCTTCTATATCACTAATTCATAATTGTTTCTTATCTGCTGTTTATTGCATTGAGCCTTTTCCAATCACACTTATTGTATTCATCATCTCTGTTTGATATACTTTTTAACTCTTTCACGTCTGTCATGATGTTCTATTTAATGCCTTCAATTATTTTTTCGAAACCATTGGATATCCTTATGTTTGTTGCTTTAAATTCTCCATCAGGCACATTACTTATATTTCTTTATCTTATATATCTGACTGTGGCCTTAACTTTTTCATTCTTTTGGGATCAATTTCTTCATCTTGGCATTTTGTCTAAGTCTCTACATATATCTGTTAAATCCATCTGCTCCAATGTCTCACTCAAAGCCACCGTTCCTTGTTGATGTTTTTGTGTGGATAATCACTCCATTGATGTAAGTCAGCTCTTAATGTTCTTTACTATTGGAGGAGACAAGATGGCGGGGAAGCAGGTGAAGGCGCCGTTTCAACCTGTACCCTAAAGTGAGCTGATTACCTACCAAACAACTCCAATCACCCATGAAATCAGCCTGAGATCAGAATTATACACGTCTGGATCTCTATGGGGGCAGAAGATGCCAGTGGGCAGGTAAAGCAGAGTGGGAACATTGGACTGATATCAGAAGATAAACAAAAGGGGGAGGGAGCCACCAGAGGCGAAAGATTGGAAAGGAATACCCCAATACGAGAGTGCCCTGCGTCTGGGGACCAGCATTAACTTGGAGTCTGGTTGAAAGCACTCAAAAAGAGCGAAGGATTGCGGCGGGAAATTGTGGGAATCAAGGCAGCTAGGGACAGGGGCTTAAGTCCCCGGACCCAGGACAGCCTCCCCTGGCACTGAGCCAGAGAGAGTGCAGCGGAGAAACCAGGTCCTGGTCCCTGAGCTGCCAGTGTGCCTGAGAATGCTTGGAGTCTGGCTCCTGTGAGGGGCTGGGAGCCACACCAGACAGCGGAATGAGCACCTTGCTATCAGCCTGAGATGTGTGCACCTCACTCCCTCCCCTGAGAGAGGTGCATGAAGGCCCAGCCTGGTGCTCTGGGTCCCGTGCCGCACTAGGGCTGGAGATGCGCGTGCCCCACACCCACCCCTGGGAGAGGTGCGCGGAAGCCCGGCGCTCTTAACCCATAAAGACCTGGCACTCCCAGCCTTGGCCAGTGGGAAAATCTCAGTGTGCGATCACTGCTTGGAACCTCTCTGGTGGTCTGGAGCTGCCCAGACAGCCACCGCTGCCGTGGTTTTGCGTCCAAGCAGGAGATCCTGCGTCCCCAGGGACCGAGACTCAGAACCTGCTCTGCCAGCGGCCGAGGTGCTGCAGCACCTGCAGGGGAGCAGACTGAGGCTTCTCTCTGAGAGGGAGGTCAGGGTGCAGTTTGCTTTCCTCTAAACCTCCAAAAACCATCAAAAGCTGTCAAGGCGAGAGAGAACAAATGAACAAACATAAAAACCTCCAGAGAAATAAGCCTGAAAAAAAAAAGGTTTCCTCGGAGCCCACCCCCTTGAGGGGGGCTGGAGGACTTGACTCAGGGAATATCATTGACTGAAAACCCACGTGGCAGCCCCCTCCCCCAGAAAACAAACCAGGAAAGGAAAAAAAAAAAAAAAAAAGACAACAAGAGAACAACCACCACTACTTCATAGATACAACTTTTATTTTTAACTCATTCCCACTATTCTGGTTCATTTTTTTCTTTTTTTATATAGATAATTTTTTAACCTATTTACCATCACAGTGAGATGTCCAGTACATCAAATTCCATAATAAACTTCTAACCTGAACTTTTTGGTACATACACCTGTGTTTTTCTTTGCTTTGTTATTTTTTTTTAAATTTTTTTAAACTTTTAGTTTAGTTTAGTCCAGTTTATTCCTTTTTTATTTTTATTATCTAATATTCATATGGTGTTAAACTTCAAGGTAACCCCTTTTCTCCAATTAATGCTACCCATATAGGTAAACCAATTTTTAATCCCCTTTTATCTTAGGAAAGTTGAGTCCTTTAACAAAGATATCAAGATACATCCAGGAAGAATCACAATAACCTTCCTCACCCACACTGAGACTCTATAACCACGCTCCCAACTTTTTCTTCCGCCAGTGTTTCTGTGTATTTGTGTTTATCCTGATAGTATATAAATCTTATACTTGGGTTTTTTTTTTGATGAGGTTCTTACTTTTTTTGCTATCATATATATATATATATATATATATATATATATATATATATATTCTCTTGTCATATACTTTTTTTTAGTTTATTTTTTTATTTCTTTTCAGTGTAACAGTATTCATTTTTTTTTCCACCACACCCAGTGCTCCATGCAATTCGTGCCCTGCCCAATACCCACCACCTGGCTCCCCCAACCTCACACCTCCCGCCCCTTCAAAACCCTCAGGTTGTTTTTCAGTGTCCATAGTCTCTCATGGATCTCCTCCCCTTCCAATTTCCCTCAACTCCCTCCTCCTCTCCATCCCTTATTTTTAAATGGAGATCTCATTTGTATTCCAGTGTTGATTCTAGGATTAGTTTTTTTTTCCCATTTTAATAAACATATAATGTATTTTTATCCCCAGGGGTACAGGTATGTGAATCACCAGGTTTACACATTTCACAGCACTCATGGTAGCACATACCCTCCCCAATGTCCATTTCCCCACCAGCCTCTCCCGTCCCCCCTCCCCCCAGCAACCCTCAATCTGTTTTTTGAAATTGAGTCTTTTATGGTTTGTCTCCCACCCAATCCCATCTTTTCAATTTTCTTTTCCTACATCCCCCCAACCCCCCCGCATTGCATCTCCACTTCCTCATATCAAAGAGATCATATGATAGTTGTCTTTCTCCGATCGACTTATTTTGCTGAGCATGATACCCTCTAGTTCCATCCATGTCGTCGCAAATGGCAAGATTTCATGTCTTTTGATGGCTGCATAGTATTCCATTGTGTATATATACCACATCTTCTTGATCCATTCATCTGTTGATGGACATCTAGGTTCTTTCCACAGTTTGGCTATTGTGGACATTGCTGCTATAAACATTCGGGTGCACGTGCCCCTCCGGAGCACCACGTTTGTATCTTTAGGATATATACTGAGTAGTGCAATTGCTGGGACATAGGGTAGCTCTATTTTCAGTTTTTTGAGGAACCTCCACACTGTTTTCCAGAGTGGATGCACCAGCTTGCATTACCACCAGCAGTGTAGGAGGGTTCCCCTCTCTCTGCATCCTTGCCAGCATCTGTCATTTCTTGACTTGTTAATTTTAGCCATTCTGACTGGTGTGAGGTGGTATCTCATTGTGGTTTTGATTTGTATTTCCCTGATGCCGAGTGATGTGGAGCATTTTTTCATGTGTCTGTGGGCCATCTGGATGTCTTCTTTGCAGAAATGTCTGTTCATATCCTCTGCCCATTTCTTGACTGGATTATTTGTTCTTTGGGTATTGAGTTTGATAAGCTCGTTATAGATTTTGGATACTAGCCCTTTATCTGATATGTCATTTGTAAATATCTTCTCCCATTCTGTCAGTTGTCTTTTGGTTTTGTTAAATGTTTCCTTTGCTATGCAAAAGCTTTTGATCTTGATGAAATCCCAATAGTTCATTTTTGCCCTTGCTTCTGTTGCCTTTGGCGATGTTCCTAGGAAGACGTTGCTGTGGTTGAGGTCGAAGAGGTTGCTGCCTGCATTCTCCTCAAGTATTTTGATAGATTCCTTTCTCACATTGAGGTCCTTCATCCATTTGGAGTCTATTTTCGTGTGTGGTGTAAGGAAATAGTCCAATTTCATTTTTCTGCATGTGGCTGTCCAATTTTCCCAGCACCATTTGTTGAAGAGGCTGTCTTTTTTCCACTGGATATTCTTCCCTGCTTTGTCAAAGATTAGTTGACCATAGAGTTGAGGGTCTATTTCTGGGTTCTCTATTCTGTTCCACTGATCTGTGTGTCTGTTTTTGTGCCAGTACCATACTGTCTTGATGATGACAGCTTTGTAATAGAGCTTGAAGTCTGGAATCGTGATGCCACTGACTTTGGCTTTCTTTTTCAATATTCCTTTGGCTATTAGAGGTCTTTTCTGGTTCCATATAAGTTTTAGGATTATTTGTTCTATTTCTTTACAAAAATGAATGGGATTTTGATAGGGATTGCATTAAATGTGTAGATTGCTTTAGGTAGAATAGACATTTTCACAATATTTGTTCTTCCAATCCATGAGCATGGAATATTTTTCCATTTCTTTGTGTCTTCCTCAATTTCTTTCATGAGTACTTTATAGTTTTCTGAGTATAGATTCTTTGCCTCTTTGGTTATATTTATGCCTAGGTATCTTATGGTTTTGGGTACGATTGTAAATGGGACTGACTCCTCAATTTCTCTTTCTTCTGTCTTGTTGTTAGTGTAAAGAAATGCGACAGATTTCTGTGCATTGACTTTATATCCTAACACTTTACTGAATTCCTGTATAAGTTCTAGCAGTTTTGGCGTGGAGCCTTTTGGGTTTTCCACATATAGTATCATATCATCTGCAAAGAGGGATAGTTTGACTTCTTCTTTGCCAATTTGGATGCCTTTAATTTCTTTTTGTTGTCTGATTGCTGAGGCTAGGACTTCTAGTACTATGTTGAACAGCAGTGGCGATAACGGACATCCCTGCCGTGTTCCTGACCTTAGCGGAAAAGCTTTCAGTTTTTCTCCATTGAGAATGATATTTGCGGTGGGTTTTTCATAGATGGCTTTGATAATATTGAGGTATGTGCCTTCTATCCCTACACTTTGAAGAGTTTTAATCAGGAAGGTATGCTGCACTTTGTCGAATGCTTCTTAAGCATCTATTGAGAGTATCATATGGTTCTTATTCTTTCTTTTATTGATGTATTGTATCACATTGATGGATTTGTGGATGTTGAACCAACCTTGCAGCCCTGGGATAAATCCCACTTGGTCGTGGTGAATAATCTTTTAATGCACTGTTGGATCCTATTGGCCAGTATTTTGGTGAGAATTTTCGCATCTGTGTTCATCAAGGATATTGGCCTGTAATTCTCTTTTTTGGTGGCATCCTTGTCTGGTTTTGGGATCAAGGTGATGCTGGGCTCATAGAATGATTTTGGAAGTTTTCCTTCCATTTCTATTTTTTGGAACAGTTTCAGGAGAATAGGAATTAATTCTTCTTTAAATGTTTGGTAGAATTCCCCTGGGAAGCTGTCTGGTCCTGGACTTTTGTTTGTTTGGAGATTTTTGATGACTATTTCAATCTCCTTACTGGTTATGGGTCTGTTCAGGTTATCTATTTCTTCCTGGTTCAGTTGTGGTAGTTTATATGTCTCTAGGAATGCACCCATTTCTTCCAGATTGTCATATTTGTTGGCATAGAGTTGCTCATAGTATGTTCTTATAATTGTTTGTATTTCTTGGGTGTTGGTTGTGATCTCTTCTCTTTCATTCATGATTTTATTTATTTGCGTCCTTTCTCTTTTCTTTTTGATCAGTCTGGCCAGGGGTTTGTCAATCTTATTAATTCTTTCAGAGAACGAGCTCCTAGTTTTGTTGATTTGTTCTATTGTTTTTTTAGTTTCTATTTCATTGATTTCTGCTCTGATCTTTATGATTTCTCTTCTCCTGCTGGGTTTAGGCTTTCTTTGTTTCTCTCCCCAGCTCCTTTAGGTGTAGGGTTAGGTTGTGTATTTGAGACCTTTCTTGTTTCTTGAGAAAGGCTTGCACCGCTATGTATTTTCTTCTCAGGACTGCCTTTGTCGTGTCCCACAGATTTTGAACCGTTGTGTTTTCATTATCAATTGTTTCCCTGATTTTTTTTCAATTCTTCTTTAATTTCCTGGTTGACCCATTCATTTTTTAGAAGGATGCTGTTTAGTCTCCATGTATTTGCGTTCTTTCCAAATTTCCTCTTGTGATTGAGTTCTAGCTTCAGAGCACTGTGGTCTGTAAATATGCAGGGAATGATCTCAATCTTTTGGTACCGATTGAGACCTGATTTATGACCCAGGATATGGTCTATTCTGGAGAATGTTCCATGTGCACTAGAGAAGAATGCATATTCTGTTGCTTTGGGATGGAATGCTCTGAATATATCTGTGATGTCCATCTGGTCCAGTGTGTCATTTAAGGCCTTTATTTCCTTGTTGATCTTTTGCTTAGATGATCTGTCCATTTCAGTGAGGGGAGAGTTAAAGTCCCCTGCTATTATTGTATTACTGTCTATGTATTTCTTTGATTTTGTTATTAATTGGTTTATAGAATTGGCTGCTCCCATGTTAGGGGCATAGATATTTAAGATTGTTAGGTCTTCTTGTTGGACAGACCCTTTGAGTATGATATAGTGTCCTTCCTCATCTCTTATTATAGTCTTTGGCTTAAAATCTAATTGATCTGATATAAGGATTGCCACCCCAGCTTTCTTCTGCTGTCCATTAGCATGGTACATTGTTTTCCACCCCCTCACTTTAAAACTGGAGGTGTCTTCGGGTCTAAAATGAGTTTCTTGTAGGCAGCATATTGACGGGTTTTCTTTTTTTATCCATTCTGATACCCTGTGTCTTTTGATTCGGGCATTTAGCCCATTAACATTCAGGGTAACTCTTGAGAGATATGAATTTAGTGCCATTGTTTTGCCTGTAAGGTGACTTTTATTGTATATTGTTTCTGTTTCTTTCTGATCTACTACTTTTAGGGTCTCTCTTTGCTTAGAGGACCCCTTTCAATATTTCCTGTAGAGCTGGTTTGGTGTTTGCAAATTCTTTCAGCTTGTGTTTGTCCTGGAAGCTCTTTATCTCCTTCTATTTTCAATGATAGCCTAGCCGGATATAGTATTCTTGGCTGCATGTTTTTCTCGTTTTGTACTCTGAATATATCATGCCAGTTCTTTCTGGCCTGCCAGGTCTCTGTGGATAGGTCTGCTGCCAATCGAATGTTTTTACCCTTGTATGTTACAGACTTCTTTTCCCGGGCTGCTTTCAGGATTTTCTCTTTGTTGCTAAGACTTGTAAATTTTACTATAGGGTGACGAGGTGTGGACCTATTTTTATTGATTTTGAGGGGCGTTCTTAGCATCTCCTGGATTTTGATGTTTGTTCCCTTTGCCATAGTAGGGAAATTCTCTCCAATAATTGTCTCCAATATACCTTCTGCTCCCCTCTCTCTTTCTTCTTCTTCTGGAATCCCAATTATTCTAATGTTGTGTCGTCTTATGGTGTCGCTTATCTCTCAAATTCTCTCCTCGTGGTCCAGTATTTGTTTGTCTCTCTTTTGCTCAGCATCTTTATTCTCTGTCATTTGGTCTTCTATGTCACTAATTCCTTCTTCTGCCTCATTTATCCTAGCAGTGAGAGCTTCCATTTTTTATTGCACCTCATTAATAGCTTTTTTTTATTTCAACTTGGTTAGATTTTAGTTCTTTTATTTCTCCAGAAAGGGCTTTTATCTCTCAGGAGAGTATTTCTCTAATATCTTCTATGCCTTTTTCGAGCTGGCTAGGACCTTGAAAATATCATTCTGAACTCTAGATCTGTCATATTACCAATGTCCATATTGATTATGTCTCCAGCCTTCATTACTGCCTCTTGTTCTTTTTTTTTTTGAGGTGAGTTTTTCCACCTTGTCATTTTGTCCAGATAAGATTTGCTTTCTCCTGCTGTGAAATTCCGCCATTCTTGGTGAGCAAAGTTGGTCTTGGCTGGGTTTCTTGTTGATCTTCTGGGGGAGGGGCCTGTTGTGGTGATTCTCAAGTGTCTTTGCCGCAGGCGGAATTGCACCGCCCTTGCCAGGGGCGGGGCTAAGTAATCCGCTCGGGTTCGATTTCGGGAGCTTTTGTTCCCTGAGCACTTTCCGTAGAGTTCTGAAGTATGGGAATGAAGATGGCGGCCTCCCAATCTCTCGGCCCGGGGAGCCAACAACTTGGGGTTCCACTCCTCAATGCGCCCTCAGAGAAAAGCGCCCAACCGCCCTGCCTCCCTGGCCTGGGGTTCTGGCTTGAGGAAAGCAGTCAATTGCTGGCACTTGGAGAAAAGCGCTCGGTCGCTTCCGTCTCCGTGGCCTGCGGCTGCGCTCCGAGCCCACCCAGCCTGAGACCGGCACAAGGTAACCCCAGGCTGAGAGCTCACTCTTTGGCTTTGTCGCTGTAGCCGGCTTCCCTGCTCTAATACCTGCGAGCTCTGCAGCCCTCAGACACCCCCATTCCTTCTGTGACCCCTTGGGACCCGGGGTTATGCTGACCCTGCCTGGGTTTCCCCGCGGTTTAGCATCTGGAGCGATGTCTCCCAGTGGAGCAGACTTTTAAAAGTCCCGATGTTGTGCTAAATTGCTCCGCCGCTTGCCGGGAGCCGGCCCCTCCCCCCGGGTCTATCTTCCCATCGCTTTGGATTCACTTCTCCGCAGGTCCTACCTTTCAGAAAGTGATCGATTTTCTGTTTCTAGAATTGTTGCTCTTCTTCTCTTCGATTTCCCATTGGATTTGTAGGTGTTCACAATGGTTTGATAAGCTATCGAGCTGATCTCCTGCTAGCCGATGTCGTCTCAGCCTGCTACTTCTCCGCCATCTTGACTCCTCCCTTCTTGTCATATACTTTTGCCAGTCTTTTTGTTTGTCTGTTTTTGTTTGTATACGTCATAAATCTTAACTTGGGGCCCATTTGGGCTGACCTTCTCTTTTATCTTCCCTTTTTTTCCTGTCTCTCTCTCTCTTTCTCTCTTTTCTTCTTTTTCTTTTATTTTTTCTCTCGTTTGGGTGGGGAATCCTGATTGCTCAGAAGTGTTCCAGGGTGCACCTTGACTGCACCACAGTCGATACATCCAGCTACATCTATTCAGTCATCTCTCACCAAAATGACTAGGAGGAGGAATCCCCAACAGAAGAAAAATACAGAGGATCGGCCTTCTGCAACAGAGCCAATGGCTATCAACAAAGACAATGTTGGAAAGAGAATTCAGGCTAACAATTATCCAGGCAATAGTTAGGTTGGAGAAAGCCATGTATGACCAAACGGAATTGATTAAGGCAGAATTGAAAGCCACCAGGGATGATGTTCACAATGTTAGGGCAGAGCTGAAGGCCCCCAGGGATGAGGTTCACAATGCTCTCAATGAGTTCCAATCTAATCTAAATTCTCTAAAAGCTAGGGTAACTGAGGCAGAAGATAGAATTAGTGATCTGGAGGACAAACAGATAGAGAGAAAGGATCAGGAGGAAGCCTGGAACAAACAGCTTAGAAGCCATGAAAACAGAATCAGGGAAATAAATGATGCCATGAAACGTTCCAACATCAGAATTATTGGAATCCCTGAAGGGGAGGAGAAAGAAAGAGGTCTAGAAGATATAATGGAAAAAGTTCTTCATGAAAATTTTCCCAATCTCGCGAATGGAACGAACTTTCATGTTCTAGATGCAGAACAGTCTCCCCCAAGATTATAGATTCCAAAAAAAACATCCAGGCACCTGATAGTAAAATTGAGAAATCATAATTACAGATATAATCTCTTAAAAGCCGCTAGGACAAAGAAGCTCCTTACGTACAGAGGAAAGCCCATCAGCATAACGTCATACCTGTCCACAGAGACCTGGCAAGCCAGAAAGGGCTAGCAAGATATATTCAGGACACTAAATGAGAAGAACATGCAGCCAAGAATATTTTATCCAGCAAGACTGACATTCAAAATGGATGGAGACATAAAGAGTTTCCAAGACCAGCAAGGCTTAAAAGACTATGCAACCACCAAGCCGACGCTGCAGGAAATATTAAGGGGGGTTCTATAAAAGAGGAAAAGTCCTAAAAATAACATTGAACAGAAATATAGAGACAATCGACGGAAAGAAAGACTTCAAAGGTAACGCAATGTCAATACAAACATATCTCTCAATAATCACTCTCAATGTGAAGGGCCTAAACGTGCCCGTAAAATGACACAAGGTTGCAGATTGGACAAAACGACAGGACCCATCCATATGTTGTCTACAAGAGACCCATTTTGAACCTAAAGATACACCCAGACTGAACATGAAGGGATGTAGAAGCATCTTTCATGCCAATGGGCCTCAAAAGAAGGCCAGGGTAGCGATTCTCATACCAGATAAATTAGATTTTAAAATAAAGACGGTAGTCAGAGATAGAGAACGACACTACATAATTCTTAAAGGGACTATCCACCAAGATGATCTAACAATTGTAAATATCTATGCCCCCAATATGGGAGCAGCCAATTACATAAGAAAACTAAAAATCAAGATAAAGAGTCATACTGATATGAATACATTAATAGTAGGAGATCTTAACATTCCTCTCTCAGAAATAGACAGATCATCGAAGCAGAAAATCAATAAAGAAACGAGAGCATTGAATGACACATTGGACCAGACGGACCTCATAGATATATAGAGAGCATTCCACCCTAAAACAACAGAATACTCATTCTTCTCAAGTGCACATGGAACCCTCTCCAGAATAGACCACATACTGGGTCACAAATCAGGACTCAACCAATACCAAAAGACTGAGATTATTCTCTGCATATTCTCAGATCACAATGCTTTGAAACTGGAGATCAATCACAAGGAAAAGTTCAGAAGGAACTCAAAACCCTGGAAACTTAAGACCACCTTTTTTAAGAATGCTTGGATCATAGGTTTTGGAGTGAAGTGTCTTCATTCTCATTGATTTCCATGAATTGTTTAAGATCTTCTTTGATCTCCTGGCTGATCCAAGTATTCAATTCAAAGAAGAAATAACACCTATTCTCCTGAAGCTGTTTCAAAAAATTGAAGCAGAAGAAAAACTTCCAGACTCTTTTTATGAAGCCAGCATTACCCTTATCCCCAAACCAGGCAAAGACCCTACCGAAAAGGAGAATTTCAGACCAGTATCACTGATGAATATGGATGCTAAGATTCTCAACAAGATCCTAGCAAACAGGATCCAACAGCACATTAAAAAGATTATCCACCATGACCAGGTGGGATTCATCCCTGGGTTACAAGGATGGTTCAACATTCACAAATCAATCAATGTGATAGAACAAATCAATAAGAGAAGAAAGAAGAACCATATGGTCCTCTCAATTGATGCAGAAAAAGCACTTGACAAAATCCAGCATCCATTCCTAATTAAAACGCTTCAAAGTATAGGGATAGAGGGAACATTCCTGAACGTCATCAAATCTATCTATGAAAGACCCACAGCAAATATCAACCTCAATGGGAAGAAGCTCACAGCCTTCCCGTTGAGATCAGGAACACGACAAGGATGCCCACTCTCACCACTCTTGTTCAATATAGTAGTAGAAGTCCTAGCGATAGCAATCAGACAACAAAGAGAAACAAAAGGTATCCAAATTGGCAAGGAAGAAGTCAAACTCTCTCTCTTCGCAGATGACGTGATTCTTTATATGGAAAACCCAAAAGATTTCACCCCCAAACTTCTAGAACTCATACAGCCATTCAGTAACGTGGCAGGTTACAAAGTCAATGTACAGAAATCAGTGGCTTTCTTATATACTAATAATGAACATACAAAAATGGAAATTAGAAAATCAATTCCATTTACTATAGCACCAAGAACCGTAAGATACCTCAGAATAAACCTAACCAAAGAGGTAAAGGATCTGTACTCGAGGAACTACAGAACTCTCATGAAAGAAATTGAAGAAGACAGAAAAAGATGGAAGACCATTCCATGCTCTTGGATCAGAAGAATAAACATTGTTAAAATGTCTATACTGCCTAGAGCAATCTATACTTTTAATGCCATTCCGATCAAAATTCCACTGGTATTTTTCAGAGAGCTGGAGCTAATAATCCTAAAAATTGTATGGAATCAGAAGAGACCCTGAATTGCTAAGGAAATGTTGAAAAAGAAAAACAAAACTGGGGGCATCACGTTACCTGATTTCAAGCTTTACTACAAAGCTGTGATCACCAAGACAGCATGGTATTGGCATAAAAACAGACACATAGACCAATGGAACAGAGTAGAGAGCCCAGATATGGACCCTCAACTCTATGGTCAAATAATCTTCGACAAAGCAGGAAAAAATATCCAGTGGAAAAAAGACAGTCTCTTCAATAAATGGTGCTGGGAAAACTGGAGAGCTATATGTAGAAGAAAGAAACTCGACCATTCTCTTACCCCGTACACAAAGATAAACTCGAAATGGATAAAAAACCTCAACGTGAGACAGGAATCCATCAGAATCCTCAAGGAGAATATAGGCAGTAACCTCTTTGATATCAGCCACAGCAACTCCTTTCAAGATATGTCTCCAAAGGCGATGGAAACAAAAGCGAAAATGAACTTTGTAATTTCATGAAGATCAAAAGCTTCTGCACAGTGAAATAAACAGTCAACAAAACAAAGAGGCAACCCACGGAATGGGAGAAGATATTTGCAAATGACAGTACAGACAAAAGGTTGATATCCAGGATCTATAAAGAACTCCTCAAACTCAACATACACAAAACAGACAATCCTATTAAAAAATGGGCAGAAGATATGAACAGACACTTCTCCAATGAAGACATACAAATGGCTATCAGACACATGAAAAAATGTTCCTCATCACTAGCCATCAGGGAGATTCAAATTAAAACCACATTGAGATAGCACCTTATGCCAATTAGAATGGCCCAAATTAGCAAGACAGGAAACAACGTGTGTTGGAGAGGATGTGGAGAAAGGGGAACCCTTTTACACTCTTGGTGGGAATGCAAGTTGGTGCAGCCACTTTGGGGAACAGTGTGGAGATTCCTCAAGAAATTAAACATAGAGCTTCCCTATGACCCTGCCATTGCACTACTGGTATTTACCCCAAGGATACAGATGTAGTGAAAGAAGGGCCATCTGCACCCCAATGTTTATAGCAGTAATGGCCACGGTCGCCAAACCGTGGAAAGAACCAAGATGCCCTTCAACGGATGAATGGAGAAGGAAGATGTGGTCCATATACACCACGGAGTATTATTCCTCCATCAGAAAGGACTAATACCCAACACTTGCAGCAACATGGATGGGACTGGAAGAGATTATGCTGAGTGAAATAAGTCAAGCAGAGAGAGTCAAGTATGATATGGTTTCACTTATTTGTGGAGCATAACAAACAATATGGAGAACAAGGGTAGATGGAGAGGAGAAGGGAGTTGAGGGAAATTGGAAGGAGAGGTGAACCAGGAGAGACTATGGACTCTGAAAAACAACCTGAGGATTTCGAAGGGGCGGTGCTGGGAGTTTGGGGGAACCCGGTGGTGGGTACTAGGGAGGGCACGGATTGCATGGAGCACTATGTGTGGTGAAGAAACAATGAATACTGTCACGCTGAAAAGAAATAAAACATTTTTTAAAAAAGTTCTCTACTATTATTTTAATAGTCGATTTCTTTCTTTATGCTTATTAATAGTTTCTATATGTACCTCTATACTTACATTTTGAGTGAATAAATATTTGCAATTGTTATATCCACTTACTGGGCTATCTTTATCATTATGTAGTGTCCTTCTTAGTCTCTCATTACAGTTATTATCTTTATTATTTTTAATCTAGCTTGGGTAGTTTAGGCCAAGTAGGTTGACCTGTATTCTACCGCATCCCACATTTAAAAGTAGATATCATCAACATCCAAATCAATAAACTGGGGATTGATCCAGAGACTGAGAGAACAAACCCCACAACTAAATATAGAGAGGTGTCATCAGAAATGTTAGAGAAGTCAGAAAGTTGGAGGTAGACATCCTGAAAGAGGGAGGGGAATGTATGTACAAAGAGGGCCGAGAAATGAGCCCTCACACCAGGGAGCTCACATAGGGAAGACAAATCCCCATAACATGTGACTTCGAAAGACAAAAGGTCTTAACACATGCTGTGTAACCAGTAGGACTTGGAGCATGGAGCTTCAAATGTCAGCTGATTCAACATTGGGTGAGCCTGGAGGGCAAGTGATAACTAAGTCTCCACCCTTAAAGAGATTCCAACCTTCTCTGACAGGCAACATAAGAACAGTAGTTTACACAATGCCAAGGACAAATAAGAGTTACATTTGTTCATATTGATTTTAGAGCATGTTGGGAGACTTCTTTAAAATGGATGGAAAAGGAAGGTGACATTTTCCTCCCTCAACCCTCCTCCAGCATAAAAATGGGGACATCTATGGAAGGCTGGGTTACATGGACACTTGCTACCCAGTTGGTAGCAGTGTGCCATACCTGTGAGTTCTCCTGAGGACTGTCTTACTCCCACTACTAGACTTGATCATAGAATCATGGCAAATTTTGTTAAAGTCATGTATGCCTTGTGTAGCCTCCTGGTGTATGGTTGCCAATTGCAGTGTCTAACCATTATTCTCAGCCATGCTGAAATCGTTGCAAAGCTCTAGGTACAGGCAAATAGACTTAGGGAATTCAGGGACTCCATCAAAGAAAATACTATTTGTATTATAAGACTTCCAGAAAGATAAAGTAGAAAGAAGGGGACAAATATTATTGGAAGTTATAATAGCTGAAGACTTCCCTAATTTGGGGAAGGATACGGATATGCAGATCCAAGAGACACAGGGAACTCCTGTCAAAATCAATAAAACCAGAAGACAGAAAAAAAAATACTGTAATTAAAGTGGCAAAATGTAGTGATGATCAATAAATAAATAAATAAATAAATAAGCAGAGACACAAAGCAGACAGTAACTTATAGGGGAAACCCAATAAGGCTAGTGGGAGATTTTTTAAACTTTTTTTTTTTCAACTTTCAAAACCAGAAGCAAATCGCATATGTTTGACGTGTTCAGTGCCCAAAATCTGCAACCAAGAGTATTATGTCCATCAAGAGTGTTATTCAGAATAGAAGGGAGTTCAGGACAGATCTCATCTATTCAGAAAAGATGAAGAGCTTCCCAGAAAAAAAAAAAAAAAATCTAAAGAAGTTCATGACCATTAAATCAACTATGATGTAAGTCTCAAAATGGTCTCTTCCAGTAGAAGGGAGAGAACAATAATTTAAGTATAGAGGTAGGAAACCCAAAATCAGTGAAAATGAATATTTCTGTAAAAAAAAAAAAAAAATCACTCAAGGAACACACCAAACAAAGGATATAAAATATAACAACATATACCTAAAACGTGGGCATGAGAGGAGTAAACTCTGTGTTGAAACCTAAATGGCCATCAACTTAATATAAACTGCTACATACGGAAGTGGTTCCATACAATTCTAGTGGTAACCGTATATCAAAAACACTAATTTATATGAAAGTAATAAATAGAAATCCAAATATGACATTAAAGAAAATCATCAAAACATCAAAGAGACAAGAAAATATCAGAGGAATTCTTCAGGAACAACCACAAAACAAATATTAAGATAACAATAAATATATGTCTGTCAATAATGACTTTGAATATACATGGACTAAATGTTCGAATAAAAAATAGAGTTACAGAATAATTAAGAAAAGAAGATCCATCTATATGATGGCTACAGGAGACATGAGAAAAAATATATATATAAGCAAGTAAAAAAGAAGAACCTCGTCAAAAAGAACCCCAAGTATAAGATTTATATACTATCAGGACGAACACAAATACACAGAAACACTGGTGGAAGGAAAAGATGGGAGAGTCGTTGGAAAATCTCATTGTGGTTGATGAAGGTTATTTTGATTCTTCCTGGATGTATATTGATATCTTTGTTAAAGGACTCAACTTTCCTAAGATAATGGGGGATTAAAAATTGGTTGACCTCTAGCGATAACATTGGTTGGGGAAAGGGGATTACCTTGAAGTTTAACTCTTTATGAATATTAAAAAATAAAAATAAAAAAAAATTAAAATAAACCAAAGTAAAATTGAAAAAAAAAATAAAAAAGAGAAAAGCAAAAGACAAACACGGGTGTATGTATCAAAAAGTTCAGGTTATTTTTTCTCATGTCATATACTTTTATCAGTCTTTTTGTTTGTCTGTTTTTGTCTGTATACTCCATAAATCTTACCTTGGGGCCCATTTGGGCTGAGCCCTCTTTTATCTTCCCTTCTTTTCCTCTCTCTCTCTCTCTCTCTCTCTCTTTTTCTCTTTTTCTTTTCTTTTTTCTCTCGTTTGGGTGGGGAATCCTGATTGCTCAGAATTGTTCCAGGGTACAACTTGACTGCACCATGGTCGATACATCCAGCTACATCCGTTCAGTCATCTCACACCAAAATGACTAGGAAGAGGAATGCCCAACAGAAGAAAAATACAGGGGATGGGCATTCTGCAACAGAGCTGATGGCTATCGACATAGACAATATGTTGGAAAGAGAATTCAGGGTAACAATTATCCAGGCAATAGCTAGGTTGGAGAAAGCCATGGATGACCAAACGGAATTGATTAGGGCAGAACTGAAAGTCACCAGGGATGATGTTCACAATGTTAGGGCAGAACTGAAAGACACCAGGGATGATGTTCAAAATGCTCTCAATGAGTTCCAATCTAATCTAAATTCTCTAAAAGCTACGGTAACTGAGACAGAAGATAGAATGAGTGATCTGGAGGACAAACAGATAGAGAGAAAGGATCAGGAGGAAGCCTGGAACAAACAGCTTAGAAGCCACGAAAACAGAATCAGAGAAATAAATGATGAAATGAAACGTTCCAATGTCAGACTTATTGGAATCCCTGAAGGGGAGGAGAAAAAAAGAAATCTAGAATATATAGTGGAACAAATTCATCATGAAAATTTTCCCAATCTCAAGAATGGAACCAGCATTCATGTACTAGAGGCAGAACGGTCTCCTGCCAAGATTATAGATGCCAAAAAAAATCAAGGCATCTTATAGTAAAATTGAGAAATCATAATTGTAGATACAATCTCTTGAAAGCTGCTAGGACAAAGAAGCTCCTTGTGTACAGAGGAAAGCCCATCAGAATAACGGCAGACCTGTCCACAGAAACCTGGAAACCGGGAAAGGGCTGGCAAGATATATTCAGGGTACTAAATGAGAAGAAAATGCAGCCAAGAATACTTTATCCAGCAAGACTGACATTCAAAATAGATGGACAGATAAAGAGTTTCCAAGACCAGCAAGACTTAAAAAAGTATGCAACCACCAAGCCGACCCTGCAGGAAATACTAAGGTGGGTTCTATAAAAGAGGAAAAATCCTAAGAATAGCATTGAACAAATATAGAGACAATCGACAGAAAGAAAGACTTCAAAGGTAACGCGATGTCAATAAAAACGTATCTCTCAATAATCACTCTCAATGTGAATGGCCTAAATGCGCTCATAAAATGACACAGGGTTGCAGATTGGATAAAACAACAGGACCCATCCATATGTTGTCTACAAGAGAACCATTTTGAACTTAAAGATACACCCAGACTGAAAGTGAAGGGATGGAGAAGCATCTTTCAAGCCAGTGGGCCTCAAAAGAAAGCCAGGGTAGTGATTCACATATCACATAAATTAGATTTTCAAGTAAAGACTGTACTCAGAGATACAGAAGGACACTACATCATTCTTAAAGGGACTATCCTCCAAGATGATCTAACAATTGTAAATATCTATGCCCCCAATATGGGAGCAGCCAATTACATAAGAAAACTGTTAATCAAGATAAAGAGTAATATTGATATGAATACATTAATAGTAGGAGATCTTAACATGCCTCTCTCAGAAATAGACATATCATCGAAGCTGAAAATCAATAAAGAAATGAGAGCATTGAATGACACATTGGACCAGATGGACCTCATAGATATATAGAGAACATTCCACCCTAAAACAACAGAATACTCATTCTTCTCAAGTGCACATGAAACCTTCTCCAGACTAGACCACATACTGGGTCACAAATCAGGGCTCAACCAATACCAAAAGACTGAGATTATTCCCTGCATATTCTCAGACCACCATGCTTTGAAACTGGAGCTCAATCACAAGGAAAAGTTCAGAAGGAACTCAAACACCTGGAATCTAAAGACCACCTTGCTTAAGAATGCTTGGATCAACCAGGAGATCAAAGAAGAACTTAAACAATTCATGGAAACCAATGAGAATGAAGAAACATTGACCCAAAACCTATTGGATACAACAAAGGCAGTCCTACGGGGAAAATACATAGCCATCCAAGGCTCCCTCAAAAAAATCGAAAAATACAGAATACACCAGCTGTCTCTACACCGTAAAGAACCAGAGAATCAACAACAAATCAAACCAACTCCACACGTAAGAAGGAAATAATCAAGATTAGAGCAGAAATTAATGAGGTAGAAACCAGAGATACAGTAGAACATATCAATGAAACTAGAAGCTGGTTTTTTAAAAGAATCTATAGGATCAATAAACCATTGGCCACACTAATCCAAAAGAAAAGAGAGAAAGCCCAAATTAAAAAAAAAAAAAAAAAAAAAAAAAAAAAAAAAAAAAGGAATGGAAAGGGAAAGATCACAACTAAGACCAAGAAAGTAGAAACAATCTTCAGAAGTTTTTATCAACAGTTATATACCAATAAGCTAAGCAACCTAGATGAAATGGATGCATTCCTGGAAAACTATAAACTCCCAAAATTGAACCAGGAAGAAATTGACAACCTGAGTAGACCGATATCTAGTAATGAGATTGAAGCAATGATCAAAAACCTACCAAAACACAAGAGCCCAGGACCTGATGGATTCCCTGGGGAATTCTACCAAACTTTCAAAGATAAATAACACCTAATCTCCTAAAGCTGTTTCAAAAAATTGAAGCAGAAGGAAAACTTCCAGACACTTTTTATGAAGCCAGCATTACCCTGATCCCCAAACCAGCAAAGACCCCACCAAAAAGGAGAATTCCAGACCAATATCCCTGATGAATATGGATGCTAAGATTCTCAACAAGATCCTAGCAAACAGGATTCAACAGCACATTAAAAAGATTATCCACCATGACCAGGTGGGATTCACCCCTGGGTTAAAAGGATGGCTCAACATTCACAAATCAATCAATGTGATAGAACAAATCAATAAGAGAAGAAAGAAGAACCACATGGTCCTCTCAATTGATGCAGAACAAGCATTTGACAAAATCCAGCATCCGTTCCTTATTAAAACGCTTCAAAGTATAGGGATAGAGGGAATATTCCTGAACTTCATAAAATCTATCTATGAAAAACCCACAGCAAATATCATCCTTAATGGGAAAAAGCTCGCAGCCTTCCCGTTGAGATCAGGAACACAACAAGGATGCCCACGCTCACCACTCTTGTTCAACATAGTATTAGATGTCCTAGCAACAGCAATCAGACAACAAAGAGAAATAAAAGGTATCCAAATTGTCAATGAAGATGTAAAACTCTCTCCCTTCGCAGATGACATGATTCTTTATATGGAAAACCCAAAAGTCATCACCCCCAAACTACTAGAACACATACAGCAATTCAGTAACGTGGCAGGATACAAAGTCAATGTACAGAAAACAGTTGCTTTCTTATGCACTAACAACGAAAATACAAAAAGGGAAATTAAAGAATTGATTCCATTTACTATAGCACCAAGAACCATAAGATACCTGGGAATAAACCTAACCAAAGAGGTAAAGAATCTATACCCGAGGAACTACAGAACACTCATGAAAGAAATTGAAGAAGACAGAAAAAGATGGAAGACCATTCCATGCTCTTGGATCAGAAGAATAAACATTGTTAAAATGTCTATACTGCCTAGAGCAATCTATACTTTTAATGCCATTCCGATCAAAAACCACCGGTATTTTTCAAAGAGCTGAAGCAAATAATCCAAAAATTTCTTTGGAATCAGAAGAGACCCCGAATCACTAAGGAAATGTTGAAAAACAAAATTAAAACTGGCGGCATCATATTACCTGATTTCAAGCTTTACTACAAAGCTGTGATCACCAAGACAACATGGTACTGGCATAAAAACAGGACATAGACCAGTGGAACAGAGTAGAGAGCCCAGATATGGACCCTTAACTCTATGGTCAAATAATCTTCAACAAAGCAGGAAAAAATATCCAGTGATAAAAAGACAGTCTCTTCTATAAATGATGCTGGGAAAACTGGACAGCTATATGTAGAAGAATGAAACTCGACCATTCTCTTACCCCATACACAAAGATAAACTCAAAATGGATAAAAGTCCTCAATGTGAGACAGGAATCCATCAGAATCCTCGAGGAGAACATAGGCAGTGACCTCTTCGATATCAGACACAGCAACTTCTTTCAAGATATGTCTCCAAAGGCAAAGGAAATAAAAGTGAAAATGAACTTTTGGGACTTCATCAAGATCAAACGCTTCTGCACAGCAAATGAAACAGTCAACAAAACAAAGAGGCAACCCACGAATGGGAGAAGATATTTGCAAATGACAGTACAGACAAAAGGCTGATATCCAGGTTCTATAAAGAACTTCTCAAACTCAACACATACAAAACTGATAATCATATAAAAAATGGGCAGAAGATATGAACAGATAATTCTCCAATGAAGACAGACAAATGGCTACCAGACACAGGAAAAAATGTCCATCATCACTAGCCATCAGGGAGATTCAAATTAAAACCACATTGAGATACCACCTTACACCAGTTAGAATGGCCAAAATTAGCAAGACAGGAAACAACATGTGCTGGAGAGGATGTGGAGAAAGGGGAACCCTCTTTCACTGTTGGTGGGAATGCAAGTTGGTACAGCCACTTTGGAGAACAGTGTGGAGATTCCTCAGGAAATGAAAAATAGAGCTTCCCTATGACCCTGCAACTGCATTACTTGGTACTTACCCCAAAGATACAGATGCAGTGAAAAGAAGGGCCATCTGTACCCCAATGTTTATAGCAGCCACGGCCATGGTCGCCAAACTGTGGAAAGAACCAAGATGCCCTTCACTGGACGAGTGGATAAGGAAGATGTGGTCCATATACATTATGGAGTATTATGCCTCCATCAGAAAGGACGAATACCCAACTTTTGTAGCAACATGGACGGGACTGGAAGAGATTATGCTGAGTGAAATAAGTCTAGCAGAAAGAGCCAATCATCATATGGTTTCACTTATTTGTGGAGCATATCAAATAACTTGGAGGACAAGGGTAGATGGAGAGAAGAAGGGATTTGAGAGCAATTGGAAGGGGAGGAGAACCATGGGAGACTATGGACTCTGAAAAACAACCTGCGGGTTTTGAAGGGGCGGGGGGTGAGAGGTTGGGGGAACCAGGTGGTGGGTATTGGGGAGGGCACATATTGCATGGAGCACTGGGTGTGCTGTGAAAACAATGAATACTTTTACACTGAAAAGAAATAAAAATAAATAAATATATAATAAATAAAAGAAAAAAAAATAAAATAAAAATAGGTGGAAACAAGTAAAAATTAAAACATGATTGACCAAAACCTCTGGGATGCAAGAAAATCAGTTCTAATAGGAGAATTTAGAGAAATACAGGCCAATTTCAAGAGTCAAAAAAAAAATCTCAAACAAGAACACTTTACACCTTAAAGAGATAGAGGGGAACAAAACAAACAAATAAGCAAAAAACCCAAAAACTAAAACCAGCAAAAGAAAGGGAATCATAAAATCTAGAGAATAAATGAATGATACAAATATTAAAAGAAAAAATAGAACTAATCAATGAAATCAGGAGTTGGATCTTTGAAAAAATATTGTAATTGATAAACATATAGCCACACTTATCAAGAAAAAAAGGAAAAAATCAAATAAAATCACAAATGAGAGAGGAGGAATAACAGTAAACATCATGAAAAAAATACATGTAAGAGAATATTATGAAAAACTATGTGTCAACAAACTAAACAAACTAGAAGAAAGGCATAAATTCCTAGAAACTTATAAACTATCAAAACTGAAACAGGAAGAATTCGATATTTTAACAGACCAATAATCAGTAAAGAAATTGCTTCAGTAATCAAAAACACCCATCATACATATTACAAGAATTTATGGATTCATAGGAGAATTATTTCAAACATATAAAGAAGAGTTAATATCTATTCTTCACAAATTTTTCAAAACTGAAAATGAAGGAAACCTTTTCTTTTCAAAATGAAGGAAAACTTCTAAGTTTGTCCTATGATGCCATCATTACCCTGATACCAAAACCAGATAAAGACAACACTAAAAAGAAAACTAGATGCAAATATCCCTAAGGAACATGGATGCATATATTCTCAATAAAATAGTAGTATTTCAAATCCAACAATGCATAAAAAAAAATCATTCACCATGATCTAGTGGAATTCATTCATTGGTTTCAAGTGTGGTTCATATTCACAAACTTATCAATGTGACACATTACATTGAGAGAGAATGAGTGAGAACAAAATGATCCTTTCAATAGATGCAGAAAATGATTTTGACAAAGTACAATATCCATTCATGATAAAAAATAAAGTAGGTTTAGGACAAACATACCTCAACATCATCAAGCCCATGTATAAAAACCTTGAAACTAACTTCATTGGGGAAATAGAGCTTTTTCGCTAAAGTCAGGAACAAGACAAGGATATCCACTCTCACAGCTTTTATTCAACATAGAACTGGAAGTTCTAGCCACAGCAATCAGACAACAAAAAGAAATAAAAGGCACCTAAATCAGTAAGGAAGAAGAAAAATGTTCACTGTTTACAGATAACATTATACTCTATGTAGAAGACCCAAAATATTCCTCCAAAAAAATTCTAGAACTTAAAAATGAATTCAGTAACATCACAATATATAAAAATCAAGGTACAGAAATTTGTTGGATTTCTATACAACAAGAATGAAGAGCAATAAGAGAAATTAAGGAAGTGATCCCATTTACAACTGTACTCAAAACAATGAGGTACCAAGGAATAAGCCTATCTAAAGATGGGAAAGACCTGTACTCTCAAAACCATAATATGCTGATGAAAGGAAATGAAGGGGCAACTGGGTGGTTTAATGGGTTAAGCCTCTGCCTTTGGCTCTGGTCATGATCTCAGGGCTCTGGGATCGGGCCCCTGCATTGGGCTTTCTGCTCACCAGGGAGCCTGATTCTCCCTCTCTCTCTGCCTGCCTCTCTGCCTACTTGTTAACTCTCTCTTTCTCCCTTTCAAATAAATAAATAAAATCTTTATTAAAAAAAAAGATTTGAAGAGGACACAAAGAAATGGAAAGACATTCCATGTTCATGGATTGGAAGAAAAAAATATTGTTAATGTACCTATATTAACCAAAGCAACCTACAAAGGTAATGCAATCCATATCAAAATACCACCAGCACTTTTCATAGAGGTAGGGGAATCAATCCTAAAATTTGTATGAAACCACAAAAGACAAGAAAGAGTCAAATAAATGTTGAATAAGCAAAACAAAGCTGGAGGCAATCAATTCAAGTCTCCAAGTTATATATTACAAAGTTGTAGTAATCAAAACCATATGGTTCTGGCACAAGAATAGACAGGATAGTTGAACAGAATTAAAAACCCGGGAGTAAACCCACAACTATATGATCAATTAATCTCCAACAGAGCGTAAAAGAATATCTACTGGAACAAAGACAGTCTCTTCATTAAATGTTAAAGAAACTAGACAGAAATATGCAAATGATAGAAACTATCATTTCATACCATATACAAAATAAAGCTCAAAATGGATTAAAGGCCTACATACAACTCTTGACACCATCATAATACTAGAGGAGAAAACAGGCATCACCTTCTTTTACCTCAGCTGTAGCAATTCTTTCTTAATATGTCTTCTGACACAAAGGAAACAAATACAAAAATAAATTAATTATTGTGACTACATCAAAATAAAAAGCTTCTGCACAGTTAAAGAAACAATCAGAAAAACTAAAAGGTAACCTACATAATGGAAGAAGATATTTGCAAATGACATATCTGATAAAGTGTTAATATCCAAAATATACAAAGACCTTATAAATCTCAACAACCAAAAAATAAATAGCCAAATTAAAATTGGGCAAAAGACATGAACGAACAGACGTTTCTCCAAGAAGAGATACAAATGGCCATGGTACACATGAAAAGACACTCAGCATCACTGATCATCAGGGAAATGTAAATCAAAACTGCAGTGAGATATCACCTTGCACCTGTTAGGATGGCTGAAATCAACAACACAAGAATAGTGTTGGTGATGACATGGAGAAAAGGAACACTCATGCCCATTTGTGAGATTGCAATCCGATGCAGCCACTGTGGAGAATATGAATATATATATATATATATATATATATATATATATATATATATATATCCCAAACTTAAGTAATATTCCTCAGCCATAAAGAAAGAACTAAATCTTGTCATTCGAAAAGCAAGGATGGAATTAGAGTGTATGTGAAGTAAGTCCATCAGAGAAAGACAAATACCATATGATTTCACTCATACGTGGAATTTAAGAACCAAAACTAATGATCAAAGTGTAAAAAGAGAGAGAAAGGAGGTAAAACAAGAAAAAGACTCTTAACTATAGAGAACAAACTGATGGTTACCAGAATTGAGATGGGTTGGGGGGGGAGGCAGGTTAAATAAACAATGGGGATTAAGGATTGTAATTGTGATGAGCACCAGGGGTTGTATGGAAGTGTTCAGTCACTATGTTGTTCAGCAGAAACTAATATTACAGTGTATGTTAACTAACTGGAATTTAAATAAAACTATCTGATAAGTGTTCCATTGAATCCACACATTGCTTTGGGTAATAAGCACATTTTAACAGCATTATTTCTTCTAATCCATGATTGGATTTTTTTCACCAATGTCTAATAAATTTTATTGTAGAGGTCTATTAACCCCTTGGTGAAATGTAATCCAAAGTATTTTCTTTCTTTTCATGCAATCTTAAATGGGATTTCTTTTTCTGACAGTTTGTTAGTGTATATAAATTTAAGGTTTATTTATATTGATTTTGTACCTTGCAAATATACTGAGTTAATATAGTGGTCTTAACAGGTTTCTGGTGAAGTAGAATATCTTCTCTGGGGACAACTTTTTAATGAGGATTTATTCTTATTAGTATATGTTGATTTGTATTTTTATAGTACTGACATACAATGGGAAAATATTGAGTGTTTACCTAGATAATTTCACAGTATATTAAGTGAATCAATAGATCTTCTACTTATCCTCAAGGAACAAATCCCTAGAGAATCCTGAAGATTAGAACGGGCTTAGAATCCTAAGGGAAGTAATATTGTACGCATTTTCTAGTGTCCAGTGGGGAAAAAAAATTGGATGTTTTCCTTTAGAAACCTTTGTGAGAGGGTTGTGAGAATTAAAGCAAGTTTGATGTACTGCTAATTAAGTTGAAGAGACAGAAATCCCACAAGGATTGTGAAATGAGGCCCAAAGTCACAATTTTAACATAGCATGAACTTTCCTGGCTTCCTTTTATGGAATTCATTTGTTCTCCCTCAAATCCAGCTCATATATATCATCCTTATTTTGGAGTCACACACCAGTCTCAGGGGCCAGCCTCTGAGCCAATGGAAGTAAAGATGTGTTGATCTCTGTCAATATCACATTAAATATGTGCATTTTTATTTCTTAGGGTGAATTCCTGGTGCCTCTTTATGAGAATAGTCACCATCTACTGAAGAATTTTGGAAACAAGAATATGCAATAGAAAAGTTTGGTTGGACTTGAATAAACTTTATCACCTTGCTAGAAAAGTCAATCACCTAAGGTTGGTAATTTCTTGGAGTTTTCTAATTATTATAAACATTCTATAATAAGTGGAATTCCAACTATTTGACACAGATTGCTAATTTGGTGTTTGGGGATAGAGGTAAAAATATGTGAATCACTCCAATAATAAGTCAACTTGGACTTTATTTTCAGCCTCTCTTTTAAGTAGCTCTAGTTTAACCAAAATAAAAACCTATTCCACATTTTATCTGTTAGAACATTATCATATTTTAAAAAAGAAAACCAAGGAGACTTTATATCCATTCCATGCTATATTTTATAGCATAGAAGGAAATGAATCAAGTGAGGTCACCTTGACAGTAAAAATAAACCTTGGGCCATACTTCTGGTTTTCCCATTTTCTGATCATTGTTATTGAAAATAGAAATGAAACACAGAATTATGACACAGCACAGACTAGGGACTCAGGATATGTCACATACTTGGGCAAATCTGTGAAAATTTCATCAACTTCATTATCAGAAAAATAGAGATAATAATATTTTCTTCCTAGTGTTGTGGTTTATTCACTATTATTTAGTAGTAACTTATATGTTCCAGGAATTATTTTAAACATAAACTCAGCATCAAGATAAATAAAACATTACCACAACGTTCAAGAAACTTGTGGGCTAGAGGTGGAGATGGATGAATGAGTAGAAACTAAAATTAAAAGAGGTGAGAATAATGAAACATTACAAAGACTTCTTGAAAACTGTTGACTTATAAATATTAAGTAACTAGTGATACCTTATACTGGCACAATCATAAGTTTCTTCAGTTACCTTTCAAGGCCCATTATCAACATTTCTGCAGCCTCCCCAATTTTATTCTGGACTCACTTCAGTGCTGTATTGATTTGCACCATCTCCACCCTGCTCTGCCAACATCACTATTTACATCTTTGCTGTTTCTAACCAGCCTACGGCACACTTTACTTTGTTTGGTCTCTGATTTTCCACTCTATTGTCTTTAGCATTTGAATGGCTTTGTTCATTTTGGGCCATTTTGCAAAGGATTTATAAAGAGAAAAGCATCCCTGAGCTCCATCGGCATTTTAGGGGCAGTAGAAGCTGACTGTAGAGCTGGCCATAGTTCTGGTTTGAGAGGTGAATCTGCTCCCTAGTAATTGTATGAAAAGTTACTTGACCCCATTTCTGCAAAATGGAAATGGTACTAATATTATACAGCTATTTCTTTAATTAGTATTTATGACATTCCTCATAAGTTTTACTTAATGTTTGATAAGTAAAACTTCACCATTTACTTTCCTGGGTCTATTGGTACCAATAACACCTTATTTGATCAGAGGTTGAATTGGATAACTTCTACAATCTCTGGAAATATTATATGTCCCATCCCATCCTCTTCCCCTATTAGGTCTCCAGGGCCACTAGACTCCAGGGTCTCATTCTACTTTAATGGAATAATGAGAAGAAGCTCTCTTCACCATGCCCACTCTAATTTCCCTCCAGTGGAGATTAAATGAGTTGGAGAGCAAGTGATTAGATCAGGGGAATATTCTAAAAACGTTTTCCACCAAAAGAAGCCAGGTGACAACTACCTCAGGATTCTGTGGAAAGAACATGAAGGCCAATGATATTAGAAGTAGCATTTCCTTGTTTTCAATTTCTGAGTTAGTTGCTGACAAATTTAAAATGTTAAAGTTTGAGGATGTGGGCACAGCAGTGAAAACACTGACAAAACTTCAGCTAAGAGCCTACCGATTTAATTCCTTCTCTCCCTCTATTAGCAGTGTTATTCCATTTTTCCTCCATCTTTAACATGCCACAACCTCATGTTTTCTTTTGACTATGGCATAAAATGGCCAACAGAAATTAATCTCAATTAAAAACCATTGATCCAAAGCCAGGTGGCTTTGTTTGTTTTATATATGCTGGTGATAAATGACCATTAGTTTATAACAATTTCTAGTTTTAAAGCGGTTTAAAAACTAAAAATACCATATCTACTGTTTTTGGAAATAGAATCTGCATTCCAGGATCTAGTCCAGTTCTGTTGCTAAATTTGGAACAAGGTTGCTGGTTAGTAGGAAGCTGATGAAATCATAACTCTCACCCATTTTGAGAATCTGAATCTATGTATTTATCTACCTATACACTGTCCCTACCCCTCTTCCTAGAAGGTTCACATTTCTCAGTAAACAAGGTATAATTAGATGACAAAGAGTAGTCAAAATTTTTCACATTTTGAATTCTGATCCTATTAATTTTTGTGACATTGAGAACATCTTATGGATTCTTTAGAGTAATTTATTGTCATGCATATTAGAATGAACATGATTCTCAAAGACAATACTTTGATTATGACAAAGCCATATAAGGATAGTTTGTTAAAACAAAAAAAATTAATTATTTATTAGATTCACATAAATAATTAATGACAATTGACTAGTGTGATCTAAGTCCTTAGAGCCTCTAAAGTGGCCTACAAACTTTTCATAGTATTAATATTTGTTATGTAAGAATTAAGAATTATTTGTTATGTAAGAATTATTTGTTATGTAAGAATTATTTGTTACGTAAGATTTGTTATATAAGAATAAAACTGGGCATTATCTCAGTTGACATTTTTCTTCCATTTCCTTTCCTTTTTTAAAAAATATTTCTTCCCCCCCTTATTATTCCACAACCATTAATCCATTTCCACTTCCTTCTCTTTATTCTATCAATCTTCAGACTCTAACTCACTTTTTCATGAATTATTTTTAGTCTATAGTTGGGTGATCTCTGACAGCAGGCAAATACACAAGTTGAGTGTCTAAATTATCAAAGTAAAGAAATATTTCATTTTGATGAGTTTTCTTTGCAAAAGTGAATGATAGCATGGCTGTAATAATCTTGAAACATCTACATTCCAACACTATCTAATAAACTCATCCATTTTATGATCTATGCCATAAAATTCTATTGAGGGAGCAATTCATAAGAATTATAAAATGCATATATTAGTTACTTCTTCATTATGAATGTTGAAGTTCAAGTGGAATTAAATATTTATTTATTTATTTATTTATTTATAAGTATTTAGTCTTTTATTTGAGAGAGAGAGAGCAAGCATGACTGGGGGGAGGGGCAGAAGGAGAGTCTTCAAGCAGAATTCCTGTTGAGCATGGAACCTAAGGTGGGACATGATCTTATGAACCATAAGATCATCATTTGAGCAGAAACCAAGAGTCAGATGCTTAACCAAATGAGCCACCCAAGCACCCCTGGAACCAAATATTTAACAAGATGGTTAAATCCGAATGTGCCACTGGTAGGACAGTTTAATATGCATTGTCAAAATTTAGAAGAAAATATGACATTTTGATTTGGCAGAGGATGGGCAGAGTTTTGAGGAAGCTGCAGAAAGTTGCTAACGTGATCAGAAAATTAAATAATTGGAAAGATTTAATATAGATTGTATTAAAGAAAGTTTAGCTTAAATGGAAGTGAAACTGTGTAGGTACCTACATGGAAATGAAAAGGATTCTGACCTTTCAGAAGATTGTAGTTTAAGTTGTTGAAAGGATAAAAAGTTTGTTTTAAAGAAAGAAAAAAAAAAAAGCCAGGTAAATTAGCCATAAATTTGTTGAGTATTTGTATACCAATATAAGTATTGTTAAGCAATTCACTAGTTCATGGAGAACATTTCAAAAACTGCCCCAGAGAGTGACTTGATCATAGATGTGTTTTAAGATGAATATGGTTTGAAAGAAAAAAGGAGACTAGAAAGTCAGGAGAATGGGCATTGAAAACTTATAACTGAGTAAAATAATAGGTTTGGAAAGGGGATATATGTCTTAGAGATACTGGTAATTTAGTATGTCTTTGCCAAGTAACTAACTAAACATATAAAATGAAGAAATCAAAAGTGGCCTCAAAGGTTAAGCTCGAATGTTTGTAGTAATGAAATGGTAATGGAAGAAATAATCAAATGTAAGAGATGGAGGCTAATATCAGTTTTGGTACAATAAATTGAAAGTGTTGTCAGGATAGCTGATGAAAGCATCCAAGAAGTTGTTGGAAACACAGAAATGAGCTCAGAAGATGTCAGATTGAGGTGTTATTCTAGAAGCTTGAATTCCTTAAGATCAGAATAAATTGTATTCATGATATTCTACTAAATTCTGTACTTAGAAGGGTATTGTGCATGATTTATTCCTTTGATGTTGCTGTTTTGAAATTCTTAATAACTTTGAACAAAGGGGACTCCAAATTTTCATTTGTCATGCAAAATATGTAGTTCTGCAATGGCTATAAAAGATTGACAAAGGAGATAAATTACACAGAACATAGAATGATCTCTACAAGACACTTGGGGAAATGATTTCTTTGACAAATCAAAAACTAAAGTGAGACCAAAAAATATGGAGACTCATTGTCTTAGGAAATTTCAAATAATGAGTTTTAAATTCTTAGATGAGTACTACAATTTTGTCGATATAAAACAAAACTTACATAACGGAGTGAAATAATGACATGTAATATTTACCAAATAAGAAATTTACTACTTTAAAACTTCAATATTTTTAACTAGATTACCAGTTTATTATTAAAAGGCAAAATAAAGAATACAGATTAACATCTAGATGGGAGAGATGTGTAGGGTAATGTATGTGGGAAAGAACACAGGCGTTCCATGCTTTCTCCAAGTGTGCCACTCTCCCCAAATTCCCATATGCTCTCCAACCTTAAAGTTTCTCAAGATGGTTTAAATGCTGTCTGGGTCAAGATGTTGCAGAAAGAATGGATAGATAAAAATAAATCAAGTCTAAAATAAAAGGCTCATAATAAGGCATAAAATTTAACAGATGCCATGTACTTTCCTCTTACCACACATCAGCTGTCACCAATGAGATATGGCAAACATAAATGATACATCTACTACAGATTTCATCCTCTTGGGCCTCTTCCCTGAGTTTCAATACGCCAGCCTCCTGGTCTATCTCATCCTTCTGGTCTACCTCATTACCCTCACAGGGAACTCCATCCTCATCTTTCTGATCTGGGTGGACTCCCACCTTCACACTCCCATGTACTTCTTGCTCAGCCAACTTTCCATCATTGATTTGTTCTACATTTCCAGCTCGGTTCCTAAGATGGTCATCAACCATTCTTTAGGGAAGCACAGCATTTCTCGCATTGGCTGTGGAGTCCAAATGTTCTTCTGCCTGACTCTAGGTGGCGCTGAGTGTCTCCTCCTAACCTTTATGTCCTATGACCGATTTGTGGCTGTCTGTAACCCCCTTCGCTACACAATCATCATAAATTCTAAAGTCTGTTTGCTAATGGCAGTGGCATCATGGACTGGGGCTTCTCTAAATGCACTCATTCAAACCATCTACACCATGCATTTTCCTGTCTGTGGTCTGAAGAAAATAAATCACTTCTTCTGTGAGATACCAGCCATCCTGAAGCTATCCTGTGAGGACACTTCAGATTATGAGATGGTGTTGTTTATGGTAAGTATCATATTTATACTCACCCCCTTTAGCTTAATAATGACCTCTTATATTCAAATTTTCGTCACTGTTCTCAAAATAAACTCTCCTGAGGGAAGGAAAAAATCCCTGTCCACATGCTCTTCTCACCTTATTGTAGTGAGTCTCTACCTTGGACCAGCAATAGTGGTGTACATGACACCTGGCTCTTCCCACACCCCAGGGCTGGATCAAAGTCTCTCCATGATCTATTCTATACTCACCCCCATGCTGAACCCTTTAATTTATAGCCTTAGAAACAAGGAGGTTGTGGGGGCTATAAAGAAGACCCTGGGAAAGTACCTAATATCAAAATAGTTTAAGAAATACCACTGTCATACTTCATATCTAAAACCAGTTCCAGGATGGAAATCAAAGTCCCTGGTTTGAAGCTTTCTTTGGCTATGCCAAATATCTATTTAGACACATAGATTATTTTAAAAAGTGGTCATTAAATTGCCAATCAACTTATTCTGTTTGAAACAAAACAATTGATTTCAGGAAAGAGTTGCTTTAATAGAAATATTTGAATAAAAGGGCTTTGGTAACAAATAGATGGAAGTATACATATTTTCTTAAGTTTTCCACAAACGTGGACAAGCAATATTGTCATATTTTACCATCAAAGAGACAAAGGAGAGAATGAATGCTTCAAATTTTTGACTGACCATTAGCCTAATCTGAGAGTAGAACAGAGGAGAAACAAAGACATTCATTTTCGCCATGAAGTACTGTTTTATCCAGGTTGATGTTTCCTTTAAAAAATTAAATTAAAACAAATTATTGAAATAAAATTGACAGGCAGTGCAATATTACTTTCAGGTGAACAGCATATTGATAATTCTATATATTACTCAATGCTCACTGTGATAAGTATAGTCACCATACTATATTATTACAATATTATTGACTATATTCCCTATGTTTTTCTTTTTATCTCGATGACTTCCTAATTTTATAACTTGAAATTTTGTACCTATTAATCACTATGATATATTTTGTTCATTGTCCCATCTCCAGCCCATTGGAAACTGCCAGTATATTATCTGTAGTTGAAAGAACGTGTTTGTTTGTTTTAGATTTCACATATAAGTGAAATCATATGGTATCTGTATTTGTCTGATTTGTTTCACATAGCATAATACCTTTTAGATCCATCTACATTGTTGCAAATAGCAAAACCTCATTATTTCCTATGGCTGAGTAATATAGCAATACACACACACACACACACCACATTATCAATCATCAAGGGACACTGAGCTCGCATCTGTATATTGATTGTTCTAGAAAATGCAGCAATAAATATAATGGTGTATTTTTTTCAAATTATTTCTGTGAGTAAATACCAATAAGTGGAATTACTGGATCATATGATATTACTAAGTTTAATTTAGGAGGACCCTCCATTCTATTTTCCACAGTGATTTCACTTATTTGCATTCTCACCAATAGTATGCAAGTGTTTTCTTTTCTCCATATTCTTGCCAATATTTGTTATTTCTTGTCTTTTTCTAAGTATTCATTCTGACTGGTGTGTGGTGGTGTTACATTGTAGTTTTTATCTGCATTTCCATTATGAATAGAGAAGTTGAGCATTTTTCATATCTTTGAGTCTCATCTGTATGTATTATTTGGACAAATGCCTGCTTAGGGTCTTTACCCATTTTTGAATTGGATATTTTGTTTTATGATGTTAAATTGTCTATGTTCTTTATTTATCTTAGATAAAACCCTTTATCAGATATATCATTTACTAATATCTTCTCCCATTCATTAGATTTTTTTTTTTAATTTTGCTGATGGTTTCTGTTGCTGTGCAAAACTATTTTTATTGTAGCTATTATTGTTATTTTGGATATGTCCCAGCAGTTTTTTTTTTCTCTTGCCTGAGAAGACATATCCATAAATATGTTGTTAAGGCCAATGTCCAAGTGATTACTGCCTGATTTGTCTTGGGAATTATATGGCTCTAGGTCTCACATTTAGGTCTTTAACTTGTTTTGAGTTTATTTTTGTGTATGATGTAAGAAAGTGGTCTAGTTTCATCATTTTTTCATTTAGATATCTAGTTTCTCAAACACTGTTTCTTTTTTTTTTTTTTTTTTTTAATTTCTTAAGTCTGTGTACTAAACTTCTAGGGAAGATGTTAGAGTAGGGGAAACCCACCTCTTCCCAGGGATACAACTAGATAACATTAACAGCAGTTTAAATAATCCAGAAAATGACCTAAGGATTGGCAGAGCACACTCTCCACAAATAAATATAAGGAAGAGGTCACATAGAAGAAGGTAGAAAGAACACAAATACACTCAGAATCTAAACAGATCCATAAGACTGTCTGTGAGAGGGAAGGACATAGTGGACACGGAAAGGGGAGAGAAACAGACTGTAACACCAGGAAGCCCAGAGAGGAAAGATTAATTCCCCATATCAATTGGTTTTGAAAATCAGAGACACTGACTTTCATGAGCTCCTATAATCATAAGGACATAATTAGAATTTCAAAAATTAGTGGGCTTTGCTCACTAGTGGGCTTTGTTGAGTTTGAGAAGTTCTTTATAGATCCTTTATAGATCCTGGATATCAACCCTTTGTCTGTACTGTCATTTGCAAATATCTTCTCATATTCTGTGGGTCGTCTCTTTGTTTTGTTGAATGTTTCCTTTGCTGTAAAGAAGCTTTCGATCTTGATGAAGTCGCAAAAGTTCATTTTCGCTTTTGTTTCCTTTGCCTTTGGAGACATATCTTGAAAGAAGTTGCTGGGTCTGATATAGAAAAGGTTACTGCCAATGTTCTCCTCTATGATTCTGATGGATTCCTGACTCACGTTGAGGTCTTTTATCCATTTTGAGTATATCTTTTTTTTTTTTTTTTTCACCATAACAGTATTCATTGTTTTTGCACAACACCCAGTGCTCCATGCAATACATGCCCTCCCTAATACCCACCACCTGGTTCCCCCAACCTCTCAACCCCCGCCCCTTCAAAACCTGCAGGTCGTTTTTCAGAGTCCATAGTTTTTCATAGTTCTCCTCACCTTTCAATTGCCCTCAACTCCCTTCTCCTCTCCATCTCCCCATGTCCTCCATGTTATTTGTTATGCTCCACAAATAAGTGAAACCATATGATACTTGACTCTCTCTGCTTGACTTATTTCACTCAGCATAATCTCTTCCAGTCCCGTCCATGTTGCTACAAAAGTTGGGTATTCATCCTTTCTGATGGAGGCATAATACTCCATACTGTATATGGACCACATCTTCCTTATCCATTCATCCATTGAAGGGCATCTTGATTCTTTCCACAGTTTGGCGACTGTGGTCATGGCTGCTATAAACATTGGGGTACAGATGGCCCTTCTTTTCACTCCATCTGTATCGTTGGGGTAAATACCTGTAGTGCAATTGCAGGGTTATAAGGAAGCTCTATTTTTAATTTCTTGAGGAATCTCCACACTGTTCTCCAAAGTGGCTGCACCAACTTGCATTCCCACCAACAGTGTAAGAGGGTTCCCCTTTCTTCACATCCTCTCCAACACACGTTATTTCCTGTCTTGCTAATCTTGGCCATTCTAACTGGTGTAAGGTGGTATCTCAACATGGTTTTAATTTGAATCTCACTGATGGCTAGTGATGATGAACATTTTTTCATGTGTCTGATAGCCTTATGTATGTCTTCATTGGAGAAGTGTCTGTTCCTGTCTTCTGCCCATTTTTTGACATGATTATCTGTTTTGTGTGTCTTGAGTTTGAAAAGTTCTTATAGATCCTGGATATCAGCCTTCTGTCTGTACTGTCATTTGCAAATATCTTGTCCCATTCCGTGGGTGGCCTCTTTGTTTTGTTGACTGTTTCCTTTGCTGTGCAGAAGCTTTTGATCTTGATGAAGTCCCAAAAGTTTATTTTCGCTTTTGTTTCCTTTGCCTGTGGAGACATATCTTGAAAGAAGTTGCTGTGTCTGATATCGAAGAGGTTACTGCCTATGTTCTCCTCTAGGATTCTGATGGATTCCTCTCTCACATTGAGGTCTTTTATCCATTTCAAGTTTATCTTTGTGTACGGTGTAAGAGGATGGTCGAGTTTCATTCTTCTACATATAGCTGTCCAATTTTACCAGCACCTTTTATTGAAGAGACTGTCTTTTTTCCACTGGATATTTTTTCCTGTTTTGTTGAAGATTATTTGACCATAGAGTTGAGGGTCCATATCTGGGCTCTCTACTCTGTTCCATTGGTCTATGTGTCTGTTTTTATGCCAGTACCATGCTGTCTTGGTGATCACAGCTTTGTAGTAAAGCTTGAAATCAGGTAACGTGATGCCCCCAGTTTTGTTTTTCTTTTTCAACATTTCCTTAACAATTCAGGGTCTCTTCTGATTCCATACAATTTTTAGGATTATTTGCTCCAGCTCTTTGAAAAATATCAGTGAAATTTTGATAGGAATGGCATTAAAAGTATAGATAGCTCTGGGCAGTATAGACGTTTTAACAATGTTTATTCTTCCAATCCAAGAGCATGGAATGGTCTTCCAACTTTTTGTGTCTTCTTCAATTTCATTCATGAGTGTTCTGTAGTTCCTCGAGTACAGATCCTTTACCTCTTTGGTTAGGTTTATTCCCAGGTATCTTATGGTTCTTGGTGCTATAGTAAATGGAATCGATTCTCTAATTTCCCTTTCTGTATTTTCATTGTTCATGTATAAGAAAGCCACTGATTTCTGTACATTGACTTTGTATCCTGCCATTTTACTGAATTGCTGTATGTGTTCTAGTAGCTTGGGGGTGGAGTCTTTTGGGTTTTCCATATGAAGAATCATGTCATCTGCGAAGAGAGAGAGTTTGACTTCTTCATTGCCAATCTGGATACCTTTTATTTCTCTTTGTTGTCTGATTGCTGTTGCCAAGACTTCTAATACTATGTTGAACAAGAGTGGTGAGAGTGGGCATCCTTGTTATGTTCCTGATCTCAATGGGAAGGCTGCGAGCTTTTTCCTATCGAGGATGATATTTGCTGTGGGTCTTTCATAGATAGATTTGAAGAAGTTCAGGAATGTTCCCTCTATCCTTATACTTTGAAGCGTTTTAATCAGGAACGGATGCTGGATTTTGTCAAATGCTTTTTCTGCATCAATTGAGAGGACCATGTGGTTCTTCTCTCTTCTCTTATTGATTTATTCTATCACATTGATTGATTTGCGAATGTTGAACCATCCTTGTTACCCAGAGATGAATCCCACCTCGTCATGGTGGGTAATCTTTTTTAATGTGCTGTTGAACCCTATTTGCTAGGATCTTGTTGAGACTCTTAGCATCCATATTCATCAAGGACATTGGTCTGAAATTCTCCTTTTTGGTGGAGTCTTTTTCTGGTTTGGGGATCAGGGTAATGCTGGCTTCGTAAAAAGAGTCTGGAAGTTTTACTTCTGTTTCAATTTTTTGAAACAGCTTTCAGGAGAATAGGTGTTATTTCTTCTTTGAAAGTTTGGTGGAATGTCTCAGGGAATCCATCAGGTCCCATGTTCTTGTGTTTTGGGAGGTATTAGATCACGGCTTCAATCTCATTACTAGATATGAGTCCATTCAGGTTGTCAATTTCTTCCTGGTTCAATTATGTTTATAGTTTTCCCAGGAATGCGTCCATTTCATCTAGGTTCATTCATAATTTTATAAATTTTATAAATTTGAGCTCTCTCTCTTTTCTTTTGGATTAGTGTGGCCAATGGTTTATCAATCTTATTGATTCTTTCAAAAAAACAGCTTCTAGTTTTATTGATACATACCACTATATCTCTAGTTTCTACCTCATTGATCTCTGCTCTAATCTTAATAATTTCCCGTCTTGTGTGTGGAGTTGGCTTAATTTGTTATCGATTCTTCAGTTCTTTAAGGTGTAGAGACAGCTGGTGTATTCTGGATTTTTCAATATTTTTGAGGGAGGCTTGGATGGCTATGTATTTCCCCCTTAGGACTGCCTTGCTGCATCCCATAGGTTTTGGGCTGAAGTGTCTTCATTCTCATTGGTTTCCATGAATTGCTTAAGTTCTTTTTTTTTAATATTTTATTTATTTATTTGACAGAGAGAGATCACAAGTAGGTAGAGAGGCTGGCAGAGAAAGCTGTGGAAGCAGGCTCCCTGCCGAGCAGAGAGCCTGATATGGGGCTTAATCCCAGGACCCTGGGATCATGACCTGAGCCGAAGGCAGAGGTTTTAACCCACTGAGCCACCCAGGTGCCCTGAATTCTTTAAGTTCTTTGATCTCCTGGTTGATCCAAGCATTCTTAAGCAAGGTGATCTTTAGCTTCCAGGTGTTTGAGTTCCTTCCAAACATTTCCTTGTGACTGAGCTCCAGTTTCAAGGCATTGTGATCTGAGAATATGCAGGGAATAATCTCAGTCTTTTGGTATATGTTGAGCCCTGATTTGTGACCCAGTACATGGTCTGTTCTGGAGAAGTTTCCATGTGCACTCGAGAAGAATGAGTATTCTGTTGTTTTAGGGTGGAATGTTCTGTATATATCTATGAGGTCCATCTGGTCCAATGTTTCATTCAATGCTCTCGTTTCTTTATTGATTTTCTGCTTGGATAATCTGTCTATTACTGAGAGAGGCGTGTTAAGATCTCCTACTAATAATGTATTCATATCAACATGACTCTTTATCTTGATTAATAGTTTTCTTATGTAATTGGCTGCTCCCATATTGGGGGCATAGATATTTACAATTGTTAGATCATCTTGGTGGATAGTCCCTTTAAGAATTATGTAGTGCCCTTCTGTATCTCTGACTACCATCTTTAGTTTAAAATCTAATTTATCTGATATGAGAATCGCTACCCCAGCTTTCTTTTGAGGCCCATTGGCATGTAAGATGCTTCTCCATCCCTTCACGTTCAGTCTGGGTGTATCTTTAGGTTCCAAACCGGTGTCTGGTAGACAATATATGGATGGGTCCTTTTGTTTTATCCAATCTGCAACCCTGTGTCATTTTATGGGCACATTTAGGCCGTTCACACTCAGAGTGATTATTGATAGATATGTTTTTATTGACATCTTGTTAGTTTTGAAGTCTTTCTTTCTGCAGATGTCTCTATATTTCTGTACAATGATATTTTTAGGATTTTTCCTCTCTTATAGAATCCCCCTTAATATTTCCTGCAATGTCGGCTTGGTGGTCACATAGTCTTTTAAGCCTTGCCGGTCTTGGAAACTCTTTATCTCTCCATCCATTTTGAATATCAGTTTTTCTGGATAAAGTATTCTTGGCTGTGCGTTCTTCTCATTTAGTGCCCTGAATACATTTTGCCAGCCCTTTCTGCCTTTCCAGGTTTTTGTGGACAGGTCTGCCGTTATTTGGGCTTTCCTCTGTACATAAGGAGCTTCTTTTACTGGCTGCTTTCAAGAGATTCTGTCTACATTTATGCCTTGATTTTTTTTTCTAGACTCTATAATCTTGGGGGGAGACTGTTCTGCCTCTAGTACATGAATGTTGGTTCAATTCGTGAGATTGGGAAAATTTTCATGGAGAATTTGTCCCACTATATCTTCTAGTCTTCTTTCTTTCTCCTCTCCCTCAGGGATTCCAATAATTCTGACGTTGGAACATTTCATGGCATCATTTATTTCCCTAATTCTGTTTTTGTGGCTTCTAAGCTATTTGTTCCAGGCTTCCTCCTGATCCTTTCTCTCTATCTGATTGTCCTCCAGATCACTAATTCTATCTTCTGTCTCTGTTACCCTAGCTTTTAGAGAATTTAGACTAGATTGTAACTCATTGAGAACATTGTGAACATCATCACTGATGGCTTTCAGTTCTGCCCTAACATTGTGAACATAATCCCTGGTGGCTTTCAATTCTGCCATAATCAATTCCATTTTGTCAACCACAACTTTCTCTAGCCTAGCTATTGTCTGGATAATTGTTAGCCTGAATTCCCTTTCCAACATGTTGTCTATGTCGATAGCCATTAGTTCTGTTGCAGAAGGCCCAGTGTCTGAATTTTTCTTCTGTTGGGCATTCCTCCTCCTAGTCATTTTGGTGAGAGATGGCTGAACAGATGTAGCTGAATGTGTCAACCATGGTGCAGGCAACGTGCACCCTGGAACACTTCAGAGCATTCAAGAGTCCACACCCAAATGAAAGGAAAACAGTGAGAGAAAAAAGAAAAGAGAGAGAGAGAGAGAGAGAGAGAGAGAGAAGGAAAGAAAGATAAAAGAGAAAGCCCAACCCAAATGGGCCCCTAAGTAAGATATATGAAATATACAAACAAAAACAGACAAACAAAAAGACTGTTAAAAGTAGATGGCAAGAGAAAAAAAAATATTTATGCAAAACGAAATAAGAACCTCGTCAAAAAGAACCCCAAGTATAGGATTTATAAACTACCAGGACAAACACAAATACACAGAAATACTGGCTGTAGAAATATATGGGAGAGTGGTTATGAATTCTCAGTGTGGGCGCAGAAGGTTATTTTGATTCTTCCTGGATGTATCTTGATATCTTTTTTAAAGGACTCAACTTTCCTAAGATAGAGGGGGATTAAAAATTGGTTTACCTAAAGGGGTAGCATTGACTGGGGAAAAGGGATTACCTTGAGGTTTACCTCTATATGAATGTTAAAAAATAAAAATAACAAAAAAAAAAAGAATAAACTAAACTGAACTAAAATTAAATTTAAAAATTAAAAAATAGAAAAGCAAATGTAAAACACAGGTATATGTGTCAAAATGTTCTGGTTAAAAGGTTATTATGGAATTTGATGTACTGGACATCTCACTGTGATGCTTTACAGGTTAAAGAATTATCTATAAAAAAAACTGAACCAGAATAGTGGGAGTGAATTAAAAATAATGGTTGTATCTATGAAGTAGTGGTCGTTGTCTCTTATCTTTTTTTTTTTTTTTTTTTTGGTTGGCTTTCTGGGGGAGGGGCCTTCCCCGTGTATTTTCAGTCAGTGATGTTCCCTGAGTTAAGTCCTCCCACCCCCATCAAGGGGGTTGGCTCTGAGGAAACCAGTTTTTCAAGCTTTTGTTCTCTGGAGGTTTTTGTTGTTGTTGTTCTTTTGTTCTTTTGTTTTCTCTCCTCTTGTAGGCTTTGAATGGTTGTTGGAGGTTTAGAGGAAAGCAAACTGCACCCAGACCTCCCTCTCAGAGAGAAGCCTCAGTCTGTTCCCCTCTGGGTGCTCCAGAGCACATAAATCCCCCCTTGGCCACTGGCAGAGCATGTTCCCAGTTGTGCAGTCCCTGGACACAGGAACTCCTGCTTGTACCCAAAACCACAACAGTGGTGGCTGTCTGGGCAGCTCCAGACTGCCAGAGAGGTCCCAAGCAGCCTTAGCATACTGATATTTCCCCCCTGGCCTGGGCTGGGAATGCCCAGACTCCCCAGTTCCGAGAGCGCTGGGCTGGTGCCTGCACACACCTCTCTCAGGGGAGGGTGTGGGGCACGACTCAGACTCTGGTTGCACAGCCTGTGCCTGTGGAGAGTGCAGAGGGCTGTGATTCTGCTGGCTGGTGAGGCTTCTAGCCCCTCATGGAACCACCATCCAAGCACTCTCAGGTACGCTTGAGGCTCAGGGACCAAGACCTGGTTTCTTCCCTGCACTCTCTCTGGCTCAGCGCCAGGGGTGGCTGTCCTGAGTCTGGGACTTAAGACCCTGTCCCCAACCACCCCAATTCCCACAATTTCCCCCCATGATCCTTTGCTCTTTTTGAGTGCTTTCAACCAGACTCCAAGTTAGTGCTGGTCCGCAGTCGCAGGGCACTTTCGTATTGGGGTATTACTTTCCAATGGGTCACTTCTGGTGGCTCTCTCCCCCTTTTGTTTATCTCCCGATATCAGTCTGTTGTTCCCACTCTGCTTTACCTGCCCACTGGTGTCTTCTGCCCCCGTAGAGATCCAGAAGTGTATAATTCTAATCTCAGGCTGATTTCATGGGTGATCAGAGTTCCTTGGTAGGTAATCAGCTCACTTTAGGGTACAGGTTGAAACGGTGCCTCGTCCTAGTTCCCTGCCATCTTGCCCCCCCCCTCCAGATCCACTCCTTCCATGCAATTTTAGAGCAGATTCAAAGTGATTCAACAAGCTTGGCCATGTACAAACAGAACTAAAGGGGCCACCCCCACCCCAAAGTGACTCCTTCCCTGGGAAGAGGGAAAGATAACCAAAAGAAACCATCAGACTGTGACTTAAGCAGGGGGCTGGGGGAAGACAGCTGGTCTAACACCTTGGCCTTGCCCCCAAATGGAAGCTTCTCATGGACAAAACAGGAAAGGTGCCCTGGAAATTGAGTGCTCTTGATTCTCTTGAAAGTGCTTGGTAGGGGCACCTGGGTGGCTCACTGGGTTAAAGCCTCTGCCTTTGGCTCAGGTCATGATTCCAGGGCCCTTGGATCAAGCCCTGCATCGGACTCTCTGCTCAGCAGGGAGCCTGCTTCCATTCCTCTCTCTCTGTCTGCCTCTCTGCCTACTTGTGATCCCTGTCTGTCACATAAGTAAATAAAAATTTTTTAAAAAAGAGAGAGAGAAAAAAAAAAAAGAAAGAAAGTGCTTGGTATAACTTAGCTCAAGTGCAAGATGACCAAAGAATGGTCTACTGCAATCCAAGGAGCAAACCCTACCCACAACAGGGAAAGAGACCCATTGCAGATGGCTGGACCAAGGGAAAAATCAGCTTAGCCACAACAGCAGGGTGTACATAGCATACATAAGAGACACACTTGAAGTGGTAGGTTCTGGTCAAGTGATACTGCACTTCAGGAAAATCCAGGCAGGATGTCTTCTTCATAATCCACTATTTTCAGGAGACATCACTGACTTTTCTAATACATAGAAACAGAGAGAGATTTAGGCAAAATGAAGAGATAGAGGAGTCTGTCTAAAATTAAAGAACAGGACAAATTTACAGAAAGATATCTAAGCAAAAAGGAGATACATGATATGCCTGATAGAAGATTTAGAATAATTATCATAAAGATATTCACTTGTGAAAAGAGTTTCCAAGACAGAAAAAAGTTAAAGGAATTTATGACCACTAAATAAGCCCTGAAAGAACTTTTACTAAAGGAAATATTTTGAGTAGAAAGTAAAGGCCATAAAGTAGGATTAAGAACAGTAGGAATCACCAAAACAGTATATTTATATAATAATTATGAAATCATAAAGAGAACGATCAAAAAGAAGATAATTGTAAATATTTATTTACCAAACATGGATGCAGCCAAATATATAAAGCAGTTAATAGCAAAGAAATAATAATAATATCAAAATAATAGAGGAACGTAACACCCTAATTACATCAATAGATCATCAAAACCGAACATCAGCAAGGACAATGTGGCTTTGAATAACACATTAAAGTAGAGAAATATAATAGATATATTCAGAACATTTTATCCTAAAAACAGGATCCACATTATTTCAAGCATTCATGGAACAGTATCCAGAATAGATCAAATGTTAGGCCACAAAACAAGTATCAACTGGATGATGGACATTAAGGGGGGCACATGATGTGATGAGTGCTGGGTGTTATACACAACTAATGAATAATTGAACATTATATCAAAAACTGATGATGTACTGTATGGTGACAAACATAACACAATAAAAATAATAATTAAAAAAACTTCAACAAATTAAAAAAAGTTTGAAATCATATCTTGCATATTTTCCAACCACAACACTACAAAACTAAAACTAAAACATAAGAAAATATCTTGAAAGACCATACATACATGTAGGGTAAATAACATCCTACTAAATGCTGAATGGTTAAACCAAGAAATCAAAGAGGAAGTCAACAAATATATGGAGACAATAAAAATGAAGCACAATAATCCTAAGTTTTTGGGATGCATCAATAGATGTTCTAAGATGGAAGTTTATAGCAATACAGGTCAACCTCAAGAAATAAGAAAAATCTCAAATAAATTACCTAACCTAAACATAAAGGAAATAGAAATAGAAAAAAAAAAAAGAGCCTAAACCTGTGGAAAGAAATGGATAATAAAGATAAGTGTAGAAATACATGAAATAGAAACTAAATTATCAACAGAATAGTGTGGAGATTCTTCAAAAAATTAATAATAGATCAACCCTATGACCTGGCAATTGCACTACAGGGTATCTACCCCAAAGATACAGACATAGTGAAAAGAAGGGCCATCTGTACACCAATTTTCACAGCAGCAATGGCCACAATCGCCAAATTGTGGAAAGAGCGAAGACGCCCTTCAACAAACAAATGGATAAAGAAGATATGGTCCACATATACAATGAAATATTATGCCTCCATCAGAAAGGATGAATACCCAACTTTTGTACCAATATGGATGGGACTACAGGAGATTATGCTGACTGAAATAAGTCAAGCAGAGAGAGTCAATTATCATATGGTTTCACTTACTTGTGGAGCATAAGGAATACCATAGAGGACATTAGAAGAAGGAAAGGAGAAGAGAATCAGGGGAAATTGGAGGGAGAGATGAACCATGAGAGACTGTGGACTCTGAGAAACAAACTGAGGGTTTTGGAGGAGAGGGGGTTGGGGGTTAGGTGAGCCTGATGGTTGGTATTAAGGAGGAAACGTATGGCATGGCTGGGTATGGTGCATAAACAATGAATCTTGGATCATTGAAAAAATTAAATTAAATTTAAAAAAATCTTCTGCACAACAAAGGAAACAGTCAACAAAACAAAGAGGCAACCCATGGAAGGGGGTGAGATATTTGCAAATGACACTATAGACAAAGGGCTGATATCCAAGATCTATAAAGAACTCAAACTCAACATCCGAAAATCAGATAATCATGTAAAAAATGGGCAGAAGACATGAACAGACACTTCTCCAGTGAAGGCATACAAATGGCTAGCAGACACTTGAAAAAATGTTCATCATTAGCCACCAGAAAAATTCAAATCAAAACCACATTGAAATATCACCTTACACCAGTTAGAATGGCAAAGATTAACAAGGCAGGAAACAACAAATGTTGGAGAGGATGTGGAGAAAGGGGAACCCCCTTACACTGTTGGTGGGAATATAAGTTGGTGCAGCCATTTTGGAAAATATTGTGGAGATTCCTCAAAAAATTAAAAATGGATCTGCCGTATGACCTGGTAATTGCATTATTGGGTATTTACCCCCAACATACAGATGTAATGAAAAGAAGGGCCATATGCACCCTGATGTTCATAGCAGCAATGTCCATAATAGTCTAACTTTGGAAAAAGCTGAGGCACCCTTCAACAGATGAATGAATAAAGAAGATATGATCCATATATACAATGGACAATTACTCAGCCATCAGAAAAGATGAATACCCAACTTTTGCATTAATATAGACAGGACTGGAGGAGATTATGCTGAGTAAAAAAAAATCAAGCAGAGAAAGTCAATTATCATATGATTTCACTTACTTGTGGAACATAGGGAATAACACGGAGGACATTAGGAGAAGGAAAGGGAAAGGGAATTGGTGGAAATCGGAAGGGAATATGAAACATGAGAGACTTTGGACTTCAAGAAACAAACTGAGGGTTTGAGAGGGGAGGGATAAGGGGGATGGATGAGGCTGGTGGTGGGTATTAAGGAGGGCACATGTTGCATGGAGCACTGGGTATGGTGCATTAACAATGAATCTCGGAACACTGCATCAAAAACTAATGATGTATTTTATGGTGACTAACATAACACAATAAAAAATGATTACTTCAGTAGATGCAGAAACTTAATTTGATAGAATTGAACACTTTTTCATGATATATACTCTCAACAAAGTAAGTTTACAGGATACATGATTTACATAATAAGGCCATATATGATAAGCCCATCACTAGCATCATACTCAATGGGTAAAAGCTGAAAGCTTTCTTCGAAGATCAGGTACAAGATGAGGATTTTACTCTCATCACTTTTATTCAACATAATGCTGGAATTTCTAGCTGCAGCAATCTGACAAGAAAAAAAAAAAAGGCAGTCAAATTGGTAAGGAAGATATAAAATTGTCAGTATTTGTAGATGATAGGATACTATAGTTGTAAACTTTAAAGACTCCAACAACAACAACAAAAAAAAACTATTAGAACTAACAAAGAAACTCAATAGTCACAGGATAAAAATTAATATACAGAAATATTTTACACTAATATAAACTGAAAATAAAGTAATAGATAAGTAATTTAATGGTTTATATTCAATTTATAATTGCTTGAGAAAAATAAAATACTTAGAAATTAGCTTAACCTAGGAGGTGATAGACCTGTAATCTGAAAAATGCAAAAGTTTAATGAAATAGAGACCCCGAATCACTAAGGAAATGTTGAAAAACAAAAATAAAACTGGCGGTATCACGTTACCTGATTTCAAGCTTTACTACAAAGCTGTGATCACCAAGACAGCATGGTACTGGCATAAAAACAGACACACAGACCAATGGAACAGAGTAGAGAGCCCATATATGGACCCTCAACTCTATGGTCAAATAATCTTCAACAAAACAGGAAAAAATATCCAGTGGAAAAAAGACAGTCTCTTCAATAAATAGTGCTGGAAAAACTGGACAGCTGTATGTGGAAGAATGAAACTCGGCCATTCTCTTACACCATACACAAAGATAAACTTGAAATGGATAAAAAACCTCAATGTGAGAGAGGAATCCATCAGAATCCTAGAGGAGAACATAGGCAGTGACCTCTTCGATATCAGACACAGCAACTTCTTTCAAGATATGTCTCCAAAGCCAAAGGAAACAAAAGCGAAAACAAACTTTTGGGACTTCATCAAGATCAAAAGCTTCTGCACAGCAAAGGAAACAGTCAACAAAACAAAGAGGCCACCCACGGAATGGGACAAGATATTTGCAAATGACAGTACAGACAAAAGGTTGATATCCAGGATCTATAAAGAACTCCTCAAACTCAACGCACACAAAACAGACAATCATGTAAAAAAATGGGCAGAAGATATGAACAAACACTTCTCCAATGAAGACATACAAATGGCTATCAGACACATGAAAAAATGTTCATCATCACTAGCCATGAGGGAGATTCTAATTAAAACCACATTGAGATACCACCTTATACCAGTTAGAATGGCCAAGATTAGCAAGACAGTAAAAAAGGTGTGTTGGAGAGGATGTGGAGAAAGGGGAACCCTCTTACACTGGTGGTGGGAATGCAATTTGGTGCAGCCACTTTGGAGAACAGTGTGGAGATTCCTCAAGAAATGAAAAATAGAGCTTCCCTATGACCCTGCAATTGCACTACTGGGTATTTACCCCAAGGATACAGATGGAGTGAAAAGAAGGGCCATCTTTACCCCAATGTTTATAGTAGCAATGGCCACGGTCGCCAAACTGTGGAAAGAACCAAGATACCCTTCAACGGACGAATGGATAAGGAAGATGTGGTCCATAAACACTATGGAGTATTATGCCTCCATCAGAAACGATGAATACCCAACACTTGTAGCAATGTGGACATGACTGGAAGAGATTATGCTGAGTGAAATAAGTCAAGCAGAGAGAGTCAAGTATCATACGGTTTCACTTATTTGTGGAGCATAACAAATAACTTGGAGGACATGGGGAGATGGAGTGGAGAAGGAAGTTGAAGGAAATTGGAAGGGGAGGAGAACCATGAGAGACTATGGACTATGAAAAACAACCTGAGGGTGTCGAAGGGGCGGGGGGTGGAAGGTTGGGGGAACCAGGTGGTGTGTATTAGGGAGGGCACAGATTGCATGGAGCACTGGGTGTGGTACAAAAAGAATGAATACTGTTACGCTAAAAAGAAATAAAAAATTTAAAAAAAAGAAGAATAAAAAGAAAAAACGTTTAATGAAATAAATTAAAGATGATGCAAACAGTGCAAAGATACACCACACTAATTAATTGGAAAAATTGATATTGTCTAAGTGTTCATATGACCCCAAGCAATCTATAGATTCAATTCCTGTCAAAAGAGCAATAGAGTTTTCAGAGCACAAGAATAAATAATTGAAGCCAAAGAAGACCTGAAATGCTAAAACAAGCTTGAGAAAAACAAAAACAGATGGAAGTATAATAATCCCAGATTTCAAGATTACTACAAAGTTATTATAATAAAAACAGCATGGTAATGACATAAAAATAGATGTACAAAATGTAACCAGATAAAGATCTCAGAAATAGAGACACACTGATAAGTTCAATTAATCTACAGCAAAGAAGATGAAACTATACAATGGGAAAAAACTCTGTCTTTGATAAGCAGTTTTGGGAAAACTTCACAGTTATTTCCAAAAGAGTAAAACTGCAACACTTTCTTACACTATACAGAAAAATAGACTGAAAATAAATTGAAAATATGAACATATGATGTGAAACTATAAAATTTCTTTAAAAAACATAGACAGGAATATCCTAGAGATTTGCCTTAACAACATTTTTCTACATATGTCTTCCTACTCAAAGGCAAAAGCTAACAAACTATTGGGATTATGTCGAATAAGATTTGCACACCAAAGGAAATCAATAAAATCAAAAGACTGAAGTGAATAAATAAGATTAAGAGTAAACTTATCTTAATGAGTCCTGAAAAATGTATAGAATTATTGAATCATTATATTGTACATTTTAAACTAAAATAGCATTGCACATTAATTTTACTTGAATAAAATGAACAACAAAAAAACAGTAAAAAATATCCCCAAACCAAAGGCAACCTAGTGAATGGAAGAAGATATATGCAAAACATATAAGAAGGGGTTAACATACAAAATATATTTTAGGGACATGTGGGTGTCTCAGTTGGCTAAGCATCTGCTGTTGGCTCAGGTCATGACCTCAGCGTCCTGAGATCAAGCCCCACAGGGAGGCTGCTTATCCTTCTCCCTTTGCCATTCCTTCTGCTTGTTCTCCTTGGTTCTCTTTATCTTATCTGTCAAATAAATGAATGGAATCTTAAATATATATATATATATATATATATATATATATATATATACACACACACACATGCATATATATAATGATTATATATAACATATAATTAATTAATATATAATTTATATTATGTGTATATATACATATATATTAAAATGTATAGAACTCACGGGACACATGGGTGGCTCAGTGTGTTAAAGCCTCTGCCTTCGGATCAGGTCATGATCCCAGGGTCCTGGGATCGAGCCCCGCATCGAGCTCTCTGCTTGGCAAGGAGCCTGCTTCCCCTCCATCTCTCTGCCTGCCTCTCTGCCTACTGTGATCTCTGTCTGTCAAATAAATAAATAAAAATCTTTAAAAAATAAAATAAATAAAATATATAGAACTCAATACCAAAAAAAAAAAAAAATCTCATTAAAAGTGGTCAGAGAACCTGACTTTTTTTTTTTTCAAAAAGGACATACAAATGACCAACAGACAGTGTAAAAAAATGCTTAATATTACTAATCATCAGGGAAATGCAAATCAAAACTTCAATGAGATACCATCTCACACATGCCAGAATGTATAATATAAGATAAAGAATAAATAAATAGTGTTGGTGAGAATATACATTGGTGCAGCTGCTGTGAAAAAGAATGTTGAGATTCCTCAGAAACATTAAATAAAAATACTATATAATCCAGTAATTCCATTACTGGGTATCCACTAATTTGAAAAGATATATAAACTCTCACGTTTACTGCAGCATTATGTAGAATGAGGAAGGTGTGGAAGCAATCCAACTGTTCATTGATAGATAAATACATAGAAAATCAATAATATAAAGATGTATGGATGGATGGATAGAAGACAGATAAATATATGACAGATGGTAGATGGATACATGATGGATAGATAGATGATAGATAGATAGGTAGATAGATAGAAAGATAATTACTCAACCATAAACAAGAATGATATCTTGCCATTTGTAAGAACATTAATGGACTGAGAGTTTATTATGCTAATTGAAATAAGCCAAACACATCAATCCTTATCAAAATAGCATCAGCTTTTTTTTTTTTTTTTTTTTTTTTTTTTTTTACAGAGCTGGAACAAATAATCCTAAAATTTGTATGGAAGCAAAAAAGATCCCAAATAGCCAAAGAAATGTGGAAAAGAAAGCAATAGCTGGAGACATCACTATGCCAGACCTCAGGCTCTATTACAAAGCTGTAATCATCAAGACAATATGGTACTGGCACAAAACAGTTCAATGGAATAGAATAGAGGATCTAGAAATGGACCCTCAAATCTATTGTCAACTAATCTTTGACAAAACAGGAAAGGATATCCAATGGAAAAAAGAGTCTCTTCAATAAATAGTGTTGGGAAAATTGAACAGACATATACAGAAGAATGAAACTGGGCCATTTTATTACACCATACACAAAAATAAATTCAACGTGGATGAAAGACCAATGTAAGATAGGAATCCATCAAAATCCTAGAGGAGAACACAGGTAGTAATCTCTCTAAATTCAGCTGCAGCAACTTTTTGCTGGACACATCTCCAAAGGCAAGGGAAACAATGGCAAAAATGAACTATTAGGACTTCATCAAAATAAAAAGGTTTTGTACAGCAAAACAAACAGTTGACAAAACCAAAAGGCAATCAAAAAAATGGGAGAAGATATTTGCAAATGACATATCAGATAAAGAGTTAGTATCCAAAATCTATAAATAATTTATCAAACTCAACACCCAAGAAACAAACAATCCAGTCACGAAATGGGCAGAAGATATGAAGAGGAATTTCTCCAAAGAAGATATACAAATGACCAACATACACATGGAAAAACACTCAAGATCACTCAACATCAGGGAAATATGAATCAAAACCATAATGTGGTACCATATCACACCAGTCAGAATGGCTAAAATCAAAGAGTCAGGAAATGACAGATGTTGATGGGGATGTGGAGAAATGGGAACCCTCCTGCAGGGTGGAGATGCAAGCTGGTGCAGCCAATGTGGAAAACAATATAGAGATTCCTCAAAAAAATGAAAATAGTGCTACCCTATGATCCAGGAATTTCACTACTGGGTATTTACCCCAAAGATATAAATGTGATTCAAAGGGAAACCTGCACCCCAATGTTTATAACAACAATGTCCTCAATAGCCAAACTATGAAATAGCCCAGATGTCCATTGGCAAATGAATGGATAAAGAAGATGTGGCATATATATATATATATATATCTCATCCAACAAAAAATGAAATATCACCATTTGCAATGACATGGATGGAAATGGAGATATTATGCTAAGCAAAATAAATCAATCAGAGAAAGACAATCATATCGTTTCACTCATATGTGAAAGTTAAGAAGCAAAATAGAGGATCAGGGGAATAGAGGAAAAAATAAAACAAGTTGAAATCAGAGAGGGGGACAAACTATAAGAGACTCTTAATCATAAGAAACAAACTGAGGGTTGCTGGAAGGGTGGGGTGGGGGAGTGGAATAACTGAGTGACGGAAATTAAGTGGGGCTACTTGATGTAACGTGCACTGAGTATTTTATATAAGACTGATGAATCACAGATTTATACCTCTGAAACCATTAATACATTATATTTTGATTAACTGAATTTAAATATTTAAAAAAATGTTAGCTCATAGAAGGCATTCAATAAGTCAAAATCAAAGTTAAAAAAGTAAATCAGAAACAGTGAGAAAATACCATATTCTGGAGAATGTTCCGTGTGCACTTGAGAAGAACGTGTATTTTGCTGCTTTAGGATAAAATGCTCTGTATATGTTGTTCAGTGTTTTATACGGAACACTTGTTTCCTTGTTGATAATCTTAGATAATTTGTCCATTTCTGTGGGTGGGATGTTGAAGTCTTCTATTATTATTGTATTATTATCAAGGTATTTATTTAATTTTGTTATTAATTGGTTTATATAATTGGCTGTTCCCAAGTTAGGAGCATAAATATTTATACTTCCTAGATCTTGATGGATAGACCCATTAAGAATGATATAGTGTCCCTCTACATCTCTTACTACAGTCCTTGGTTTAAAATCTAATTTGTCTGATATGAGAATTATTACCCCAGAAATTTTGAGGCCCATTACCATGACAAATTGTTCTCCACCCTTCATTTTCAATTTGGATGTGCCTTTAGGTATAAAATGAGCCTTTTGTACACAGTGTATTGATTGGCCATGATCTGTATCCAATCCTGAGTACCTTGTGTTTTTTGATTGGAGGATTTACCCCATTTACTTTCAGAGAAACTATTGACAGATATTAATTTAGTTCCATAGTACTGCCTATAAAGTTCCTGTTTCTGTAGATTATCTCTGTTTCTTTCTAGTATATTTTAATTTTGGGCTCTCTCTTTGGTTTCAGGATTCCCTTTATTCTTCTTTCAGGGCTGGTTTAGTGGTCATAGATTCTTTTAATTTCTTTTTGTCCTTGAAGCTCTTTATCTCTCCTTCCATTCTGAATGACAGTCTTGCTGCATAACACATTATTGGCCCCATGATTTTATCATGTATCACCTTGAATATATAATGCAATCCATTTCTGATATGTCATTTCAGGTCTCTGTGGATAGGTCTGCCAGTCTAATGTTCCTACTTCTGTAGTATAAGAACTTCCTGTCCTGAGCTGCTTTCAGGATTTTCTCTTTATCTCTGAAACTTGGAAGCATTGCTTTTATATTCAAGGTCTTGATCTATTTTTATTGATTTTGGGAAGGGTCCTTTCTGCCTCTTGGTCTTGAATGCCTATTTCCCTCCATAGACTAGGGAAGTACTGAGCTGTGATTCGTTCAAATAAACCTTCTGTCCCTCTCTCTCTTTTTTCTTCCTCTGGAATCCCAATAAGTTTAATATTGTATTGCCTTATGGTGCCACTGATTTCCTGAAGCCTTTCCTCAACTAACAACATTAGTTGCTTTTCTTTCTTCCTCAGTTTCCTTACTTTCCATATTTTTTTTTTCTTCTATGTCAGCCACTCTCTCTTCTTCCTCATTTACCCTAGCTGTTAGGGCATCCATTTTAGACTGCATGTACATTATAGCATTTTTAAAACTTTTGGCCTGATTGGATTTTTCTTTGTGCTAAGAGATTCTCTAGTGTCTTTTTTTTTTAATTTTTTAAATTTTTAACCCAAACTAGTAACCTTATAATCCTTAATTCCAGGTCTGATATTTTACTTATGTCCATATTGATTAGATCTGTGGCAGAATACTATCTCCGATTCCTTATTATGTTGTGAATTCCTCCTTCTAGTCATTTTGCCCAAAGAAGAATGGATGAACAAGAGAACAAAGTATATAGATAGATAGATATAGATACTTTGTTCTCTTGTTCATCCGTTCTTCTTATATATAGATCTATATATCTATCTATATCTATATCTATAGATATAGATATATCTATACAGAGATATAGATATATATACATATAGATATATGTATATACATATCTATAGATATAGATATGTAGATATCTATATGTATAGATATGTATATATGTGTATATATATGCACATATATATGTATACATATGTATATCTACATATAGATATGTATATCTATATGTCTAGATATATATAATATATCTAGACATATAGATATGTATATCTATATGTCTAGATATATCTATGCATAGATATATCTATATATCTATCTATATATCTATAGATGTGTATATATACAGATATGTATATCTATATGTATAGATATAGATATGTATATCTATATGTATAGATATAGATATGTATATCTATATGTATAGATATAGATATGTAGATATATAGATATATCTATATATATCTATATATATGTAGATATATATGTATGTATATGTGTATATATGTATATATGTAGATATATATGTATGTATATGTATATATGTATATATATATGTAGATATATCTATATATCTACATATCTATATCTATATCTATATCTATCTATCAACCACAACCCAAGCAAAGCACCTGCAAGACAAATCCAAAGAGGTCAGAAACCAAAAAAGATTAAAAAAATAATAGGGAGAGAGAGAGAGAAGGAGAAAGAGAGAGAGAGAGACGATAATCTCTCCCAAGTGGGCAAAACTGGGTAATCTTCTTGGTCCTGGGTATATTTTGGTCTGTTAGAAGATATTAAATTTCAAAATTGTGAAGAAAGAAAAAATATATATAGTATTATATATATACATATATGGATGTGTGCATATATATACATGAAATACAAAAATAAATTTTACTATAGTGAAAGAATGCCAAAAATGAAGACTTTATCTATAAAATGTAAATGTAAACACAAAAATTAAAACTGCAAAGTTTTGTAGGCGAGGTAAACACACCACCAGGCGAGGTAGGTGCAAGGCAAGATTTATTAAAAGCGCTCTCCAGCGAAGTTTCAGGGCTCAGGAGAAGGGGAGCCAGGAAAGTTGGTCTGGGAAGAGGTGGGCACTCTCGGATGAGGTTCCATGACTCCAGAGAGGTGAGTTGGGGAAGTCACAGTGGGAGCGAGTCCGCGGGGTCTTTTATCGGGTCAAGGCAGGGCATGGGTTCACATCCATACATGGTAAAGTATTTGGTGATTGGAGGGTATGGGGTGGGGGCTCCTGATATTCCTCTTTCCTGCATAGGTATCGGGTTACCTATGGAGATGTGACCTGGGCATACATCCTTTTGGCAGGAGAGTCAAGGGTTAAGGAAGGGAGGGAGGGGGCTGCCCCGGCAGTCATTTCTATTGTTCCTCCTGCATTCCTGAAGCCCCCAACCCAACAAAAACAATACTTAATATCAAAATGTTGATAAAATAAGAAATTAATTGAAAAGGAAAAAAAAAGAAAATTTTAAAATGAAAGACCAAAGACTCATGGAAAAAAAGTCTAATTCTGTACACTCTTTCCCCCCTAGCACAGGAGTCTTTTGGCTCTAAGAGGCCTATAAACTTATTTGCCTGATGATCCCACTGGTCTTCAGGGAGAGGAGCCTGTTGCACTGATTCACAGGTGTCTTTGCCTGGGTGGAGTTGCACCACCCCTTGCCAGGGGGCTGGTTCCATTGTAAGCTGCTTTGGTTTACTCTCTGTGGTTTTTGTTCCCTGAAGGCTTTCAGGCCACTTTAGAGGATGAATAAAAGTAAAAAAAAATTGCATTGCCTCAATCTCCAGCCCCAGAGATGAACAATAACAGCCCCCACTCTTCAGTGCACCTTCAGGGAAAGGCAGTCAATCTCTTTCATATGTGCCAAATTCCTCAAACTCCTGTGGTGAACCCCCACACCAATCTTCCTTGGGGGAAGGAGTGTTTCACTGTAGGCCTGCCTCTTGCTGAGTTCCTGCTTGGGGAGGCATTTGTCCAATAAAATATACACTTGTGCTACTTCTCCCTATGTGAGTCAGAGCTCACATAGGTTGTCACTTGCTGGGACCCCGCTTAGAGAGTGGATGCCAGATAATGACAAGTTTTAAGGTTTATGGCAACACCTGGCTGAGAGGCCTCTCCAGGGCTCGCTAACAGTAGGCAGCTTCCCCACTCCAATGCTTGAGAAGTCTGTCACATTTGGGTACACCCATTCTATCTGTGACCCCAGGGATCCTGAGACCACACTGGCCCATGTAGAATTCTGCCCTGCTTCACAACCTGAGCACCTTTCACACACACACATGTGCAGACTTCTAAAAGTTCTGATTTTGAGCCCTGCTGTTATATCACTTTCTGGTAGCTAACTGAGGCTTCCTCCCCCTGTGGTATATCTTTCAATATATATCCTCTTAGATTCATGTCTCTGCACCTCCTATCTTGCAAAAAGTGGTCAATTTTCTATTTTTAGAATTGCAGTGATTCTTTTTTTTTTTTTTTTTTAATCTCCGGTTGGATTCATAGGTATTCAGGATGATTTGATAGGTATCTAGCTGAATTCAAGGGACCAGATGAAACACAGGTCCACTACTCTTGCACCATCCTTCCTCTTTCTTTTGAATATTTATATTTCGTTTCAAAGTTCAGAATGTTTTATAAGTTTAGTTATATTCTGTATTTTGAGTTATGTATAACACAGTATTTATTTTAAACATAAGAGTGATTTGGGACTATTACTTTTAATTATTAAATAACAAGTGTTTCACTCTGAATCAGTAAATTTTGATATTCATAATTGTTTGGTTTGCACTTAAAATAATCTGTATTTTACAGAAGTTGGGTGCTGCGCATGATCATTGCATATGTCTTACCTGTAAACATGATATCATTTTTTCCTCCTCTTTATTTTTGCTATTTTCTTTTAACATATAGTGGTAGGCTGAGTGATGACATCCAAATAGACCCATTCTTAATGCCCAAAACCTGCAAATCTTTGAAAATAGTTAAATTTTATATGACAAAATGGAGTTTACTAATGTACTAAAATATCTTGAGATGAGGAGAGCTTAGATAATGAGGTTGGACTGATATTACAAAGTTCTTATAAGAGTCAAACAGGAAGAGTCAGAGTCTGTCAGAGGCAATGTAATGATGGAAACAAAGAGATTTGGATATGCTCTGCTGATGACTTTAACAATAAGAGAAAATGTTATGCACTGAGGAATGCTAGGGATGAAGCTCTAGGAGCTGGAACAGGTAAAGAAATAAGCTTTTCATCTAGCACCTCTTTCCAGTATCTTGAAATCAACTCACTAATTCCCATTATGGACTTCTGATCTGCAGATCTATATACCAATAAATGCGTGTTGTTTTAGACCATTATATTTGTGCTTATTTGTTACAGAAGCAATAGAAACTCATTTGTCTATCAATTATGAATAGATATGTGTTAAATGTCTCCTTGATAATAATTGTTTATCCAATGTCTGCATGTGGTTATATCACAAAAGTAGACTTATATCATCATGAAAAATATATATTAAATATTATAAAAATATTATAAAAATAAATAAAATTTGACCTCTTTGGCTCCTTGATTTAAAAATACTGAGAAGAAAAGGAACCAAATAAATGGATCTTCTTCTATCCTCAATAGAAATATGAATATATGTAAGCTTTTAAAATATTTTTTGGATTCCAGTAGTCCAGATTTATTGAATTATTTCAAATTTCATTACATGATAGTTTTAAAACAGAGAAGATCTTTCTACAGTGAAATAAAGTGTGTGTGATAATACAAAGATGAACTTACTTGATAGTAAAATCTAAGTGTATCTGGATGTTATACTAGCAAGCCTATATAAAATATCTTAAAAAGTCCACGTATATTTAACAAATATGTATAATTCAACTCTATAGTATTTTTTTTCCTTTTCAAATCTATTGATTTTACACACTGTGGAGGAATGTACTCTAAAATAAGCTCTTTTCAGTTTTTTCTCTGTACCTTATGGAACACTTTCTTAAGAGCTACTTTCATTTCTTTCTTCCTCAGACAATAGATGACAGGATTCAGGGTGGGTGTGATAATGGAATAAAACACAGCAGCCAGTCGCCCTTGGATAGGAGAATAGTCAGAGGTGGGTCTCAGGTATATGGAACTTCTAGTTCCATAAAATAGGAGAATAGTGATCAGATGACAAGAACAAGTGGAGAAGGCTTTCCAGTGGCCCTGAACATGCTGAATCTTGGTGATGGTGGAAATGATGCATATGTAAGAGATTATTATAAGAGCAAAGGCCCCCAGGATAATGCAGCTGCTGTAGATAAAACTCCATTCTTCATTTGCATGATAGTCAACACAGGAGAGCCTCATAACAGGAGGGATGTCATAGAAAAAGTGATCTATAACATTAGGACCACAGAAAGGGAGAGAGAAGGTGTTGATAGCATGGAAGATTGAATAGAAAGCCGCACAAATCCAGGCAGTGGAAACCAGCTCCCAGCAGAGTCTTCTGTTCATTGTGATCCCATAAAGAAGGGGCCTGCAGATGGCCATACAGCGGTCATAGGCCATGGCTGTAAGCAAGAAGCACTCAGTGCCTGCCAGTGTGAAAAATAAATAGAGCTGGACAATACACTCTAGGAAGGAAATCTTCGAACCCAGGATGGTATCGACAATGGCCTTAGGCATGGTGACTGATATATAGCATGCATCCAGGAAGGACAAATTCTTTAGGAAGAAATACATGGGTGTATGAAGGTGACCATCTTTGGAAATCACTATGATGACAGATATTCCCCAGAATCCCAAAGGTGTAGATGATCAGGAAAATACCTGTGCATACAGCATTCACAATGGGTATGTTTGAGGAACCTTTCAGAATAAACTGTGTTATTGTGCTTTGATTCACCATCTGATTAACATGGAAACAAACAAAAAAAAAGAGAAGCCATTTTTAGCTTAGATGTTGTAAGGTACAAAGCATTAGACTGGCAACCCTTGGTCACTGTAATTGACTGTAATGTGTATCTATATCTATATCTATATAGATATAGATGATATAGATAGGTACATACATACACACAAAATTATTTATGAATAGAGGAAAAGGTTTAACACAGGTGTTTACACTTCACAAAAATGATTTGAAATAAAGAAAGTCACTAGCTCTGTTTAGAGTAGTATTAAAAAGAAGCACCATTCATTGGCTTTATTTTATGTATGAGGGAATTAAAAAAAAAACTGTATGTGAACAAATGCACATGGTCCTCACAAACATGTTATGAAATAGTTGCTAATATTTACTGTTTTTGTTATATAAATAAAGGAATCTAAGTGAAATTAAGCAGTTTACTCAAGGATGTAAATTAAGATGAAGCAAAGCTGGGATACAAAAAAGGAAGGCTTTTATCTTAAAGAGTAAGAATCAACTCTCCATTATCCAGAAGAGCAAAGTAAATCCTTCTCAGATTAAAATTAATACTGGAAACATTTTCATCATTAGAGTCAACAGTGCAAAGCGATTTATGCTTAGATGTCTATCTATTGGAAAGTGTAAAGCACATTACCCATCCTTATACCAGGAAGAATCCTTTACTTTTTCCTTCCCCAAGATCACATAAACTTGGAATACTTTCCGTTCATCCTTTTTTTCTTTAAAAAAAATATATATACCAGTTTTTATTCTTCAAATCTACCCCTACTCCAATAAGGATGACACCTAAAAGTCAATATTTATTTATTTATTTATTTATTTAGTGCAAAATGTAAAAACCTGTCTTCTGCTTATGACAATGTTGGAGTAATGAGTACTGACCTTAACCTTGTACTATGAACAATAAATAAACTGCACAAAATACATGAGATGACATCAGGCATTAAGTAAATGGCATTGCAATAATGTGTTATCTGAGGGGAAACAAATAGTTAAATCCTATAGTCAATCTACTTACAACCTACTGGAGGAGTTTTTGACTGTGCAAGAAAAATGTTGACTTCAGAGAAGTCCTTTCTGAGGAGTTTGGGGATCTTCAGGTATACTTTAACCCGGATATTTGCAACAGGAAAACAAACTCCATAAAATCTGGCTTTGAAAATCAGTGGTGCTTAACTTGTGGAGCTTTGAAAATCGACAAGCTTAACTTCAGGAGAAATGGAGGTCTATAGGAAACTGACTCCTCTCTACAGTCCCAAGTACATTCTATCTGTCACTCCAAAACCCAGTACAGACACAGCAGTTCGGTTATACAAGGAGACTTTTTTTTTTTTTCTTACTAAATTTAGAGCATCTACCAGAGGGGCCAGGATTTATAACAGGGAATATAAATGTTGACAAATGCCATTTTTCTTGCTCCCTACAGCTTAGTTGACTTGACATCAGCAGGAATCAGTTTTAATACTCCATTTACCTTGCTAGCACCACTTGCCTTCCTCAGCACTCCCTTGCAGACTTGCCCTAACAGATCTCCCACCAAGTAGGCACTAATCCAAAGAAGGCCCCAAATGTCCACATGAAGGAGGCAGCTTCAGCTTGGAAAGACAACCATCCAAAGCAAATTCTGCCATAGTTGTGAAGCCAGACCCAACCACTCACACACTTGCAACTGCTGCAATCAGGCTTCTCAGCCAGCTGCACTGGCACCAATCTCACTTACCAACAGGCATACAAAACGTGCAGCTAGGCCTCTCAGCAAGCCATGCCAGGGGCCAACCCAGCTAATGAGTGCATATACAGTAGACATAATTAGTGCAATCAGCTGGATTGGGAGATAACCCTCCCACCAGTGCACCCAAAGTAGACATGATCCAGCCACAAGAGAGGGGTAAACACAGTTCATCAATAAGATATATTTGGAATACCTGGTTTTGGTTGAGATAGCTCTATGGGACTCAATGGGATGCCTGCTACACTAGGCCACTATTTTCAGAACTAGCATAATAAGATGACCTACCTAATAAATATAAATGAACAGAAAGTCAGACAAAATGAGGAGACAGAGGGACAGGTTCTAAATTTTAAAAAGGTGAAACCTCAGAAAAAAGAACTAAGTGAAATGAGGATAAGCAATCTATCAGATAAAAAGCTGAAAGTAATGGCCATAAAGATACTAACCAGTCTCCAGAGAAAAGTAGATGAACCTAGTGAGATCTTCAATAAAGATACAAAAAAGAACCAATCAGAGATGAATAATATAATAACTAGAATTTAAAAATTGCATTAGAGCAAATCAAGAGCAGATTAGATGATGCAGAAGAACAGATCAGCAATATGGATAACAGAGTAGTGGAAATCATCCAAACTGAAGACAAGAAGTTAAAAGAAAAATAATTTTAAAAATTAAAATAAGCTACAAGAATGGTGAGAAAAAATCAACTGTACTAACATTCATATTGTAGGGATCCTAGAAAGTGAAGAGAGGAAGAGTTAGAAAAGATACTTAAAGAAATAATAGTACTTGAAAGCATCTCTAACCTGGAGAAGGAAACAGACACCAATGTCCAGGAAGCACAAAGATTCCAGAAAAAAAAAAAAAAAAAAAAAGATGAACTGAAGGAGGTCCACACCAAGACACATAATTAAATGTCAAAAAATAAAGATAGAATATGAAAAGCAGAAAGAGAAAACCAACTAATTACATAAAAGAGGAACTCCATAATGGTATCACCTGATTTTTCAGCAGAGGAAAATTTATAGGCCAGAAAGTAGGGCATGATGTGTTCAATATGCAGAAACAAAAAAATAAAAACAGAAAGAAAACAAACAAACAAAATTTGTACAACCAGGAATATTCTACCCAGATAAACTATCATTAATAAATAATAGAGTTTCCCAGGCAAACAAAAGTTCAAGTTTATCAATACTAAATTGGACTTACAAGGAATGTCAAAGGGACTTTTTTAAGCAGAAAAAGCCATAACTAAAGTTAAGAAAATTATAAAACGGAAAATATTGTACTGGTGAAAGGAAAAGCAAGCATATAGTAGGGACCTAAAGGTTAATCACATATAAAGCTAGTAGAAAGACTAAAAGAAAAAAAAAAGTCAATTATATTTTCAGTAATTACTCAGAGGATACACAACATAAGGAATTGCAATATATGCCATGTACATTAAATGTAAATAAAGGATTTAGTGCCTTAAGAATGTGTCCATACTTAGGTGACCATCAACTAAAGATAAACTGCTTTATAAATATTTGTTATATATGATCCTCATGAAAACTGCAAGTTGAAAACATGTAAGAAATATACAAATTATAGAGATAAAAATACAAGCATAGTAAGGAAGCCATCAAGTTGCAAGTGAAGATTCCTCTATATGCTGCATATAGCAAACTAACTTCAGACTTAAGGACACATACAGACTTAAAGTAAAGAAATGGAAAAAGATAATTTATGAAAATGGAAGTGAAAAAATAAAACTGGGATAGCAATATTTATATAACACAAAATAGACTTTAAAACAAAGACTGTGGTTTGGGAAGATGCTGATGTAGTAGGAGGACCCAGGCTCACGTCCTCCTATGATTACAACTAAATAACTATCAAATCACCCTTAATATACCCATCCTAAATTGAATCTGAAGACTGGTAGAACAAACTCCAGAACCAAAAGTAGAGAAGAGACCACATAGAAGAATATAGGAAGTGTAGAAACATGGGTTGGGGGAGAAATGGAACATGGGTGCTGTTATCAGAGGGAAATATGTCTGTGGAGAAGGGCAAGAGAAAGACAAGGGAGCCCATGGGGAAAAGAATCCCCATAACACTGAGCTTGGGAAATGAGAGGAACTGAATCTGCTCAGTTATTGCAACTATCAGAGAGTTTTAAAGATCAGTGGTTGTGGCTAGGATAGAACCCAGAAGAAATTCTGTTGCTCTTGGAGAGAAGATAAGCAAACACCCCATTGATATACAACATTCAAACAACAATCTGAAGACCACATGGGGCATGCACTCAGGAGGGTATTTCCTCATAGGGGAGATTGGCCCAGAGAGGCAGCATTCCCAGCAAGATCCATCCAGGAACAAAGGAAATGAAAGGTGTCATTTCCCTCCCCAACCACTCAGCACAGACAAAGAGCCACCAGTGGGAATGAGCCCAGCACCAGTACTCCCTATCTAACTTACTTATGCATGTCCCCCATGGTCCTATGGATACTCCCTTTCCACTCAATGTTGCTTTAGGCCCAGAATGACAGCCACCTTCCCAAAAGACCAGCCAAAACTCCAGCTTAAACTGTTTCTCCCACATCAGGGGCTTTGTGGAGTCTTCCTTCCATGGGCAGCAATAATGGGTCTCATATCACAAAATAGACCAGAACACAACTAGATGAAAAGTGCCATACTTAACAAGAAAAGAAAGAGAGAGAGAGAGAAGGGGGACACCTGGGTAGCTCAGTTGGTTAAGTGTCCAACTTGATTTTGGCTCAGGTCAGGATCTCAGTGTTGTGAGATTGAGCCTTGTGTCAGGCTCCATGCTAAGTGTGAAACCGCTTGTTACTCTCTCTCTTCCTCTCCTTCTGCCCCCGACCCCCATGTGATCTCTCTCGATCTTTCTCTCTCTCTCAAATAAATTAATTAGAAAAATAAGACTCGGATTAAAAAAAATCACAAATGAGAGAAGAGAAATAACAATGAACACCCAAAAATATAATTATAAAATAATATAATGAAAAATTAGATGCTACCAAATTGGACAACCTGGAAGATATAGATAAATTCCTAGAAACATATGAACTTTCAAACTGAAACAGGAAGTAATAGAAAATAAGAATTTGAACAGAATTATAAGAAGCAAAGAAATTGAATCAGTACTCAAACATCTTCCAACAAAGATGTCCAGGACTAGATGGCTTCACAGGTGACTTTAACTAAATTTATTAAAAAAAAAGTGAAAAAAAAAGTTAATACCTATTTTTCTGGAACTATTTCAAAAAATAGAAAAATAAGGAAAACATCCAAACTCATTCTATGAGGCCAGCATTACCGTGATACATGTAAAGACTCTACTAAAACATAACTGCAGGCTAATATCACTGAGGTACATAGATGAAAAAATTCTCAGTAAAATACTAGAAAACAAATCCAACAACACATCAAAAAAAAATTCATAAACCATGATAAAGTGGGGTTTATTCCTGAGTTGTGAAGCTGGTTCAGTATCTGCAAATCAATCAATGTGATAGATCACATCAGTAAGAGAAAGGAAAAGAGCCATATGATCATTTCAATAGATGCAGGAAAAGCATTTGACAAACCACAACATACGTTCATGATAAAAATGCTCAACAAAGTAGTTTAGCGAGAACATACCTCAACATAATAAAAGCTATTTATGAAAATCCCACAGGTAACATCATCTTCAATGGGAAAAACCTGAGAGTTTTTCCTCTATGGTCAGGAACATAACAGGGATGTCCAATCAAACAACTGGTACTTAACATAATACTTCAAGTCCTAATCAGAGCAATCAGAAAATGAAAATAAATAAAAGATATTCAAATTGTCAAGGAAGAAGTATAACTTTCACTATTTGCAGATGACATTGTATTCTACATAGAAAAACCTACCACCACCAAAAAATTGCTAGAACTGATACACAAATTTAGTAAAGTCACAGGATATGAAATCAAGGTAGTGAAATCAGTTGCATTTCTATACACAATAAAGAAGCAGCAAAAAGAGAACTTAAGAAAACAAACCCATTTCTAATTGCATAAAAAATAATGAGATTCCTAAGAGTAAACCTAACCAAAGAATTGAAAGATCTTTACCCTGAAAACAATAAAACTCTGATGAAATAAATTGAAAAAGACACAAAGAAATGGAAAGACACCCCATGCTTATGGATTGGAAAAATAAATATTGTTAAAATATATATACTACCCAAAGCAATGTACAAATTCAATAGAGTCCAGGGCACCTGGGTGACTCGGTTGGTTAAGTGTCTGCCTTCAACTCAGGTCATGATTCTGGGGTCCTGGGATAGTCCCACATCAGGCACCCTGCTTGGTGGGGAGCCTGCTTCTTCCTCTTCCTCTACCCCTGTTTGTGTTCCTTCTATGGCTGGCTCTCTCTCTTCCAAATAAATAAATAAATAAATAAATATTTTTTTAAAAAATGCCAATAGCATTTTCCACAAAGCTAAAAGAATTTTATTTTGTATGGAAACACAAGAGACTTCAAATATCCAAAGAAGTATTGAGGAACGAAAGTAAAGTTGGACACATCACAATTCCAGAATTCAAGTTATATTACAAAAGTGTAGTAATCAAAAAAGTATGATACTGGCATAAAATAGACATATATATCAATAGAAATAAATAGATAACCCAAAAATGAACCCACACTGTATGGTCAATTAACCTTTGACAAAGAAAGAAATAATATTGAATATTAAAGGGGCAGTCTTTCAACAAATGGCATTAGGAAAACTGGAAAGCATGTCTAGAATGAAACTTTACCACTTTTTTACACCATACATGAAAATAAATTCAAAATAGATTAAAAACCTAAATGTGAGACATGAAGTCATTAAAATCCTAGAAGAGAATACAGGCAGTAACTTATTTTCCATCAGACCTAGAAACTTGTTGTACATATGTCTCCTGAGGCAGGAGAAACAAAAGCAAAAATAAACTGTGAGACCATATCAGAACAAAAACTTCTACACAGGGAAGGGAACAATCAACAAAGCTATAAGGCAACCTACAGAATGAGAGAAGACATTTGCAAATGACATAACTGATAAAGGGTTCTTATCTCAACTGTATAAAGAACTTATAAAACTTAACATTAAAAAAAAACCCACAACCAAATATTCCAATGAAAATTTGGCAGAATGCATAAAAATACATTTCTCCAGAGAAAACATACAGATGGTCAACAGACACACCTAGATGCTCATTTTCACTTACCATCAGTGAAACACAAATCAAAACTACAATGACATATTACCTTACACCTGTCAGAATGACTAAAATCAACAACACAAGAAACAGTATGTATTGGTGAGCATATAGAGAAAAAGTAAACCTCCAACACTGTTGGTGGGAATGCAAACTGGTGAAATAACTGTGGAAAACAGTATGGAGCCTCCTCAAAAAGTTAAAAAATAGAACTACCCTATGATCCAGCAATTATACTACTGGGTATTTATGCAAAGAATAAAAAGAAAGATAATTAAAAGGGATGCATGCACCCCTATGTTTATAGCAGCATTATTTTCAATAGCCAAATTATGGAAAAAGGCCAAGTGTCCATCAAATTATGAATAGGGAAAGAAGAGGTGGTATATACATACAATGGAATATTGCTCAGCCTTCAGAAAGAATGAAATTTTACCACTTGCAATAATGTAATTGGAGTTAGAGTGCATTGTGAAAGAAGTCAGTCAGATAAAGACAAATATGCTTTCACTCATATCTAGAATTTAAGAAACAAAACAGATGAACAATGGGGAAATAAAACAAACAGAAAGATGAGAGAGAGAGAGAGACAGACAGAGAGACAGAGAGAGAGAAATCATAAAAGAGAGTCTTAAGTATAGAGTACAAACTGAGGTTTGCTGGAGGGGAAGACGGTCGGACTAAATGAGTGATGGATATTAAGGAAAACACTTGTGATGACTAGAGGGTATTGTATATAAGTGATGATCACTAAACTCTACTCCTGAAACTAATTATACTATCTGTTAACTAACTAGAATTTAAATAAAAACTTGAAACATTAAAAAAATAAGTTTTACACCTAAAGCTAATATAATATTGTATATCAACAATAATTGAATTATTTTTTTCTAAATTTCTTGAAATATATAAAATATTAACTCAACCATCTACCTGTCAAAGATAAATGTATACACACAGAATATACACAGACACACCCAATTCAACAAACTTTATCACATGTTGCTAAAGGTTATGTTAAGTAAAGAATCTTAAATACATTCGGGACTAAGGACAATGTATATAGAGAGAAAGAAAATATTTTCAGAAAAATCTGATTCCTCTTTTAATGTTAAAATATTGAAACAAAAATAGTAGTGTGGATTTTATAAAATATGTGAAATTTTATTATATTGCAAGATTAGCACAAAGGTTATGAAAGTAAATAGTAACATATGTATTACATATGGAATAGTAATATCTATATATGGAGGTATAGATTAATAGGTTAAAACTTAAACTGAATTCCCTAGAGCTCCCACAAAAAGGAAAATGACAAATATATATAACAAATAAGATAAAAATGAACATCAAATGAGACATTAAAATATTTAATTAACCCAAGATGCTTTCCATACTGGATGCATCAATTTACATTCCCAACAGTGCATAAGAGTTCTCTGTTCTCCATACCCTTGCCAACACTTATTAAGTTTTCTCTTTTGATTATAGAGAATCTGACAGAGTCAGGTGATTAAAGATTTTTATTATAAGCTAATTTACTTAATATAAAATATTTTAATAGTTCAGTTCACATTTTATGTTTATTTTTAATACCTGTAAGACCTACAGTTTCTGTATATTTTACTAATTGTTTATATTATGTTCTTCATAATTCTATCAGTTTCTATATATTTCATACCTGAAACTTTATGTGCAAAAAAAATGAAAGGTATTTACTTGTTCCTTGGCTCTTCTTACCACATTTAAGTTCTCTCCTCAAACCTTATAATAATTAAAATTACTATTTTGTTTCTTATTAAATTATGAAACTCAAATAGCTATAGAAGACAGATATATTGTAAAGAAACATTTATTAACAGACTTCTATGAGTAGCCACTTTCTAGCATTCCAGGGCTGGATTTATTTAAGAGCAGAACATGGTGATGCCAGCTCTAGGAGTACACTGAAATGTGCATGTATGTGTATATGGTGTGTGTGTGTGGATATGTGTGTGTGTGGGGGGGTGATTTTTGAACTCTTTTCATGGTATTCCAGTCCATTTATACTGTGTAGTAAAATGAGAGTTCAGAAGAAATTCTTTCTACTACTGCTATACCTAATATATTTTATTCCAAAAGAGATATTTTATTCTACAATTACACTGAAGCTCACTGTTAACATATCTGGTATTATTTTTTTCATGAAAACTTCTTGTCTGGAGCCAATTCTGTCTACAATATCTATTTTATCTCTTTAAATTCTATGCTGTTTGTTTTTTCCCCTTCTTTTCTCACAGACAGATGGAAAAGACTCTACTCGGCTAGCATTTGGCATCCGTTGATAAATGAATTTAGAGTTACATTTAAAGTTAAATTTTAAATTCCTGAAAAATAACAATGCTTGTTGAAATTTTAATATTTATGTCATTTAGGCAGATAAGTTTATCTTAATACAGCTAAGTTTGTGTATATGTGGCTATGCATTTTATGCATATATATATATTTTTTCCCACTGCTCATTTTCTCCTCTGACCAAATATTCAGTTAGAGAGCTATGGAATAGTCTCAGCTATCTGCTCTTTCTCATATCAGCATGGATCCAAATTCCAATTCATTGAAATTTCATTTCTACCAAGAACCTCTCTTATGATTAAAAAATAAAAAAGAGGGGCTCCTGGGTGGCTCAGTGGGTTAAAGCCTCTGCCTTCGGCTCAGATCATGATCCCAGGGTCCTGGAATCGAGCCCAAAACATTGGGCTCTCTGCTCAGCAGGGAGCCTGCTTCCCTCTCTCTCTGCCTGACTCTCTGCCTACTTGTGATCTCTGTCTGTCAAATAAATAAATAAAATCTTTAAAAAAATAAAATAAAAAATAAAAAAGAAAGAAGGTCTTCCTTATATTAATAAGGATTATCTACAAAAGCCTACATCTAAAATCATAATGATGTGAAATTTGATATATTCCTATTAAGATTTTTAAAAGATGAGAATGGTGACCTCTCTCACCACTGCTTGAAAAAAAAAAGAAAAGAAAGAAAGAAAGAAGAAAAGGAAGGAAGGGAAGAAAGAAAGAGAAAAAAGAAAAAAGAAAGAAAGAAAGGAAAGAAAGAAAGAGAGAGAGAGAGAGAAAGAAAGAAAAGCAAGCAAAACAAGCAAAGGAAAGAAGGAGAAAGAAGAAAGAAAAAGAGAAAGAGAGAACAAAAGAAAGAAAGAAAAAGAAAAACAGGAAAAGAAAAGAAGGAAAGGAGGGAATAAAGGAAGGAAAGAAGGAAGGAAGAAAGGTCTTCCTCAATTTAATAAAGAATATAAATGGGGCACTTGGGTGGCTCAATCCGTTAAATTTCTGCCTTTAGCTCAGGTCCTGACCCCAGGGTCCTGAGATTGAGCCCCACATTAGGCTTCTTGCTCAGTAGAGAATCTTTATCTTCCTTTCTCTTTCCCTCTGCCTCTCCCCAGCTCGTGCTCTCTATCTCTATCTCTCTCAAATAAATAAAAATAAAAATCTTTAAAAAAAGAATATCTATAAAAACCTGCATCTAAAATCATAGTTAATGATATGAAATTTGATGTTTCTCCATTAAGATTAAAAAAAAAAAAAAATGGCAAGGGTGACCAGTCTCACCACTGCTTTTCAACATCATACTGGAAGTTCTAGTTAATGCAATAAGATAAGAAAAGAAAATGCAACATATTACAGAGTAGGAAGGAAGAAATAGAGTTGTCTTTGTTTTAACATGATCATAATTGTGGAAAATCTGAACGAATGAACAAAAGATTCATACTTCTATTAATATATAAAAAGGCAGCAGGACACATTATAGTAAACAAAGCAAATCACTTTCCTATATACCAAAAATAAACAAGTGGGTTTGAATTTTAAAAATATATACAATTTACATTAACAGTCCCAAAATTATTTACTTAGGGATAAATGTCACAAAATATGTACTAGATCTATAAGAAAAAAGTACAAAACTCTGATGAATAAAGTCAAAGAACTACATAAATTAAAGGATATTTCATATACATAGATAAGAAGATTCAATAACATCAAGCTGTCAGGTTTTTTTTTTCCCCAAATTGATCTATAGAGTTAATTTCATCCTTATCAAAATTTAAGCAAATTATTTTATGGATATTGACCTGCAGGTTTTATATTTTATTAGAGAAACAAAGACCCAGAAGAGCCAATGTAATATTGCAAGAGGTAAAACAAAAGTAGAAGACTGAAACAGACTTTAAGACTTAATGTAAAACTCCCAAAATTATCACAGTACAGTAAAATGTTTGGCAAATAGATCAAGGGAACAGAATATGGTACCTAGAAACAGACTCACATAAATATGATCAAATTTTTAACAAAGGAGCAAAAACAATAAAATGGAGAAAAAAATAGTCTTTTCAACAAGCAGAGCTGGGACATTTGGACAACAACATGCCAGAACAAATCAAAACAAATCAAAACAAAAGAAATGTAAACATAGAGCCTATATAATTTACAAAAAAATCTACTCAAGATGGATCACGGACCTATATATAAAACAGAAAACTATAAACTTCCTAGAAGATACCATAGGAGATAATTTAGATGACTCTGAGGTGGTTATCCATTTTCAGTGCAAAGGCTTGATTCATTACAAAAAATTGACATGCTTTCCTCAATTATTTGTTGTTGTTGCTGTTCTGTGAAAGAAACAGTAAAGAAAATGACAAGATAAGGGCTATAGACTGAATATTTGTCTCCCCCCAAAATTCGTATGTTGAAAAATGATCTCTAATATGATGTTGTTCAGAAGTGGAGCCTTTGGGAAGTGCCAAGGTCATGAGAACAGAATCATTATTAATGGGATTAGAGTATTTATAAGAAAACAAAAATATAAACAAACAAAAAAAAAAACAATAGCCCTCACCAGAAACTAAATCTGCTAACTCTTGATCTTGGACTTTTCAACTTCCCAAAATGTGACAAATTAATATTTATTGTATAAGCCATCCAATATTTATTGTATAAGGCCATGGTATATTTATTATAGTAACATGAATAAACATAACAGAGATTGAAAGAAAATATTTGGAAAAGACCTGTCTAAAAAAGGATTGTTATCCAAAATATACAAGTAAATCTTAAGTCAACTCAGAGAAATCAAGCAAACTAATAATAGAATGATCCAAGAACTTAAAAAACACCTCACCAGAAAAGATATATGGATGGCAATTAAGTATATGGAAAGAGCTCCCACATCTTTTGCCATCAGGGTAATGCAAATATAAACAATGAAGTACCACTACACATTTATTAGCATGATCAAAATTAAAAATAATGACAACACTAAATGTTGGTGAGTATATGGATCAACAGGAACTCTCATTCATTGTTGAAGAAATGCAAAACGGGGCAACCACTTTGGAAGACAGCCTGATCGTTTATTAAAAAAAAAAAAAAAAAAAAAAAAACCAAGAGCAACAAACAAAACCTAGATATATGTTTAGTATACAATCCAGCAATCACATTCCTCGGCATTTAATCAAAGGGATTGAAAACTTATGTTCAAATAAAACCTGTCTATAGATATCTATAGCAATTTTATTCCTTAATTGCCAAAACATGGAAGCCACCAAGATACCCTTCAGTAGGTGAGTGGATAAATTGTGGTATATTTTGGCAATAGGATACTATTTGGGGCTAGAACGAAATGAGCTATCAAGCAATGAAAAAAAAATCATGGCTGAAACTTCCATGTTTATTGATAAATGAAGTATTTCAATATGAAAAGGCTTCAAATTTATAATCACAACTATGTGATTATAAAGGCAATCTGTAGAGAAAGTAAAAGTTTCAGTAATTGACAGGGGGTTTGCTTGGAGTGATAGATTGGTAGAGCACAGAGGATTTTTAGAAACTATGAAACTACTCTGTGTAATACCATGGTGTGTCTACGTGCCATACACGTGTCCACATCCATATAATATAAAACACCAAGACTGAATCATAATGTAAATATGGCCATCAGTGACAATGCTGCTTCAGTGTAGGTTCACTGATCATTAAAAAAGAAATCTACCCTTGTGGTTAATGGGGAAAGGTGCATGTTGATATCGTTATGAACACTACTGCTCTAAAAAAAATAGTCTCTATTAAATACAAAATAAGATAGAAAAACATAAAAAAGTAGAGATGATCTTTAGCCTGCTTTGTTGTTGTTGTTGTTGTTGTTTGGCTTTAACAATTCATCTAAACCTCAGTGCTTAGGTGCCTTCATTGTTTTCTGGTCTTTTCTCCACAATTTGGTCAAGGGAAAAAATCATGTTGTAAATTGAGTTACATCTCCAAGCCAGAGTGAGTTAAAATCTGTAGCTCAAAACTTACATCTGAAATTTTGGAATTACTAATTTTAAGCCAAATTCATTAATAAGCAATATTATTTTTACATTTTTGAGGAAATGCTATTATACTTCCAGATGAAATTGTTATTACTAGTGAACTTTTGTGGCCATATTGATGGGACAGTCACATTAAGTCCTGGTGTATCATTATTATTACTGTTAATTATGTCAGAGATCCTGTCATTTGCTCAAATTGATGTTTTCTAGAACTTGGAATAGTCAGCCTCTGGTCATAATACCAGATATCTCTAATACCCCCAATTTGGTTCCAGATGTTCAGCGTTTGGTTTTTTTTTTTTTTCTTGTTTGTTTATTTTTTTCCCCAAATCTTCAGCCTGATGTAATTGGCAGTCATACTTGTCCCTAAGCCATCACTCTCCAGCTCTCATCATTATGCTATAAACCAGCAATCTTCCAGAAGCCATCATCATCTGGTTGCTGCATCTCTTCTCCCACAAAATTGGATAGTACTAATTACAGAATGGTAAATGCTCATCTTGATCCTTCACCTCAATGCCACGTAGCTAAACATTGACCTCGTCCTGGAGCTCCTTTCTCAATTTCCCGGTCTCATCAGAGGGTGTAGAGGAATCATGGGAGAGTGCATGAATGATAATTCAAGCAGCATTACTTGTTTTCCCACTCACTGGACTGAACAGTTTTTGTAAGTTATTTTATCCTGAATTCTTTCTATGGATTAATTGTACTGCTTCCATTTTACAGGTAAGAAAGTTACAGTTTAAACAGTTTAAGAAATTCCCATGATCTAAATAGTTTAATGATCTATAACATTTCCATTATACAAGGAGAATAAAATCTAGAGATTTGCTGTACAACAGCTAAGAGTGCACTACTGTGCACTTTCTGTTGACATGATAGATCACAAGTACTGCTGGGGACAAAAGGGGACATCAGGAAACTCTTGGAGTTGATGGATATGTTTATTATCTTAATTTCAGTGATGATATCATGGGCATTGGCATAAAACCAAGCGCATCAAATTCTATACATTAAATGTTCAGGGATGTCTTGGAATATCAATTATTCTTTAATGAAGTTCTTTTAAAAATGTAATAAAGTCATATATTTCTCTGATAGTCCAAAACCTTTAGTACTTTGGATTACCTAAATGTTCTACCTCCTTCTTGGCATTTGTTTTCTTAGAAGAATCCTAATTATTATTATTTCTTTAGGTGAAACATTTTACAAAGGCAGGATCATGTATATTCTTGAAATCCTTTTTTGGATCTGATCATCCATCATTCCCATTTTTTTTAAAGATTTTATTTATTTATTTGACAGACAGAGATCACAGGTAGGCAGCGAGGCAGGCAGAAGAGAGGAGGAAGCAGGCTCCCCGCTGCACAGAGACACCGATGCGGGGCTCGATCCCAGGACCCTAACACGAAAGCAGAGGCTTTAACCCACTGAGCCACCAAGGAGCCTCAATCATTCTCATTTTTGATGCAACTGATTCTGTTGTGTAACTTACACATCTGCTCATCTCCTTCCTGGAATTCAGCACTGTTTATACAGCCTGTAAAGATTGGGCATGTTTGCTTGTTGATTCATCTCTAAGCTTTCTTAAGTAGAAGTATGAACTATTGTTTCTGTTGATTAAAATTACAATTTCCAGTATTTTTTCGTTTCCTCAGCATGACGTACTTTGAGGAAAATACCCTCTCTGAAGCATACATTTGTACTGTAAACTCTCAGCATTAAAAGTTTATTTCCTCAAAGTTAGCTCAATGTCTAACAAGAAATAGATGATATATATATACTTAATTGTTGAATTAATGGGTATTTAGCATCACAAGTTTATTGTTTTAAAAATAAGTCTAAATTAACAAAACTTTGACAAAATATTAATTTATCATTTTACTTATTTCATATCATTTATAAGATAGTGACATGTTATTATTTTCTTAAAAAGCTAGACATTTTAATTGCATATATAACTATTACTTAATTCTTAACAGTGGGATCAGTACTTGGTAAATTGTATATATATATGCACACATATATATATGTGTGTGTATATATATGTGTGTGTGTGTATATGTATATATATACATATATACACATATGTGTGTGTGTGTATATATACACATATATATATGTATATATATACATATACATACACATATATATGTATATGTATATATATATAAAATGTATATCTCATCATACCTTAAGGGAAGAGTTTGACTGCATTTCAGAAAACACAAGGGTCAGATTTCAGGAGATTCTTTGCTGTCAACCTGAAGGAACTGGCATACTATGTATTCAAGGAAAGGTCATCAAGGAGCTGTGGATCTCCAGTGTTGATAAGATTGGTTTTATCTTGAGTAGCTCCAGAATTTGAGTGATAAAGGAGATGTGGGAAGGGGTGGGCTTTTGAAGACTTACTCAGATAGTCCCCAGGCACCATCTCTGGTAAGAGTAATACATATTGTTTATACTCCAGAAGAATGTACGAAGCTCTCTTGCTGCAAATATTCCCCTTGGGACCAACTAACTCATATTCCCATGTGTTGTTTCAAGAGATGTATACATACTCCATATTATGTTGTTTTGCATGTAAATTTAATTTTATTTAGATTTTCCTAAGAATATCATACCACATAATCATGTAGGTGAAAGAGTATCATATTTTATGTGCTGATAATTCAAGTGGGGAGCTTTTTGCTTGTCAGATCAGAATATGTCCTTAGACTCTGCTTTTCCAAAATCCCCTGTTCATGCCAAAGCTGCTGCTGCCAGTGTGTTGATCTACTTAAAGTAACAAGGCAACATAATACCCTTTACTTGCTCGATATGTATGTCTGTGTCCTGGGTAGCAAGGTACATTTTCCATATATTCATGCTTTCAAAACATAAGATAAACCTATTTTAGGAGAATAAATAGATATTATGCTCTGGAGCATACCAAATGCTACCTTTAGCTTTGTAGCAGGCTAAGTAAGGAACCTCAGATTTATAAGACATAGGGAATTCAATGCCTATAAGGTAACATTATTCAATGTTTAACCCATTATCATAAAATGAGGATAGGATATGAAAAGTAGATGATAATTCCATACATGGGTGGGAAACCAAAGTGAAAATGTGTGGGAGGATGTCTAAGGCACTGCATGGTGACTGTAGTTAGTAATCCTATATGATATGATTGAAAGTTGTTAAGGGACTGGATCTTAAATGCCTTAACACACACACAGAGACACAATCAAACAAACAAAAAATGTAATTATGTGATACAGTGTCAGTGTTGGCTAACCTTGTTGACCATCCCATTGCAATATATATGTAGCTTAAATCATTATGTCATGTACTTTAACCTTACATATTGTTATAGGACGATTATATCTTAATAAAGCTAGAAAAAAACCCACAAATCACATAATGATAATTGTTTGGTTTCATTTGGTTTGCATTATTTTGAAGGTTTTCTTAGTGGCCAAGAATGCAGAAGCATATCACCATGGACACAGCTACACAAAGTACAGAGCAGTCTGTTACATGTTCTTTCTCAGCAGTTCTCCTGATATTCTCACAGAATTATAGTTGCTTATGGTGCCACTATGTGGTGGCATATCAAACATCTTTATTAGTAACATTATTTTGACTTTCTAATTATTTTATTATATTTCTTGGCACTCATGGGTATTTAAGAGACTGCTCCCTAGTTTTCTGATCAAGTAGGAGTTATTAGTCAGAAAATAAATGAAAGCCCACTCTTGACCTTTGATTCTGAGTTTGGTAAATCAAATATCAATTTCTAGAACAAAGCTTGGGGAGTCTGAACAAAAGAAAAAGATTTTGAAAGATCCAAGTCATTCACCCAAGAAAGTTTTCAGCTTTTACCCATTGAGTACGATGTTAGTGATAGGATTAACATATATGGCCTTATTTTGTAAATTATGTTTCCTATAAACTTACTTCCTTGAGAGTATATATCATGAAAAAGTGTTGAATCTTTTCAGGGCCGTCTACTTCATCCATCTTATTTCCTAACATTATCCCAAAGGAAGGGAGCAAAATACTTTAACTCACAAGACTGCCTTAACTCCACACTGTGAATTCACAACTGGTCTACATGCACACACACACACACACACACACACAAATTTTGTTTTGTTTTCTGATTATAAAAGCAACACATTCTCTTTCTGAGATTATATGCATACGAAATTTTAAAGCAAACTAATCTATTGTTGACTTTTTGGGATATGCATGTTTATGTACACTTGAAAGTAACATCATGCCCTGGACATTCTGGAGTAAATGGAATCTTTGAAATAGACATTCTTAACAAAAATCCAGATGTAATAGTGTATTCTTCATATGGACTTGCTGTTGAATTATTTGAATCAGCAGTGCAACCCAGAACATTTAAAATATCATGCAACAGGGGCACCTGGCTGGCTCAGGGGGTTGAAGCCTCTGCCTTTGGCTCAGGTCATGGTCCCAGGGTCCTGGGATTGAGTCCCGCATCGGGCTCTCTGCTTGGTGGGGAGCCTGCTTCCTCCTCTCTCTCTGCCTGCCTCTCTGCCTACTTGTGATCTCTGTCTGTCAAATAAATAAATTTAAAAAATAATAATAAAATAAAATAAAATATCATGCAACATTCCAACTGAAAGCAAAAGTACTGCCAAATTTTGTGTGTTAAGCTTTTCCATTTCTTGAGCACCGAAGGCCTGACCTTCATTGCTCCTGAGCACAGACAGCCCTTAAGTTCCCTTGGCTCCCTAGATAGAAGTCCTGCTGAATACTTCCAAAGTGTTATCATCTCTTTCAGCAAGTCAATGTCACCATGTCCAGAATTCCAACAAATTATTTTTTAAAAGGTTTTATTTATTTATTTGACAGTGAGATATACAGCAAGGAACATAGCAGGGGGAGTGCGAGAGGGAGAAGCAGACTTCCCACAGAACAGGGAGTCCCATGCATGGCTGATCCCTGCGATCATGACCTGAGCCGGAGGCAGATGCTTAAGGACTGAGCCACCCAGGTGCCCCCCAACAAACTATTAATAATAGAAATGTATTGTAAGAAATGAAGTGTGTAAATATGTATGGAATGTACAAACTGTAATCAGATTCCTGGGGTTAAGAGTTGAGTGGGTTCAAATTTTAGGGTGGATGCTTGTTAGGAGGTAAATTATAGGAGTGAAATTCAAAGCAAGAAGAGTAAACCTAATGTCTGAGAGTAATAATGAGTGGTTCTCTGAAGCAAAAATTATATTTCACTATGATTTTATTTTTAAAGAGTTATTTATATATTTTGAGAGAGAGGGAGAGAGAGAGGGAGTGCACAATTGGGAAGGGCAAACGGAGAAGGAGAGAGAATCTCAATCAGACTCCGCACTCAGCAGAGAGCCTGACGTTGGGCTTGATTTCATGACACTGAGATCACAACCTGAGCCAAACCCAGGAGTTGAATATTTAACCGACTATGCCACTCAGATACCCCTATGATTTTAATTTTCTGAAATATAAATCCAGTCCTCCTTCATAGCCTCCAGGAATGAATTTATATATTTATAGACAATAAATATAAAATAACAAAAACCTGCCTTTTTAGGAACATCCTGTGGGGATTCAGAAAACAAGCCAGATGAAGAAAACCTTCAGAAATGAGGTAAACTAAGTGGATCAAAATTGGGAAATTCATGGACAGCCGAATCACTGCCCAGGCAATAGCAAAAAAAAAAAAAAAAAAAAAAGCCAGAGGACATTTTTCCCCTATGAAGAGTGTCACCATCTTCTCAGGAATAATTATAGTTACTTGCATCCTCAACCTGCTCTGAAAAACCTTCAAATATCAAGGTTGTATGTTAAAATCCACTGATTCAAAACAAAACAAAACAAACAAAAACAAAAACAAAAAAACAAGGGATGGTTCAAGATTTTGATCTGGAGAGAGGTTGAATTATGTTTTCATATGTCAATAAACCATTTCCAATTATTCAGCAGGCTGTCCAACTGTCCTTGTTGCTTATTTTACTAAATGATTTGGATAAAATTATTCATAATTTTAATGAATATATGTTTATTAGATATGTTGACCATGATTATTTTGAATACATCAGATGCATTTTACTGAATATAGACTCGTTTAAAAAGTTAATTTCAGAAGAGACAAGATGGCAGGGAAGTAGGAAGAGGTGTCCTTTCAGCCTGTACCCAGCCTGGTGCTCTCAGACCCACGTGATGCTCTCAGAGCCTGAGATGTGCCCACCCCACACCCTCCTCTGGGAGAGGTGCACACAAGCCCGGCTCTCTTAGACCCTGAGAGACCAGGCACTCCCAGCCCCGGCCATTGGGAAAATCTCAGTGCACGATCGCTGCTTGGAACCTCTCTGGCTGTCTGGAGCACCCCAGACAGCCGCCGCTTCCATGGTTTTGTGTACAAGCAGGAGATCCTACGTCCTCAGGGACTGCAACTAGGAACCTGCTCTGCTAGCAGCCAAGGGGCTGCAGCACCCTCAGGAGAGCAGACTGAGGCTTCTCTCTGAGAGGGAGGTCAGGGTGCAGTTTGCTTTCCTCTAAACTTCCAAAAACCATCAAAAGCTGTCAAGGCAAGAGAAAAGAAGTGAACAAACATAAAAACCTCCAGAGAACAAAAGCTTGAAAAAACCGGTTTCCTCAGAGCCCACCCCTTTGAGGGGGGCAGGAGGATTTAACTCAGGGAACATCATTGAATGAAAACCCACATGGCAGCCCCCTCCCCCAGAAAACAAACCAGGAAAGGGAAAAAAAAAAAAAAAAGACTGCAAGAGAACAGCCACCACTACTTCAAAGATACAACTTTTATTTTTAACTCATTCCCACTATTCTGGTTCATTTTTTTTCTTTTTTTATATAGATAATTTTTAACCTATTTACCATCACAGTGAGCTGTCCAGTACATCAAATTCCATAATAAACTAACCTGAACTTTTTGATACATACACCTGTGTTTTCCTTTGCTTTTCTATTTTTTTTAATTAAAAAAAAAATTTAGTTTAGTTTAGTCCAGTTTATTCCTTTTTTATTTTTATTATCCAATATTCATATAGAGTTAAACTTCAAGGTAACCCCCTTTCTCCAATCAATGCTACCCCTATAGGTAAACCAATTTTTAACACCCTTTTATCTTAGGAAAGTTGAGTCCTTTAACAAAGATATCAAGATACATCCAGGAAGAATCACAATAACCTTCCTTGCCCACGCTGAGCGTCTATAACCACACTCCCATATTTTTCTTCCGGCAGTGTTTCTGTGCATTTGTGTTTGTCCTGATAGTATATAAATCTTATACTTGGGGTTCTTTTTGACGAGGTTCTTACTTTTTTTGCATATATATATAGATAGATATAGATATAGATATAGATATAGATATAGATAAATATTCTCTTGTCATATACTTTTACCAGTCTTTTTGTTTGTCTGTTTTTGTTTGTATACTTCATAAATCTTACCTTGGGGCCCATTTGGGCTGAACCTTCTCTTTTATCTTCCCTTTTTTTCCTGTCTCTCTCTCTCTCTCTCTCTTTTCTTTTTCTTTTCTTTTTTCTCTCATTTGGGTGGGGAATCTTGAGTGCTCAGAAGTGTTCCAGGGTGCACCTTGACTGCACCACGGTCGATAAATCCAGCTATATCTGTTCAGTCATCTCTCACCAAAATGACTAGGAGGACGAATCCCCAACAGAAGAAAAATACAGAAGATGGGCCTTCTGCAACAGAGCCAACAGCTATCAACATAGACAATACGCCGGAAAGAGAATTCAGGCTAACAATTATCCAGGCAATAGCTAGGTTGGAGAAAGCCATGGATGACCAAATGGAATTGATTAAGGCAGAATTGAAAGCCACCAGGGAGGATGTTCACAATGTTAGGGCAGAGCTGAAGGCCACCAGGGATGAGGTTCACAATGCTCTGAATGAGTTCCAATCTAATCTAAATTCTCTAAAAGCTAGGGTAACTGAGACAGAAGATAGAATGAGTGATCTGGAGGACAAATAGATAGAGAGAAAGGATCAGGAGGAAGCCTGGAACAAACAGCTTAGAAGCCACAAAAACAGAATCAGGGAAATAAATGATGCCATGAAACGTTACAACGTCAGAATTATTGGAATACCTGAAGGGGAGGAGAAAGAAAGAAGTCTAGAAGATATAGTGGAAGAAGTTCATCATGAAAATTTTCCCAATCTCACGAATGGAACCAGTGTTCATGTACTAGAGGCAGAATGGTCTCCCCCCAAGATTATAGATTCCAAAAAATATATCCAGGCACCTGATAGTAAAATTGAGAAATCATAATTGCAGGTATAATCTCTTGAAAGCCGCTAGGACAAAGAAGCTCCTTATGTACAGAGGAAAGCCCATCAGAATAATGGCAGACCTGTCCACAGAGACCTGGCAAGCCAGAAAGGGCTGGCAAGATATATTCAGGGCACTAAATGAGAATAACATGCAGCCAAGAATACTTTATCCGGCGAGAGTGACATTCAAAATGGATGGAGAGATAAAGAGTTTCCAAGACAGGCAAGGATAAAGGACTATGCAACCACCAAGCCGACGCTGCAGGAAATATTAAGGGGGTTTCTATAAAAGAGAAAAATCCTCAGAATAGCATTGAACAGAAATATAGAGACAATCGACAGAAAGAAAGACTTCAAAGATAACACAATGTCAATAAAAACGTATCTCTCAATAATAACTCTCAATATGAGTGGGCTAAATGTTCCCATAAAATGACACAAGGTTGCAGATTGGATAGAACGACATGACCCATCTATATGTTGTCTACAAGAAACTCATTTTGAACCTAAAGATACACTCAGACTGAAAATGAAGGGACAGAGAAGCATCTTTCATGCCAATGGGCCTCAAAAGAAGGCCGGGGTAGTGATTCTCATATCAGATAAATTAGATTTTAAACTAAAGATGGTAGTCAGAGATATAGAAAGACACTACATTATTCTTAAAGGGATTATGCACCAAGATGATCTAACAATTGTAAATATCTACGCCCCCAATATGGGAGCAGCCAATTACCTAAGAAAACTATTAATCAAGATAAAGAGTCATATTGATATGAATACATTAATAGTAGGAGATCTTAACATGCCTCTCTCAGAAATAGACAGATCATCGAAGCAGAAAATCAATAAAGAAACAAGAGCATTGAATGACACATTGTACCAGATGGACCTCATAGATATATACAGAACATTCCAACCTAAAGCAACAGAATACTCATTCTTCTCAAGTGCACATGGAACCTTCTCCAGAATAGATCACACACTGGGTCACAAATCAGGGCTCAACCAATACCAAAAGACTGAGATTATTCCCTGGGTATTCTCAGATCACGATGCTTTGAAACTGGAGCTCAATCACAAGGAAAAGTTCAGAAGAAACACAAACACCTGGAAGCTAAAGACCACCATGCTTAAGAATACTTGGATCAACCAGGAGATCGAAGCAGAGCTTAAACAATTCATGGAATCCAATGAGTATGAAGACACTTCACTCCAAAACCTATGGGATACAGCAAAGGCGGTCCTAAGGGGGAAATACATAGCCATCCAAGCCTCCCTCAAAATAATTGAAAAATCCAGAATACACCAGCTGTCTCTACACCTAAAGAACTGGAGAATCAACAACAAATCAAAGCAACTCCACATGTAAGAAGGGAAATAATCATGATTAGACCAGAGATCAATGAGGTAGAAACTAGAGGTACAGTAGAACGTATCAATGAAACTAGAAGCTGGTTTTTTGAAAGAATCAATAAGATTGATAAATGATTGGCCACATGAATCCACAAAAAAGAGAGAAAGCTCAAATTAATAAAATTATGAACGAAAAGGGAGAGATCACAACTAACACTAAGGAAGTAGAAACAATCATCAGAAGTTATTATCAACAGTTATATGCCAATAAGCTAAGCAACCTAGATGAAATGGATGCATTCCTGGAAAACTATCAACACCCAAAATTGAACGGGGAAGAAATAGACAACCTGAATAGACTGATATCTAGTAACGAGATTGAAGCAGTGATCAAAAGGCTCCCAAAAAACAAGAGCCCAGGACCTGACGGATTCCCTGGGGAATTCTATCAAACTTTCAAAGATGAAATAACACCTATTCTCCTGAAGCTGTTTCAAAAAATTGAAGCAGAAGGAAAACCTCTAGACTCTTTTTATGAAGCCAGCATTACTCTGATCCCCAAACCAGGCAAAGACACTACCAAAAAGTAGAATTTCAGACCAATATCACTGATGAATATGGATGCTAAGATTCTCAACATGATCCTAGCAAACAGGATCCAACAGCATATTAAAAAGATTATCCACCATGACCAGGTGGGATTCATCCCTGGGTTACAAGGATGGTTCAACATTCGCAAATCAATCAATGTGATAGAACAAATCAATAAGAGAAGAGAGAAGAACCACATGGTCCTCTCAATTGATGCAGAAAAAGCATTTGACAAAATCCAGCATCCGTTCCTGATTAAAACGCTTCCAAGTATAGGGATAGAGGGAACATTCCTGAACTTCATCAAATCTATCTATGAAAGACCCACAGCAAATATAATCTTCAATGGGAAAAAGCTCACAGACCTCCTGTTGAGATCAGGAATACGATAAGGATGCCCACTCTCACTACTGTTGTTCAACATAGTATTTGAAGTCCTAGCAACAGCAATCAGACAACAAAGAGAAATAAAGTTTATCCAAATTGGCAATGATGAAGACAAACTTTCTCTCTTCGCAGATGACATGATTCTTTATATGGAAAACCCGAAAGACTCCTCCCCCAAACATCTAGAACTCATACAGCAATTCAGTAACGTGTCAGGATACAAAGTCAATGTACAGAAATCAGTGGCTTTCTTATACACTAACAATCAAAATACAGAAAGGGAAATTAGAGAATCGATTCCATTTACTATAGCCCCAAGAACCATAAGATACCTCGGAATAAACCTAACCAAAGAGGTTAAGGATCTATACTCGAGGAACTACAGAACACTCATGAACGAAATTGAAGAAGACAGAAAAAGATGGAAGACCATTCCATGCTCTTGGATCAGAAGAATAAACATTGTTAGAATGTCTATACTGCCTAGAGCAATCTATACTTTTAATGTCATTCTGATCAAAATTCCACCAGTGTTTTTCAAAGAGCTGGAGCAAATAATCCTAAAATTTGTATGGAATCAGAAGAGACCCCGAATTGCTAAGGAAATCTTGAAATTATAAAACAAAACTGGCAGCATCACATTGCCTGATTTGAAGCTTTACTACAAAGCTGTGATCACCAAGACAGTGTGGTACTGGCATAAAAAGAGACACATAGACCAGTGGAACAGAGTAGAGAGCCCAGATATGGACCTTCAACTCTATGGTCAAATAATCGTAGACAAAACAGGAAAAAATATCCAGTGGAAAAAAGACAGTCTCTTCAATAAATGGTGCTGGGAAAACTGGACAGCTATATGCAGAAAAATGAATCTCGACCATTCTCTTACACCATACACAAAGATAAACTCAAAATGGTTAAAAGAACTCAACGTGAGACAGGAATCCATCAGAATCCTCGAGGAGAACATAGGCAGTAACCTGTTTGATATCAGCAACAGCAACTTCTTTCAAGATATGTCTCCAAAGGCGATGGAAACGAAAGCAAAAATGAACATTTGTGGTTTCATCGAGATCAAAAGCTTCTGCACAGCGAAAGAAACAGTCAACAAAACAAAGAGGCAGTCCACTGAATGGGAGAACATATTTGCAAATGACAGAAGAGACAAAAGGTTGATATCCAGGATCTATAAAGAACTCCTCAAACTCAACATACACAAAACAGACAATCATATTAAAAAATGGGCAGTAGATGGGCGCCTGGGTGGCTCAGTGGGTTAAACCACTGCCTTCAGCTCAGGTCATGATCCCAGGGTACCGGAATCGAGCCCTGCATCGGGCTCTCTGCTCAGCAGGGAGCCTGCTTCCCTCTCTCTCTCTCTCTGCCTTCCTCTCTGCCTACTTGTGATCTGTCTGTCAAATAAATAAATAAAATATTTTTAAAAATGGGCAGAAGACAGGAACAGACACTTCTCCAATGAAGACACACAAATGGCTATCAGACACATGAAAAAATGTTCATCATCACTAGCCATCATGGAGATTCAAATTAAAACCACATTGAGATACCACCTTACACCAATTCGAATGGCCAAAATTAGCAAGACAGGAAACAACGTGTTTTGGAGAGGATGTGGAGAAAGGGGAACCCTCTTACACTGTTGGTGGGAATGCAAGTTGGTGCAGCCACTTTGGAGAACAGTGTGGAGATTCCTCAAGAAATGAAAAATAGAGCTTCCCTATGACCCTGCTGGGTATTTACCCCAAAGATACAGATGTAGTGAAAAGAAGGGCCATCTGTACCCCAATGTTTATAGCAGCAATGGCCACGGTCGCCAAACTGTGGAAAGAACCAAGATGCCCTTCAATGGATGAATGGATAAGGAAGATGTGGTCCATATACACCATGGAGTATTACGCCTCCATCAGAAAGGATGAATACCCAACTTTTGTTGTAACATGGACGGGACTGAAAGAGATTATGCTGAGTGAAATAAGTCAAGCAGAGAGAGTCAAGTATCATATGGTTTCACTTCTTTGTGGAGCATAACGAACATTATGGAGGACATAGGGAGATGGAGAGAAGGGAGTTGAGGGAAATTGGAAGGGGAGGTGAACCATGAGAGACTATGGACTCTGAAAAACAACCTGAGGGTTTTGAAGGGGCAGGGGGTGAGATGTTGGGGGAACCCGGTGGTGAGTAGTAGGGAGGGCACGGATTGCATGGAGCACTGGGTGTGGTGAAAAAACAATGAATACTGTTACGCTGAAAAGAAATAAATCATTAAAAAAAAATAAAAGAAAAAAAAAATAAAATAAACATACTACTTGGACTTGAGAAAAGGTTTGAAAACTCTAGAGAATCCCTCATGGTGAAGACAAAAGAACTAAAAAATAGTGAGGAAAACAAACAAGCAAACAAGCAATCCTCCTATGCCTGAAATGCAAAGCCTCCTAAATGGTATGACAAGAAAGATGGTGGGTGAAGCAGAGGAATGAATCAGTGATATAGAAGATAAAATTACAGAAAATAATGAAGCGGAAAAGAAAGGGAAAGTTATTGGATGACGAATGTAGATTTAGAGAACTCAGTGACTCCTTAAAGCATAGTAGTATTCTTATCATAGGAGTCTGAGAAAAAGAAGAGGAAAAGGGGAGATTTATTTGAGAAAATTTTCCCAGAAAACTTCCCTAATCTGGCGAAGGAAAAAGACATTAAAATCCATGAAGAACAGAGTGTTCCCATTAAATTCAAAAAAAAAAGGAGCCACCACCAAGACATATCATAGTCACATTCACTAAAACACAATCAAGAGAAGAATCCTGAAAACAGAAATGGAAAATAAAAAGTCAATCTACAAGGGAAGATGGGTCTGGTATGCAGCAGATCTGTCAACAGAAAGTTGGCAGGCCAGAAGAGAGTGGAATGCAATAATAAATATGCTGAATGGGAAAAATAAGCAGTCAAGAATCCTTTATCTAGCAATGCTGTCATCAGAATAGAAAGAAAGATAAAGAGTGTCCCAGACAAAGAGCAATTAAGGACTTAATGATCACTAAACCATTAAAGGGGACACTTTGGGGGAGAAAGGACCAAAAACAATAAAGACTACAAAGGAAGTGATGATATCACCAGAAATAACAAATTCAGAGGTAACACAATGACATTAAATTAGCACCTATCAATAATCACACTGAATATAAATGGAATAAATGTTGCAATCAAAAGACACGGGGTGTCAGAATGGATAAAATAAGACCCATCTATATGCTGCATATGAGAGACTCATTTTAGACCTAAAGATAACTGAAGATTGAAAGTGAGGGGATGGAAAATAATTTGTAATGCTAATGGATTCGAAAAGAAAGCTGGGCTAGTCATACTTATGTCAAACAAACTAGATTTTTTTTTTACATTTTATTTTTCATTAATTATTTTTATTAACATATAATGTATTATTTGCCCCAGAGGTACAGGTCTGTGAATCGTCAGGCTTACACACTTCACAGCACTGACCATATCACATACCCTCCCCAATGTCCATAACCCAACTGCTCTCTCCACACCTCATCTTCCCCCAGGAACTTTCATTTTGTTTTTTGATATTAAGAATCCCTAATGGTTTGTCTCCCTGCTGATCCCATCTTGTTTCATTTTTTCCTTCCCTACTCCCCAGACCCCCCACTCTGCCTCCCAAATTCCTCACATCAATGAGATCATATGATAATTGTCTTTCTCTGGTTGACTTATTTCGCTCAGCATGATACTAGATTTTAAAGCAAAGATTGTAACAAGAGATGAAGAAGAGCATTATGTCATAATTAAGTGGTCTAAATATCAAGACAATTTAATAATTATAAATATTTATGCCCCCAACATGGCAGCCCCAAAATATATAAAATAATTAATAGCAAACACAATGAAACTCATTGATAATAACAAGATAATAGTAGGGGATTTTATCACCCAACTTATAGCACCTTAGCAAAAATCATAGGAAAGAACAGAGGACAACAGGGAAGGGAGGGATAACTGAAGGGGAAGAAATCAGAGAGTGAGGCAAACCATATGAGACTCTTGACTCTGGGAAACAAACTAAGGGTTGCAGAAAAGGAGATGTGTCGGTGGATGAGGTAACTGGATGATGGACATTAAGAAGGGCACAGGATGTGATGAGCACTGGGTGTTATGCACAACTAATGAATCATTGAACATTATATCAAAAACTAATGATGTACTATATGCTGGTTAATTAAATTTAAATTAAAGAAAAAGAAAAAGAAAAGAAAATCAACAAAGAAATGTCGTTTTGAGAGACACAGTGGACCAGAGGGACTTAACAGGTATATTCATAACACTTCATCCAAGCAACAAAATATGCATTTCTTTCCAGTGCACATGGACATTTTCTAGAACTTATCACATGCTGGATCATAAATTAGACTTCAATAAGTATAAAAGATTGAGATCATCCCATGCATAGTTTCAAAACACAATATTAAGAAACTAGAATTTAACCACATGAAAAAAAATGGGAAGACCTCAAATACATAGAGGTTAAAGAATAGCCTACTAAAGAATGAATGGGTCAACTAGGATATTTAAAAAGAAGTAAAACAAGAGAGGGGAGGCAAAATGTCAGAGCAATAGGAGACCCAATTCAACTGGTTGCCTGAATTTAGCTGGAAATCTACTAAACAATTCTGAACATCCACAAAATCAGCCTAAGATATAAGAATATATATCTGGATCTCTACAAACAGAAAAGCACTGCGTGTCAGAAGTTAGGAAAGGAAGAGTTGTAAATCTGTGAGGATATGTCAGAAGATAAATAGAAGAAGAATGGTGCTTCCATAAGCTGGCTCCTGGAAAGTGATATAACACCAGAACACAAAAACATCCTGCACCAGGGACCTGACAAAAACTCACAGAGCAGTAAGGGCCAGAAAAAGACATTAGAGAGGCACTGAGAATGGATCCAGGAGCTGTGGGTGCATGTATGCATGAGCACAGGACCACTAAGGGTTTTAGAGGCACAGAGATCAGGGACATGCCCATGCCCCTGGGATGACTCCTGAAAGAGTCACTGTGGACACACACCACACGGGAGATTGTGTTTTTGCAGTGGTGCATACAGAAACGGAGACTGTTTGTCCTGGAGGGCTTAGTGAAGAGAGCAGACTTAGATTTCTCTGCTCTGGTCCAGAGGTTTTGGTGTGGACATTTCACTATGACCCTCAGAAGAGGTGAAGAAAGCCACCAGAGAAAAAAATATCAAAAAAGTGGTTTCCACTCAGTCCATTCCCCCATCAGGGGGCAGGATAACTCAGCCCAAACAGGGTTGCCTGAGAAACACTGTGGCAGGCCCTTCCCCCAGAAGACAGCCTGGAAGAACAAGAGGCTGACAACCTGTTGACCCCATAATATTATAAAATCCCAAAACCAAGGGAAAATAGTATGTAGAGCTCTAGGCATTGCCTCAAAGCTTGTTTATTCTTCAGACACAACTCTTTTATTCTTTTTATTCTTTCTCTTACACTTCTTTTTCTTTTTCTTTTTACCTTGTTCTCATTTCAACTAGATGTTTAATATATCAAATTATATTTCATAGTAGCTTAGTAACTTTTACTTTTTCACACCTATGTTTTTAAAGATATCTGCTTCAATGTAGTCCTTTTTTTCCCTATCCAATATTATAAATATGTATATATATATACACATATATATGTACAAACACACACACACACACACACACACACACACACACACACACGTTTTACTTTCCCTGTAATTTTGGGAAAGTGTCCTCTAACAAACAGATTCAAATACACCTAGGAACAACTGAAACACCCTAGTCTGTCCAGACAGAGATTTGAGGCCCCCCTTTGACTCAACCCCCTTTTAAATTTTTATTTACTTATTTATTATTTTTTTTAATTGTAAATTTTATTCTTGTGCTTCATTTTAGCTTTCTTTTTCAGTAGTGACTTCCAGCTGCTCTGAATTTTCTTAGGGTGCATCTTGCTCACTTCATGGCTAACATCTTGGTTCATTAGCTCAACCTTCCCTTGACAGAATGACTAGGAGGAGGAACACCTGAAAAATAAAAGAACCAGAAGGAATTCCCTCTTCCACAGAATTAATGGATATGGATGGAAGCAAGATATCAGGGATAGAATTCATGGTAGCAATCACGAAGTCAACAGCAAGGGTTGAAAAAAGCATTATTATAATCTAGAATCTCTAAGGGCAGAAATAAGATCTAATCAGGCCAAACTTAAAAATGCTATGAATAGGGGCGCCTGGGTGGCTCAGTGGGTTGGAGCCTCTGCCTTCGGCTCGGGTCACGGTCCCAGGGTCCTGGGATCAAGCCCCGCATCAGGCTGTCTGCTCTGCAGGGAGCCTGTTTCTCCCTCTCTCTCTGCCTGCCTCTCTGCCTACTTGTGATCTCTGTCTGTCAAATAAATAAATAAATAAATAAATAATCTTTAAAAAAAAATGCTATGAATAAGATGCAGTCTAAACTGGATTCTCTAAAAGCCAGTGTAAATGAGGCAGAAAAGTGAATCAGTCATCTAGAAAATAAGCTGATAAAAAGGAAGGAAGCTGAGGAAAATAGGGATAGGCAACTTGTAACCCATGAAAATAGACTTAGAGAGATCAATGATGCCATGAAATGTTCCAATGTCAGAATTATTGGGATGCCCAAGAGGGTGGATAGAGAGAGATATATAGAGGACTAGGAGTTATATTTGAGCAAATCATAGCTGATAAATTCCCTAATCTGGGGAAGGAAATAAGCATCTGTGCCCAAAAGGCAGAGAGGATCCCTCCCAAGATCAATGAAAATTGATAACATCCCGACATATAATAGTGAAGTTTGCAAATCTTATACCCAAGAAAACTACCCTGAAAGCAGCTATGGGGAAGACATTTCTTACTTATAGAGGGAGAAATATCATAATAATATCAGACCTGTCCACAGAAATCTGGAAAGACTGAAAGGGTTGGAAAGACATATTTAGGGTACTGAATGAGAACATGAAGCCAAGAATAGAAAAATACTTTATCCAGCAAGGTTTTCATTCAGAATCGACAGAGACAAAGAGCTTCTGGGACAGGCAGAAACTGAAATAATGTGTGACCACCAAGCCGGCCCTACAAGAAATATTAAGGGGGATTCTATAAAAAAAAAGAAAGACCCCAAGAGTAATGTAGACCAGAAATTTACAGAGATAATCCATAGAAACAAGGACTTTACTGGCAATATGATGGCAATAAATTCAAATGTTTCAATATTTACTTTCAACATGAATAGCCTAAATGTTCCCAAGAAATGGCACAGAGTTTCAAATTAGATAAAATGACAGAACCTGTCCATATGCAGTCTACAAGGGACTCATTTTGAAACTAAAGACACCTCCAGATTGAAAAAGTGGGGAGGGAAAAGGAAAAGGACCCAAATCATTAAAATCATAAATGGAAGGGAAGAAATCATGACTAACACCAAGGAAATAGAAACAATTATTATAAATTATTACCTTCAAATATATGCCAACGAATTAAACAAACTGGAAGAAATGGAGGACTTCCTAGAAATTTAAAAACTACCAAGACTGAAACGGGAAGAAATAGACAACCTGAATAGACCAATAACCGGTAATGAAATTGAAGTGGTGATCAAAAAGTTCCCAAAATGCAAGAATCCAGGGCCAGATGAATTCCCAAAGGAATTCTAGCAAACATTTAAAGAAGAAATAATATCTATTCTACTGAAGTTGTTTCAAAAAATAGAAACAGAAGGAAAACATCCAAACTCTTTCTATGTGGCCACCATTAACCTGATGCCAAAACCAGGCAAGACCCCATCAAAAAGGAGAATTACATACCAATATCCTTGATGAACATGAATTCCAAAATACTCAACAAGATCCTAGCCAATATGATTCAACAATACATTAACTGGTTATTCAACATGACCAGGTAAGATTTATTCCTGGATTCCAAGGATGGTTCTACATTTTTAAATCAATCAATGTGATACAGTATATTAATAAAAGAAAAGACAAGAACAATACTATCCTCCCAATCAATGCAGAAAAAAGCATTTGGCCAAATACAATGTTGTTTCCTGATTAAAACTCTTAGGAGTATATGAATAGAGGCAACATTCCACAAAGTTATAAAGGCCATCTAAGCAAAGCCCACAGCGAATGTCATTCTCAATGGGAAAAATGATAGCTTTTCCATTCAGGTCAGAAAGATGACAGGGATGCCCATTTTCATCATTATTATTCAACATAGTGTTAGAAGTTCTAGCATCAGCAATCAGACAACAAAAAGAAATAAAAGGTATTCAAATTGGCAAAGAAGTCAAAATATCTTCCATTTGAGATAACCTGGTGATACTTTATGTGGAAAATGCAAAAGTCTCCACCCCCAAATTCCTAGAACAGAAATTCATAAATGTTGTCACAGACAAAATTCAGTTGCATTTCTATGCACTAACAATGTAACTGTAGAAAGAGAAATTAAGGAATCAATTCCAGTTTCAGTGACACCAAAAACCATAAGACACTTAGGAATAAACTTAACCAAAGAGGTAAAAGATCTATACTTTAAAAAACTATAGATCACTTATGAAATTGAGGAAGACACAATGAGATGGGAAAACATTCTATGTTCATGGATTGGAAGAAAAAACATTGATAAAATGTCTATGCTGCCCAGAGCAATCTACATTTTCAATGTCATCCCTATCAAAATACCATTGGCATTTTTCAAAGAGCTGGAACAAACAATCCTAAATTTTTTTTCTGGAACCAGAAAAGATCCCGAATTGCCCAGGGAATGTGGAAAAATAAAAATAAAGCTGAGAGTATCACATTGCCTGATTTCAGGCTATATTACATTGCTTTGATCCAAAGGACACCATTTTATTGCCACAAAAGCGGATGCATAGATCAATGGAACAGAATAAAGTGCCTAGGTATAATCCTCAACCCTATGGTCAGCTGGTCTTTGAAAAGGCAGGAAAAAAAAATCCAATGGAAAAAAGATAGTCTCTTCAATAAATGTTGCTTGGAAAATTGTATCGCTATATAATGAAGAATGAAACTCGACCATTCTCTTACACAAAATAAACTCTAAATGGATGAAAGACCTCAATGTGAGATAGGAATCCATCAAAATCCTAGAGGAGAACATAGGCAGTAACCTCTTTGACATCAGCAACAGCAACTTCTTTCAAGGCACGTTTCCAAAGGCAACAGAAATAAAAGCAAAAAGGAACTGTTGGGACTGCATCATAAAAAAAAAGGGGGGGGGCTTCTGCACAGCAAAGGAAAAAGCCAACAAAACTAAGAGGCCACCCACGGAGTGGGAGAAAATATTTGCAAATGACATTACAGATAAATGGCTGATATCCAAGATCTATAAAGAACATCTCAAACTCAACACCCCAAAAAAACAAAGAATCCAGTCAAAAAACAGGCAGAAGACATGAAAAGACAATTCGACAAAGAAGACATGCAAATGGCTAATAGACACATGAAAAAGTGTTCATCAGCATTAGCCATCGGGGAAATTCAAATCAAAACCACAATGAGACAACACCTTACACCAGTTAGAATGACCAAAATTAACAAGGCAGGAAGAATTAAATGTTGGAAAAGAAATGGAGAAAGGAGAACTCTTTTACAATTTTGGTGGGAATGGAAGGTGGTACAGCCATTTTGGAAAAGAGTGTGGTGGTTCCTCAAGATTTTAAAAATAGAGCTACCCTATGACCTAGCAATTGCACTACTGGGTATATACCTCAAAGATACAGATGTGGGTATTATGGAGGGTAGGTATTGCATGGAGCACTGGGCGTTGTGCATAAACAATGAATTCTAGAACACTGAAAAATGAAAAAAAAAATATTTTTTTTAAAGATACAGATATAGTGAAAAGAAGGGGCACATGGACCTCAATGTTCACTTCAGCAATGTCAAAAAAGCCAAACTGTGGAAGGAGCTAAGATGTCCTTCAAAGGAAGAATGGACAAAGAAAATGTGGTGTGTGTGTATATATATACACACATATATAAAATGGGATATTAATCAGCCATTGGAAATAATGAATACCCACCATTTGCATCAACATGGATTTAACTGGAGGGGATCATGCTAAGTGAGATAAGTCAAGCAGAGAATGACAATTATCATATGGTTTCACTCATATGCAAAACACAACAAATAGCACAGAGGACCATAGTGGAAGGGAGGGAAAACTAAAGAGGAAGAAATCAGAGAGGGAGACAGAGAGACTATGAACTCTGGGAAACGAAGAGGGTTTCAGAAAGGAGGGGATATGGGAACGGGGTAGCCAGGTGATGGCTATTAAGGAGGGCAAATATTGTTATGAGTACTTGGTGTTATACACAACTAATGAGTCATTGAACACCACATCAAGAACTAATGATGTACTATATGCTGGCTAACTGATAACCATCAAAAAATAAAGCCATACTTAATAAGAAGAAAAATAAGAAAAGAAAAAAAATGAAAATTTGAATAGATAAGGAGATTAGAATTGTTAATGGAATTTTGCCTAGAAAAACCTAGAGAAGAGAAAAACCTAGAAAGAGTTTTGCAATTAATTTGAAGTGTCTCTTCAAGGTCCGCAATAGCCAAACTGTGGAAAGTGCCAAGATGCCCTTCAACAGATGAATGAATAAAGAAGATGTGGTCCATATAGACAATGGAATAGTACTCAGCCATCAGAAAGGATGAATACCCAACTTTTGTATGAACATTGATGGAGCTGGAGGAGATTATGCTGAGTGAAATAAGGCAAACAGAGAAAGTCAATTATTGTATGGTTCACTTACTTATGGAGCATGAGGAATAACATGGAGGACATTAGGAGAAGGAAAGGAAAATTGAATTGGGGTAAATTGGAGGAGAAGGCAAACCATGAGAGACTGTGGACTCTGAGAATCAAACTGAGGGTTTTAGAAGAGAGAGAAGTAGGGACTTTGGTGAGCCTAGCCGTGGGTATTAAGGAGGGTATGTATTGCACGGAACACTGGATGTTATAACTAAACAACAAATCTTGGAACACTACATAAAAAAAGA